>JAJEJH010000049.1:0-509574 GCA_026122585.1 Anacardium occidentale
CAAACAATCATATAAATCAAACATACCTGGGCCTCGACCCTAATCATACATCTATACGCTTGCTGGAATCTGGAAACTGTTATCTGAATCTCATTCTCATTATATACTGATATCATTATTATTCATGTCATGATGTGTATGTCATGGCATGCTAACTGAATATACTGGATGCATACATCTGAATACTGAATCTGAATGTACCTGAAGGTACCTGCTATACTGATCAGACTGGATGGAATACAGGGATTCAGCATCCTGGCCATGTGGGCTAAGCATTCTAGCTACTAGCTAGAAAGCTACTGAATAATAACTGCTGCCCAATCTGACTGGTGTCAGATAGTAAAAATCTGAATCTGAAATACTGTTGAGCATTTCTGACTAGTGTCAGAAAGCTGGATCCCACAGATGCCCCCTCGTATTCATCCTATACTCTTCCCCGTACATCAGGATCTGAATACTAAATACTGTTGAATTCGGATCTCCTGATCCTTTTTGAAACTACATGCCATGTTATGATATGCACATGCAGCTTATTATCTGAATACATGCTCATCTGATGCTTATCTAAAGCTATTTATCATTTATTCTGAATTCGCATGCTTAATTTCTCATTTTAAATTCTTTTTCTGAAAAACTGCTGATGCACGGGCGTGCAGGGTAAGTGCACGGGCGTGTAGGGTAAGTGCACGGGCGTGAGTCAGGACGCACGGGGTCGTGCGCCTGACCGTGCACGCTACTGGAATTTCTGGACAACATTCATTTATAGCGCATGCATGGGCGTGCGTATGCGGACACACGAGCGTGCATGGGCAATTTTTGGCCGTGCATAGGGCGTGCATCTGGAAAAATAAAGACTCACGGTCGTGCCATGCAGGTGCACGATCGTGCGTCTGGTTCTTCAACAAAGCACCGCTTCTAAATTGCACCATTCCACAACCAAACCACAATCATTTGCAACAACACCTCAAATATGCATTTCCAGCACTTCACGCAACACAGTTCAAACATCATATCTCATATGCATCAAGCCACATGAAATCTACCATGGGAGCTTTAGCTTTCTCACACTAAACACAATCCATTAACATGCAAGGATTCAAGGATGGAAATCCATCATTCAATTCATCATGCAACATCATATAATCATCATAGAGCATATATAACATTCATCCATGGCAATCAAAGCTCACAAACATGCGGGGAAATGCGAGAAGAAGTGAAGAACACTTACCTCTTGCCATGCTTCGGAAACAAGCTCAAACAACTAATCTCTTGGCTCTCTAACCGGATTGGGAGGTATTGGCTGCTGAATTTCCTCTCTAGGAACGGGAAGAACTGAAAAAGAAGAGAGAATTCTGGTTGAAATGCAAACGGGTGAGAAAAGAAATGAAATAACTCTCGGCTCCACTTATATACTATGCCACGCACGGGCGTGCACCGATGATGCACGGGCGTGCACAAGGAAAAATGAACTTAATTCATTTTTTGCGCATTCGTACAATTGATTCCTTCCGAATGGATTCGTACGAAGGCCACACAGCTCTGGAAACTTACCAACTCACCCCTGATCTCTGCTAGACTCCCAATCTCTCTCTAAATCTCATTTCTAATCCCGAAACTCTCCCCTAAGGGCTTTTCGAACCTGGGATGCTATACACACTATCCCTAAATTAATAGCCAAATTAAAGCCACCAACTACCCTTTGGGAGGATTTTTTAGGACATTAGTGAGCAAGAGTATGAAGGGCTAAGATGTCAAGTTGGCATATGCCAAATTTGCATACGATCTAGTACCAAATATCATAACTGACCATTCTTCATTTGAAGTTTTATATGATATAAATCCTCTCACTCCACATGACTATTGTAACATCTCAAAGTTAAAATGGTCTTTTTAGGCCCTGATTTAGGATAAGAGAAGGATTGTATAGTCTAAGATTAGACTCAAGTGAGTTTCAGAGGTAAATAACCCTTTTTGGAGGCTTTATATATAGCTTGAGGTAGAAGCACGACCATGCATCATTTAACACATGACCATGTGTCTTTGCCGTTATGTATGCCCATACATCTTGTTGTGCACCCGTACATGCCTATAGATATATAAAGTGGCTTTCTTTTCCCTTTTAAGATCATATTTTCCTATTTCTTCTCCTTCTTATTCTCTTTCACTTCCTAGCTAACCTTAGCCTATTTTTAGAGAGAGAAACAAATTTCTAGCGGCCAATCTAGTCAATATTCAGCCAAAGTTAGAGAGATAGAAGCTATTAGCTATTTTAGGCAATTAATTTCCTTATCTCTCTCATGTTTCCTTAGCATGTAATTTCTTGGATGAGTCTAGTTAGTGAGTAAGCATGTTTTCAGCTTAGTAAGCATGATTCTAAGATGATGATAATGAGATAAGAGAGAAATTTTTAAGTTAGAGCATGTTTAGAACATTTGTATGTGCATATGTATGTTTTATGCATTCAAAAGCATGTTTAGCTGAGATTAAGAGATATAAGATGATGAAGGTTATGATAAAAGCTTGTGGTTACATGTATATGTGCTAGAATAAGCTTATATGAAAATAAAATGAGATTAGATTAAGTTTGGACTTGGATCTGCAAGTTTCGAAGATAAAAATTATAGAAGCAAAGTGTGACACACGCCCATATGTGTGATATGCACACCTATGTGTTCTTGTTTCTCTGTATAGTTATGGTCATGTAATGCATGTACGACTGAGGTTAGTGCACTAGCGTCTTTGGGCATACGGTCGTGTAAGTAAAGGTCACAATCGTGTGTGCTTTCCTAACTATGTATAGGCATGTCTTATCGAAGTCATGATCATGTAAAAGTTTTATTGCAGGCCCATGTACATAAGGACACAACCATGTGTGGTGTACGCATGACCTTATGTCCTAAAACACATATTCGTGCAATAAGCCAAAATTTAGTAGAAACATTTCAGAAGCTAGCATGCCTTAATGCAGGTTACATGCATGCTCGTGCAAACAATAAAAGTCATAGAAACAACTTAATACATAGAAAACAACAGAGAAATGATAACAAAACAAACAAAGAAAGAATATTTTTCTAGAATCACACATTTAAACTCACATAAGTAAGAGAAATTCAACAATAATTCAGAAAAAACATAGGTAATCGATAAATTACAATCAAAAAATAAAATGATAATAAGAAATAGCAATAAAAATTGTTATAGAAATCTACAGAACTGTAAACTAATAGATACCTAATATAATACAGAATAACTTACACAAAAACCTATTAATAAGCTTAATAAGTTATAGAACCAAAAACTTTAATAAGAATACACATAATAGAACTATAACAACTATACAGTTACACACAATGTAATCAAAGAAAAAGAAATAATAAGATTACATGCATGATATGTATTACATGATATGACATACAAAAACACTGTTTTTAGAAAAAAAATGATCAAGTGATCCATATGCATTAGTTTTTCAATATTAAGCCCTATATCTGGGTTAGTTTTGAAGGGTGAATATGATGAGACAATTGTGGGATTTCAGCTTTCTAACTATGGTCAGCTTAGTTAGATTTTAGTTTATTGGTCTAAGGATTAGTATAGTAGGATATTTCAGCTTATTAGTACTTCACTAGTATGGTTTAGCCCACATGACCAAGATGTCGAATATCTGTATTTATCAATTTGATCAACGTAATAAGTATCTTTGGATATACAGAGATTTCAAAAAAAAAATTATTCAATTTTTTAGTATTTTTGGATCCTTGGATCCCACTTGCAATATTTTCAATAAATGTTTGCAGTAAATAAGCCTAAAGGCAAATAACATCATTTTAGCACTTCATACCATAATACATAGCATGACATGAAATAGTACTCAAACAACAAAATAAGAAACATTTAAGAAAAGAATATGAAGATGTATAACTGCACGATATACATCATAAATAGAAACATAAAAGAATTCAGCTAAATTCTTAAGAGAGCTCAAGAGTACTCTAAATCTTGAAAATCAGTTAAAAAAAATAAGATAGTGAATATCAGAAGAAGAATTCATTAAGCTAGTCTTAGTATTCAACTTAGATTCCCTTTTCATATCGAATCATATACGTAATTATGACAAGGTATGAAACAAAGCTTAAATAATGAGATAAGCTAGAGTAGAAGAAGTTATTAGGCTAGTCAAGAACTTGGTTAAATTCTCTAATTTAGTAGCTAACCAGTGATAGATCAGAGCAGAATTCACTCGAGGGTAGAGATAGAAGATACTTATTAGGTGATTTTCATCACTTATCCCCTCTCAGTTTTCCTTCTTATAGGTTAGTGTTTTGAGGAGTTGAGCTTGAAGCGCGAGATGTTTGGAGAGTGGGATATGGCTTGAGCAGGTCTTCACCTGATATTTTCAGTTTTATATACGTACGTACATATATATATTTAGTTTTCAGTAGATAGTATGTTGGCTTGCATGCTTTGTGTTGCTTATGGATATGAGATGTACAATATCGGTTATGTTTTTAGATATTATTATTATTATTATATGTAGTAAAGTATGAGTTTTATGCAGGATACTGTACAATAGATTTTAGCATTCCATCATACTTTTCAATTACAACTTCTGCATACATATTTTTAATTAGTCAATCAGAGTAAAACTCCTATTATATATTAAAGATATATATTTTAGAAAAGAATCCCTATATTTATAGTATATAGTATATATAATAGCGGGCCTTACAATTTATCATCCTTTCTAATTAATGCACAAGTTAATGTAAATGTTAATGATAAAACCAAGTCCATGAAGAAATTGCATGAGTCCATTCGAGTTTAAATTAAAAAAATTTAATGAAGCATACGAAAGGACAACAAGCAAATATTGAAAAGCTATCATCTTCGAACCAGGTGACTTGGTATGACTTCATTTGAGGAAGAAAAGATTTCTATCCAATAGGTAGAGAAAGCTAGCTCTAAGGGTTGTTAGCCTATTCAAAGTCATTAAGAAGATTTCGGATAATGCATACAAGGTAAACATTCCAATTGAGTTTGGATATATATCAACTACTCTCAGTGTTGGTGTTCTTTCTCTATATGTGGAAAATGACAAGCTCTTGGATTTGAGGAAAAATCCTCTTCAACCTAGGGAGGATGATGAAATTCCAACCTAATCCATTCTTCCAACAGTCCTTCATGTTCATGGAAAGCATCCAAAAGCAAAAGAAGTCCACAACATTAAGCCCACAGTCCAAAAAGATCAAACATGCATAAATTCGACCCAACCAAATACTCTTAGTCAAAATCAAGTTTTTTGAAGCCCAACCTATCACTTGAATGAAGAAAAGGGTTTAATAGGCCTAATTCCAACATTTGGCTATAATTTAACTAAAAAACAAAAGATATACAAGTTGCAAATGCAATAAGACAACTCATTACATCAAAGAATAGTTAGTGATTCCTGCATTTAATGAAGCATGGCGCAAAAGTAGAATTCAATGGCTTAGAAATTTATGGCATTTTGTGATATCAAGTTCATGTACTTAATTTTGAATTTCAAGAGCTTTGACCATTCCTTGTTGAGACCATATATAAAGTGGTCTGTTTCATGTAAAAACTAGTTTTTGATTGAATGAAAATTTTGCTCTTATTTTCGATTCTTAGAGTTTGTCTCTTGACTTGAAATTTTCTTCCTTTATGTAAGCTTTGGCCAAGAGTTTGGCAGTGGATCTCTAAGTTGGTGACATTAACTTTATGGTTGGAAGTTTCATTTGGCTACCTAGTAAATAGTTGCATATGTTGAATGAAAATGCCTAACTGAGCTTTTGAAATCTTGTGTCATGCTCTCGACTATTCTTAATAATGGAGTAGTGCATGTTAGTTGCTTGAGTCTGATGTTGATACTAGTAGACCTAGTGTTATGATGGTATAAGGGAGTCTTGAGAAGGTTATTGAAGTGATTTGAGCCCATTTGTATTTTGGTAGTTTTGAGTGTAATCATGCTTATTTTGGCGGATTCACATCATTGACGATGATATCATCTTGCTCAACTTTGTCATCCATATAATTATTATGTTTTCCATGCTAGCATGACAAGTTATGGATACAAAATTACTAAAGGTGTGACATCAAAATCTAAACTAAAAGGTTACAAGATTTGTTGGAAGAATTCTAGATGTTTCGCATTATGATATCTGCATTGAAATTGAGAATATGTTGTTTGTTAGTAGTGGTGAGAATGTGTTTTCATCGTAGAAGCCTTAAAATTAGTGAAGGTGAGGAGGTCAAAGAGGAGGAGAAAAATTAAAAAAAAATAATTATATTTAAATTTTAAAATTAGTTTAGATTATTTTTACAATTTTAATAAAAAGTAAGGACAGTTAGTAATTCACCTTTGTATTAAATAATTAAGATAATTTTACAATTTTACTAAAATGATAAACCAATAATTTAACTTAAAAACAAATTAAATATGTTAATGAAAATAAATGATGGGTAGATAAATAAAATTTTCAAACTTATAAACCAAAAATTTGTGATTTCATCAAAGTTCCATAGACCATGGTATTTGGCCTTTCAACTATCCTTTTATCTATGCGCATGTCTCTCGGGAATCAGACTCTCTACCATCTCCGCGGGAGCCAAAAAGACAAATGTCGAACCCAATTGAACAAACCCTAGGACATGAAGAACGGGCGGCGTCCTCCAATTTAAACTCTAATACTAACACCAATCTCCAGCTGCAAGTGCAACACCACTATGACCAATCACAGGAATGGGAGACCATGGCTCGGGCTTGGCTTAGCGCGTTTCCCGAGGGTAAAGCCGTCAATGTGAATCAAGTCGAAGCTTGGATCGACTCCAACTATTCCTCCTTACCAGCAGACCTTCTCTCCATGCCTCGCTCGGACCTCATCGATCGCCTCCTTTCTATTCAAAACTACATGAAACTCCCCGGTCAGGTATATTTTTTATTACTCTTTGTTTCGTTTTTTCATTCTAATTTTGATGGTCACCTGTTCGTAATTTTTTATTGAAGGAAAAAGATGGGAATCAGGTTGATCCACCGGCTAGATTTCAACGAACCGATCAATGGATACCTGTTTATTCGTGGTTGGAATCTTTGGATCAAGATGAAGTTGTGAAATCAAAAGACATTTCTGATTGGTTAACTGATAATCCAGTGGTTAAAGATCAGTTGTGTTCCAGACATTCAAGATACCACTTGATGCACTACATCAAAAAGTGTCATTTAAAGATACTAAAGAGGAGGGAAAAAAAGGTATCATTTTTTGCTTATGGCGTTTCCTTCTGGATTTTATTACTTTCTAATTGTTATTAGTTAATATTTGTGTTGTTCCTCGGTAGGGTTTGCAGCAGTTTACCAAAGAAACTTCTCTCACCAACCAAGAAACTTCTCATGTAGTTCATAAGAATAAAGTGCCAAAACAACTGATGCCCCCTTCAAGTATGGCTTACTTATCGAAAATTTTAATAAAATGAAGTGACATTTTTGAATGATATTTTGTTAATGGATGATTAGAGTTTAAACACAAGTCTTTAAGCTATGTGAAATAAAGTAATCTCTTATTAAAATGCTCTCTCTTTGTATGGGTTTATCTGGATGGTCACTTTGTGACCGGATGCTTCTTTTTCTTCTGCATATTTAGATACTACTGTGGCTTTATTGGGGCATTTGTTCTTCCTTTGAGGGGGTTGTGGGTTTTTATTCAAAGTGCAATGACTGGATGCCTATGTTGCTTACTGTAGAAAGCACTATGGTGAAAAATAAATGGATAATTGATGTATAATTCATTTTCCACTGTCATTTTTGGTTTTCAAAGTTAATCTTTCCTGTATGGTTTCTGAATAATATCTCCAATCTTGGACTGTCAATGTCTTTTTTCCTCTGCTTGCTTATTTTAGGAAACTCTGCAGTTGAAGGCTTTTTGAAATTTGTCTGGGTTTTTCAAGTGTGATTTATGGATATTTACAGTTTTAAACTTGCCTCTAGCTGTCCTCATTGTTTGCTCTATTTATTTGGTACTGGTTACATTCAATGACCTTGCTCTTAGAAGGCCAAATTTTCGTTACCCAAGTGAATGCTAATTTTGAATAGAGCATTATATGTCCTGTTCTACTTTGATCTTTTGGTTAGTTGTTTTATAGATTGAGCATCTGTATTCAAGTTGCTGATTCTATGGGCACTGAAACTCTATTATATTTGTTTGTAATAATCGGGAATCATCTATTTGTGTTTCTTGTGATTGTGATTAACAATTGTTACTCGATTAGGCTGTAGAATTTGAAATGTCTGAGAAATTTTACCTTTAATCTTCTATTTTAATGCTTATAGGCAATCCTTTGAACAACATACCCATGGATAGTGACCTCTACGTATCAAAACGTAGTGAAGCCCTGCAGAGATATGAGGTGTATGTAAAATTTTCATGTGCTGTTTAAGTGCATACTGGTTATGCACGTGTGGTTATTCTGTTGCTTGCTGATTACTAATTTTGTTGAATTTTCAGTTTGGTGGAATTGGAAAAGATGCTTACCCCAGTCTTCTCAAAGCGTCAAGATGTTATATTGAAGTAGGCTTGAGCATTAAATCATGGTTCCAATGTAATTTTGTAGCTCGTGTAACATTTTGTAAAGAAACGGGCCAATTTTTTATATTTAGAGCATAAACACTGGTCTCTTCTTGTCGAAGTTATGCCTTTTAAGGAATTATTTAATGCTTTGGAGAACACGAAACAAATAATTTACATGTCTTACTAACCCCGGTTGGAGCGTTGCAGTGAAAATGAAAAGATAATATCATAACTCAGTAACTAACATCGATTTAACAAGCTCACGTACATGTCCATCTAGTTTTAACTGTTTCTAAAAGGAAGACAAATTGGTATGTTGATTTATAGGAGTTGCTGAAGGTGCTTGGATGATCAATCCATGAGGTAGTATCTCAAGTGTTTAATGATGTCAACGAAGATGAGGACATGCCAATGCTGTAGACTTGGTTGCCCTTATCCCTAAGCTAGTTTTGGTACAACTATCATCCCTTGTATTTGGATCAATCAAGCCTAATGTTTGGAATACGACTTAATCAGATGCAAACAATGTCCTTGATTGTGCTCAACAAATTTTTACAAGTTAGGAGTAAGTTTTACAGATGTTAATCGGCAATGTTCAAGCACATTATGACTCCCAAATGAGGAAGTTATAGGATGCCGGCACAACACTACAAACTAGAAAACAAATTATCTAAGTTGCAGTTGTGTTTGTATGCTTGTATTAGTCTTTAATTTTAAGTGCATCTTATGACATTAAAATTATATGTGCACCTTACAAGAACTAGGTCGATGTAGAGATTGACATACCAACTATTTAGAAGCATGGAACATGTAGGCCTCAAGATCCAGAGGTTAAACCACTTACATTTTATCTATTTTGAAATGTTAAATAGTGTATGCATATTGTCAAAGAGTTCATTAAACTTATTGATGTGCCCATGAATCAACGTTTTTGTGTATTGTTAAGTAAGGTAATGTTTATAAGGATTTTGGGATGGTTTTTATGATTCGGATCAATAATCAAATAAAAAGAAGAAGAAGAACTAGTAGTCTTTGTTTGATAAGAATTTCATTATAAACAAGAAAAAGCTAGGTTGATTCACCACACTTCAAGAAAGAAGAGAAGAAAAGTTACAAGAATCGATGGAATTTGCCACTAAACAAGTTAATTGCTTATAAGAATTAAAATAAAAAATAACATTTTATGAAATTATTCTTCAAACTCATATGCTTAATTTTTTTTTCTTACAACCCTTTGTATAGGCTAGTAACTCTCATAATTAATATCTAGACCTAACTTTACTTGGAAAGAAAACTCTAATTGGACTAAGACTAAAACTTTAAGAAATTATCCTTTAAGAATACAACTTTTAGTAGAACTAGGACTCTAAGACATAGAACTTTAACTAAAATGAACTTTCCTAAACATTAAATGCTTCTAAATACATTAGGACTCTTTAAAAACTTAGAAAGTCCATAACAATTAGGAAGCTCGTCTCCAAATGAATTATCTTGCTCTCTCCATATGAATTTCCAACTAATCAAGCCTTCTCATCATTTTTTGTCAATAAGTCATGTCATCAAGCGCGTGCCCCATGCCATCTTTGGTTGTCATATTATCCTTGGCTACTATGTCATCCACTTATTGTACCTTTTGCCTTTGGTTTATGTCTTCAATGTTTTTAATGCTTTTTACCTTGTCAACCTTTTGTCATGGTCCTCTATGATTAGATCCACTTCTTAGGCTTTTATGGATTACATCATCTTTCTCAAGTTGAATAGAATTTTCCATAAAATCTAATTCTTTGACATCCTTTAAGTAAGGTGAGAAATCCCTGGTAATGGATACATTATATTTTCCTGGCAAATCTATCTTATAAGCATTATCATTGACCTTTCTTACCATTTTAAAGTGACTTCTACTCTAGGCATAAGCTTTGTCTTTCTCTTACTTAGAAAATTTTCTTATGAAGCTATTTAGACTTCTATAAGGTGTCTCAAACTTTTTATCAAGTTTGCTATTATAAAACCAATATATTGGCAAAATTAAAACAATAAATTTACTAATAAACTTATGAAAGACATGATTTATTAGCCACATGAAGGTACTTGGTGTATTGGTAAACCACACGACGTGACTAGCCATTTATGTAGCTTATGCTTTGTTTTGAATACCATTTTTCTTTCACCTTCCTATATCGTCTGAATTTGATGGCATCCACTCTTAAGATCTATCTTTAAAAACACCTTAGAACCATGCAACTTGTCAAGCATGTCATTACGTCTAGAAATAGGATAGATGATATTTCACTGTTATTTTATCGATTGTCTGACTATCTACACATATATCCTTTCTCTAATAACTTAAAAACTCATAATTGTAACTCTTTGGCATCCTTTGTATTGCTCTTATAGGCTGGCCTATTTGGTAATTAGCTCTTGGTAAGAGATCGATTTAATGTTCAATCCCTTTAATTAGTGGTAGTCCCTTCAATAGCTCTTGTAGATATACAACAACATATTCTTTCAACATTTCTTCATTTTTTTGTGGTATTATCATTTCCTTTATTAGTCTTACTTCCTTTACTATTAGGATTAAAACTGAGCTTGAATTACATAAAGCCTCTTTTGGCACATCTTTACTTACCAATAGGCTTTTTTTTTTTTTTTTTTGTTTTGTTTTCTTTATTAAAAGCTTAGTGCATACCTTGCCAATGAGTTAAATTTCATGGGATACTCTTTAACATAACTTGACTCCTAAGTCAGATCAATGAATTATTGGGCTTGTAAATATGTCAAGTGTAACATCCAGAGGTTAGAATGGTTTTTTTAAACCTTGATTATGATTAAAAGAGATTTTATAACCTATGATTAAACTCGAGAGAGTTTTAGGGGTAAATTAGTCTTTTTAGAAGCTTTATATATGACGTGTGAGGTAAGCATGATCGTGCATATTTAGACACATGTATGTGCATCTTTGTCGCCATGCACACCTGATTATACGTCTTTAGATAGACGTGCAGCAAAATGCACGGGTGTGCATGCATGTTAGTATATAAAACGAGTTTTTCTTTGTCACAAGTTCAGTTAGCTTCTTATTAGTTTTCTTTTCCTTTTCTCTCTAACTATCCCTAGCCAATTTTTCAGAAGGAAAAACTAATTTTAAGTAGCAAATCTAGTTAGGATTTAGCTAGAGTTAGAAAGATTAAAGCTATTAGCAATTTTAAATAAGTGTTTTCTTACCTCTTTTTTGTTTTTTATAGGATGTATCTTCTTGGATAAGGTTAATCAGTGCTAGAATCATATCTCTAGTTTAATAAGCATGATCTTGAGATATTTGATGTTGAAATAAAGGAAGATCTTGAGTTAGAAGCATTCTTATAACATTTATAGGTGTATATCTATGTTTTATGTATTTAGAAGCATGTTTAGTTGGGATTAAGAGTTATGAGATGATGAAGGTTGTGATAGAAGCTTGTGGTTGCTTGTTTATATACTAGAATGAGCTTACTTGAAAATAGATTGAGATTGGGCTAAGTTGGGCATGGATCTACAAGTTTCAAAGACGAAAATTACAGAAGTAGAGTATGATGCATGCTCATGTATATGGTACGCTTGGCTATGTGTCTATGCTTCTCTGTATGGTCATTGTCATGTAATGCATGCACAATGAGGCTAGTGTGCTAGTGCTTTTAGGCAAATGAGGGTCACAGTCATGGTTGTGTCTTGTTAAAGCCACAATTGTGTAATTTTTTTTGTTACAAGCCTGTGTACATAGGAACATAGCTGTGTGTAGTGCATACATGACCGTGTGTTTTGAAACATAGCCAGTATAGTTAGTCTAAGTTTAGTAGAAACATTTCAAAAGCTAGCATACCTTAACACACGACCACGAGCACGTTTGTGCACTAAGAAAAAATTTCAAAAACAACTTACTAATTAGAAAAATAACAGAAAATGACAATATAACAAAGAAAAGGCAAAAATTTTTTTCCAAAATCACACCTTTAAACTCATACTAGTGTAAGAATCTCAATAATAGTATAGGTAATGGTCAGATTACAATCAAAAAACAAAAAATAGCAATAAAAACTATTATAAAAGCCTATAGAATAGTCAACTAACAAATACATAAAAAAATACATAATAATTTACGCAGAATTTAACAACTTTAATAAGTTATAGAACTAAAAGCTTTAGTAAGAAATACATGGAACAAAACTATAACAGTTGTATAGTTATACAAAATGTAAGCAAAAGAGAAAGAGAAATAATAAGATTATATGTATTTCATGACATGTTATACCAAAACAATATTTTCAAAAAAGTGGATCAAGTGATTTATATATATCAGTTTTTCAGTATTAAACTCGATGTATGGGTTAGTTATTAAGGGTGAATATGAGGGGTCATCTGTAGGATTTTAGATTTCTAACTACAGTTAGATTGGTTAGGTTTCAGTTTATTAATTTAAAAACCGGTATAGTAGGATTTTCAGCTTATTGGTACTTCGTTGGTCTAGTTTTACCTACGTGGTCAAGATGTTGAATCCTTATGTTTATCAGTCTGATCAACATAGCAGATATTTTCAGATACACAAAGATTCTAGAACAGTTTTTATACAATTTTTCAGCATTTTGAATCTTAGGATCTTAGTAGTATTTGCAATAAATGTTTTCAGTAAACAGACTTAAGGATAAATAACTTGATTTTAACATACTATATACTAGCATGGAATGAAATAGTATTCAAACAACAAAATAAGAAATAGTTAAGAAAAGAATATAAAGATGTATAATTGTACAATATACATCATAAACAGAAATATAAGAAAACTCAAGAGTACTCTAGGTCTCAAAAATCAGTTAAGAAAAAAAATACGATAATGAATATCTAAAAGAGAATTAGATGTGTTAAGCCATACTAGCTAGATCTCTTTTCATACCGAATCATATACGTATACTAATATATGTAATTATGACAAGGTATGAAGTAGAACTTGAGCAGTTTAAGTAGTAAGATAAGCTAGAGTAGAAGTTATTAAGCTAGTCAGGAACTTAGATAAGTTCTTTAGTTTAGTAGCTAGTCAGTGATAGATTAGATTATAATCTATCTAAGGGTACAGATAGGAGATGCTTATTGAGTGATTTGTCATTGATTCCCTGTAATTTTCTTTCTTACAGGTCAATGTTTTAGAGAGCTAAGTTTCAAGTATGAGATGGCTAGAAACTAGAATATGGCTCAAATGGGTCTTCACCTGGTATTTTCATTTTTTTATATGTATGTATATATGTATTCAGTTTTCAGCAGATAACATATTGGCTCATATGTTTTATGTTGCTCACGCATATATGATATACAATATCAATCATGTTTTTAGATATCATTATTATTATTATTATATGTAGTGAAGCATGAGTTTCATTCAAAATGCTGTACAATGGATGTTAGTTTTCTATCACATTTTAGTTACAATTTCCATACGTACATTTTCAGTTAGTTAGTCAGAGTGAGACTCTTGCTATATATTAAAGATATAGATATTTTAGTTTTAAAAAAAATATTTATATTTATAGTATATAGTAATATATAGCAGTAGACTTTACATTAATTTTGAACTCTCATACTTTGCATTGAAAATCCTTTAGAAATTATTCCAGCTCAAACTTGGAATCTCAACTGTTACCCTTGTTAGATTTTATCAACTCTGACATAACCTTAACCTTTTAAAAGGTAAGTGACATATTACACTTTCTCTTAGTCTATTATCTCAAATAAAGCCATTGCATTCTTTATGGCCTTTGTCCACGCCTCTTCTATCATTATATCTCTAGCCTAATTAAATATGCCCTTACTAATAATAACATACTTAAAGTAACCCCATTGGACTTCTATGATCTTGGTATCCTTTTAGCTTCATACACTTCAACCTTTTGGCCCCTTAAAGCCTCGTTTATGATCTTACAAACATCAACAACAATGAGGCTTAATTGTATTAATGGTTATTACTACTATTTATTCATATGGATAAGTGCTAGAGAAATGAATCAAACTCTACCTTGAACGAAAGTATATGGAACATTTCTATAGACACTCATGCTGGATACTATTGTTTCCTAATTTCTATAAATTAATAATAATATAATTTCAGTAAATAAGAAATATTATCAATAATACCCAGTAGAAATACCTAAAGCTGAGCTGAAATCTAGCAACGAAAAACATGTGGTACATATGTATACATCTATAAATACATGCCCAAAAACTTTATTTTATATTGTAAAAATATTTACAAAGTAGGTGTGTGATTAAACATGTACAATCACATGCAAAATAAAACTGGAAAAGCATGCACGCCGAAGCATGCTACAAAACTGAAGCAAAATCCCAGACTGCAATCGTCTCCTCCTCTCAGCCCTCAAAATACTAACCTACAAGAGAAAGAAAAGTAGGGAGTGAGTGATACATTCACCCAGTAAGCGTTTCCTATCTCTGATCCTAAACCATTCCTCTTCGGAGGAATGCCATATCCATCATATGCTGAAACATACACATACAGGGAGGAAAACCAAACTTCATGTGTCCTCATTATGATCTTTAGCTTTTCATGCGGCTGGTTATCTTCTTACTGTTCTAGCATTGGCTTTCTGAAATTTCACGTCTCATTACGTGATTTCTTGCATTCTAAATATTTACTGTTTCTTATTAAGTTACTATTCTTTACTGTCTTATCATTCTCTGAATGATATGCTACTGTATATGTTATATGAGAATGACATGCTATGAAACATGCTGAAATCATATCTAGGCCTTGGCCTGTATACTGAAAATAACTTTTCAAAAGTTGTTTTACTAAAATACTGTTGTTAGATCCTTAGATCCCATAACTGAAAACTGATATAAAAGCTGATTTGAAAACTGTGTATCTAAAGATACCTGCTATGCTGCGCAGACTGATGAATACAAGATTCGACACCTTGGCCATGTGAGTTTCCTATGTAAACATGTGCTAGAAACTGTCTAGGTCACATGATGCCTCTGAATCTCATAATTGAACTGAGCGTCTCGCACAATAACTATATCTGATCCTCGGATTAGGAAATCTCTAAACTAATAACTGAGCACCCCGACATATGCCAATACATAGGGCTACAAATAAGCATATAGCTCCTGATGCTATCGAATTTGCTGAAACTCACAGGTGCCCCCTCGTATTCATCCCTAAAATAAATGTTTTTCTATTGAAAATATGAATTTGGATCCTTGGATCCATTTCTGAAAAACTCTATATAGCATGTCATGTCATGCTATGCTGTGAATATAATGTATCATGTAAGCTTAACTAAACTTATTTTACTATTTTCTATCAATTATATAGCTTTCACTGTACACATTTCTTGTTTCATGCTTTATTTTCTCTTTTCTACCTAACGCACGGGCGCTCGTGCCTTGCACGGGACTGTGAGCCTATCGTACGTGTGATTGTGCAAGGTTCTATGATTTTTCTACATTTTCTCTTGGTGTACGACCGTGACATGAACATGCACGGTCGTGACCTTATAATTATAGGTCATGCACGGGTACGTGAACATCGTCGTGACCATACGAAATGTAACATGCACGAGCGTGTGCTACGCATGTACGATCGTACATTACACTCTGCATCAACATGGCCAGTAGAAATCAAGCTTATTCCCATCCAAATCTCATACCAAACGTAACCCATTCAATTTCCACATGTTAAACACTCTATATACATATGTTTATTCCATCCAAAACACCAAATCACAAACTAAATCATTTTCACATCTCAACCCATATGCACATATACATAACACATGCTTATCACTCACATATACATATCCATATCATCATCATCATCATTTTCATAGCATCAAACACGCAAGAAACATAATAACATGCTGGAATCAAGCAAATCTCATCTAACACATACATCAAACACATCAAAGAAAGAGGGAAAGAGGTAAGAAACACCTACCTCTTGACATGCTTTCTCTCTCAAGCCAAACACACTCTCACGCTGGATTAGATGGTCTTGGTTACTGATCTTCCCTTTTAGGGTTGGTAGTCTCTAAAAATTAAATGGAAACTTTGGGTGAAAATGGTTGGAAAACTGAACAAACTTAACTTAAAATGAAGGTGGCAGAAACCCAACTGGTCTAAAAGTCTAGACAACATGCTCTTAACATATCTTCTAGAATCTGATTTACCTTCTCTGTCTGACTATCTGACTGAGGATGATAGGTTGAACTGAAATGCAAACAAGTCTCAAGAGTCCTCTATAAACTCCTCTAGAAAGTTGATAGAAATCTAGAGTTTCTATTTGACACAATAACTCTAGGAACCCTATGAAGTCTCACTATCTCCCTGACATACAACTGACCCAGCTGATCAGTAGTCATCCCCCCTCTGATTGGTAAAAAGTGAGCATATTTACTTAGACGATCTACAATAACCTATATGCCAGTATACCCTTGTCTAACTCTAGGAAGTTCTGAGATGAAGTCCATGGAAATACGTTTCATTTCCACTCTAGCATACTCAAAGGCTATAACAACCCTAAAGGTCTCTAGTGCTCTGCCTTGATTTGCTAACACATCAGGCATCTAGCTATGAAGCTTGCTATATTTCTTTTCATCCTTGACCACCAAAAATTCTTTTTTAGATCTTAATACATCTTTGTACTACCTGGATGAGCTGTGTACATTGAACTGTGGGCTTCTGACAAGATCTTCTGCATTAAATCTGAATCATCTGACACACAAATTCGGCCCTTGAATCTCAATAAACCATATCTAACTTCATAGTTTGATATTGTATCCTCTGATACTCTTTGTACCATCATCTGAATCCACCTATCTGATCTCTGAGCCTCTCTGATCTCATTAGACAATGAAGACACAATTTGAAGCTTTGAAAACCTAGTTGAAACAATCTCTATCTGCTCTCTGATAACTTCTTTATAGAGCTCACTCTGAACAGACAATCTGGATAAGGCAACTCTCCTACTCAATGCGTTTGCAACTACATTTGCTTTGCCCAAGTGGTATCTGATCTCACAGTCGTAATCTTTTACTAGCTTTAACCATTTCTATTGCCTCATATTCAATTCTTTTTGGGTAAAGAAATACTTCAGGCTCTTATGATTTGAGAAGATACTGCATTTAACTCCATATAGGTAGTGCCTCCAAATCTTCAAAGTGAAGACAACTAGTGCAAGTTCCAAATCGTGGGTAGGGTATCTCATCTCATGATTTTTCAATTGCTTGGAAGCATAGGCAATCACCCTACCATCCTGCATCAAAACTACACCAAGTCCCTGGTGGGAAGCATTAGTGTAAGCCTCATACTCTAGCCCCTCTTGAGGCAATGCTAACACTGGTACACTGGTCAATCTATGTTTCAGCTCTTAGAATCTGACATTATATTCTTCTGTCCATACAAACAGGTTCTCTTTCCTCGACAAAGCTATCAAGGGTCTCACCAAACTCGAGAAACCTTGAATGAACCATCTGTAATAGCCTGCCAATCCCAAGAAACTTCTAACTTCCTTAACTATCTTTAGCCTCGGCCAACCCAAAATAACCTCTACTTTAGCTGCGTCTACTGACAAGCCATCAACAGAAATTATGTCCCTCAAGAATACCACACTACACTTATTGAATTTGGCATACAGCTGTTTGTCTCTCAATCTCTATAATACGAATCTGAGATGCTCAACATGCTCCTCTACACTCCTCGAATAAACCAAGACGTCATCGATAAACACAACAACAAATCTATCGAGACAATCGTGGAATACTTGGTTTATTAAGTCCATGAAAATTGCTTGAGCATTAGTCAACCTAAATGGCATGATCACAAACTCATAATGACAATATCTCGTCTTGAAAGTAGTCTTGGGCACTTCTCTATCCGTAACTTTGACCTGATGATGCCTTGATCTTAAATCAATCTTTGAGAAGACTAAAGCACCACTGAGCTGAGCAAATAAATCATCAATCCTGGGTAATGGGTACTTGTTATTTACTGTGACCTTATTCAACTCTCTGTTGTCGATACACATACATATAGAACCATCATTCTTTTTGACAAAGAGAATGAGAGCACCCCATGAAGAACAACTTGGCCTGATGAACTTCTTATCTATCAACTCTTACAACTGCTTTTTCAATTCTTGAAGTTCTGCTGGAGCCATTCTGTAAGGAGCTTTAGAAATAGTTACTATCCCTAGAAGTAACTCAATACTGAACTCTAACTCTCTCTTTGGAGGTAACCCAGGTAACTCCTCTGGAAATACATCTGAAAACTCTCTGACAACTGGCATCTACTCAATACTAGGTCCACTCATTTCTCTACATACCACATTAGTCAAATGGCTAATACAACCCTTGCTTAACATCCTCCTGGCCTGCAAACAAGAGATCAATATGGTCTCCACTCTGCCCTCTTCAAATACAAACTGATCAAGACCTAAGTAAAGTCTAACCTTTTTCCTCTGACAATCGATCTCTGCCTCATATCCGTCAGGAAATCCATACCTAAGATCATGTCAAAATCAACTAACTCCAACATGATCAAATCTATCCTCATATGCCTACCCATGACAATAATCTTCTGATCAAATAATAATTGGTCACTAAACATCACTCCCTCATCTGGCATTTCTATGCACACATGTCTATCAGTCACACTAGGGGTTAATTCTAATCTCTCCACTACCTCTCTAGCAAAGAAACTGTACGTGATACCATAATCAATTAAAACAAATAATGGGGTGTCAAAGAAGAATAACTAACCAATAACTACATGTAGAGTAACCTCGGCCTGCTCTTACCTTACCGTATATACTCTGGCTCGTCCACCACCTCTTGATAGCCCTACACCTCCTCCCGATGCACTGGCTCTACCGTCTCGAGGACAATCAGCTCCTCCAGATGAACTACCTCTACCTCTAAAGAAACCTCCTCCGCCTCTACCATAATCGGCTCTACCTCTACTGGATTTGACTTTACCCTTGACTGGGTACTCAGCAATCTTATGCCTTAGTTGACAACATCCGAAACATACTGGCTGACCAATTATACACTCTCCATTGTGCCTCCCGCCATATCTAACCCAAACTGGTGGCTGAAATCTTGTCCTCTATCTTTGATTCCCTTTTCCAGACTTCCTCTATTGCATAGGTCTCTTGCCTCTATCACTGCCTCTCTCAGGCTGTCTAGGGAACATACCCATCCTTTGTAGACACATCTCTGACCTGGTAGCTCTCTCCAGAGCATCATTAAACCTTTGTGGGGGAAGATCTGTAGTCAAGACATCTCTAGTTATAGCTAGATGCAATCCATGAATAAACTTCTGTACTCTACTAGCCTCAGTCTCTGCTAAACCTAGAGCAAATCTAACCAAAACATGGAATCGAATAGCATACTCTCTCACTGTACTTGAGCCCTACTGTAACACAATGAACTCTTGAGCTCTAGCATAAACCGTCCCTGAGCTTCTAAACTTACCCTCAAACATCGTTCTAAACTCATCCCAAGTTAAGTATTTTTTACTGACTGTGGTCCTCGCGAGATTCCACCACAACCTCGTATCTCTTCTGAACATAAATACTGCATACCGAATCTTCTCTCTATCTGTCATAGTGAATAGGCTGATAATACCCTCAACAACCTCAATCCACTGTTTAGTTGTTGTTGGATCTCTTACTCCATTAAACTTGGGTACCTGGTGAATATCCAGTAGACTGTAGATAAGATGCACTCTATCTGAATCACTGGTACTAACCGTATCAAACCCAAAACTTTGTCCCTGATACTAACCCGTGTCTGGCCACTACTGTCTATCTCTCTGAACTGAAGGTCATCTAAACTCAACCTCTGACTATGCTCTAGCTGGCCCTTGATAGGTTTCATCTCTAATAGGCATATTTCTAACAGGTGCTTGCTCATTACCTCTAACTGGCTGTTGAGGCAACTCTCTCATCATTTTTCTAAAAATTTTTTTGACATCCTTTACCATGAAGGCTCTACGAGAGGCCTAAAATCCTCTTCTCACACTCGTATTAGAAGGCCTCACTGAGACACTATCCTCATCCTCAGTAGATCTAGAAACATGGGTTCTCGTATCTGGAGAATCACAAACAGAAGGGTCAAACTTAAACAAAACTCATACTATTATACTTACACTGAGAGAAAGATGGGCTCTGGCTGTTAGTATACACTAAAATACACACATATACATGTTGAAAACAATGCAATTCACACACATACACTTATCTTTTGAAAATATTAGGCCATTTTCCACTCTGATACCAAAAATGTAGGCAGTCATGTTGGATACTACTATTTCCTACTTTTCTATAAATTTATAATAATATAATTTCAGTAAATAAGAAATATTATCAATAATACCCAGCAGAAATATCTAAAGCTGAGCTGAAATCTAACAACGGAAAACATGTGGTACATATGTATACATCTATAAATACATGCCCAAAAACATTATTTTATATTGTAAAAATATTTATAAAGTAAGTGTGTGATTAAACATGTACAATCACATATAAAATAAAACTGGAAGAGCATGCAAACTGAAACATGCTACAAACTGAAGTAAAATCCCAGACTATAGCCATCTCATCCTCTCAGCCCCCAAAATACCGACTTGTAAGAGAAAGGAACGTAGGGAGTGAGTGATACATTCACCCAGTAAGCATTTCCTATCTTTGGCCCTAAACTATTCCTCCTCGGAGAAATGCCACATCCATCACATACTGAAACATACACATACACAGGAGGAAAACCAAACTAGTCCTCACGTGTCCTCATTCTGATCTTTAGCTTTTCATGTGGCTGGTTATCTCCTTACTATTCTAGCATTGGCTTTCTAAAATTTCACGTCTCATTACATGATTTTATGCATTCTGAATATTTACTGTTTCTTATTAAGTTACTACTCTTTACTGTACTATCATTCTCTGAATGATATGCTACTGTATATGTCATGTGAGAATGACATGTTATGAAACATGCTGAAATCATATCTAGGCCTTGGCTTATATATTGAAAATAGCTTTTCAAAAGTTGTTTTACTGAAATACTGCTGTTCGATCCTAAGATCCCATAACCGAAAATTGATATAAAAGCTGATTTGAAAACTGTATATCCAAAAATACCTGTTATGCTACGTAGACTGATGAATACAAGGATTCAACACCCTGGTCATGTGAGTTTTTTATGCAAACACGTACCAAAAACTGTTTAGGTCACATGAAGCCTCTGAATCTCATAACTGAACTGAGCGCCTTACACTATAACTACATCTAATCCTCAGATCAGGAAATCTCTAAACTACTAACTAAGCACCCCGACATATGCCAATACATTGGGCTACTAATGAGCATATAGCTCCGATGCTATCGAGTGTGCTGAAACTCACAAGTGTCCCCTCGTATTCACCCTTAAAATAAATGTTTTTCTATTGAAAACATGAATTCAAATCGTTGGATCTATTTATGAAAAACTCTGTATGGTATGTTATGCTATGTTGTGCATATTATGTATCATGTAAGCTTAACTAACCTTATTTTACTGTTTTCTATCAATTTTATATAGCTTTCATTGTGCATATTTCTTGTTTCATGCTTTATTTTTTCTTTTCTACCTAACGCACGGGAGTACTTGTCTATGTGCACGGGACCGTGAGCCTGTTGTACGTGTGATTGTGTAAGGTTCTGTGATTTTTCTACATTTTCTCTTGGTGTATAGTCATAACATAAATATGCACGGTCGTGACCCTGCAATTCTAGGTCATGCACGGATACATAAACATGGTCGTGACCATGCGAAATATAGCATGCACAAGCGTGTGCTATGCATGCATGATCATACATTACACTCTGCATCAATATAGCTGGCAGAAATCAAGCTTATTCCTATCCAAATCTCATACCAAACATAACCTATTCAATTTCCACATGTTAAACACTTCATATACACATGTTTATTCTATGCAAAACACCAAATGACAAACTAAGTCATTTTCACATCTCAACCCATATACATAACACATGCTTATCACTCATATATACATATCCATATCATCATCATCATCATTTTCATAGCATCAAACACGTAAGAAACATCATAACATGTTGGAATCAAGCAAATCTCATCCAATACGTACATCAAACACATCAAAGAAAGAGGGAAAGAGGTAAGAAACACCTATCTCTTGACATGCTTTCTCTCTTAAGCAAACACGCTCTTAAATTGGGTTGGATGGTCCTGGTTACTGATCTTCCCTTCTAGGATTGGTAGTCTCCGAAAATCAAATGGAAACTTTGGGTGAAAATGGCTGGAAAACTGGATGAACTTAACTTAAAATGTAGGTGGTAGAAACCCAACACACGTATGGGCGTGCACCTCAACATGCACGGGCGTGCATGGATGGAAAAATAAACTACTAGCGTTTTCCAGCACTTGTATGCGAATCCTCTCAACATGACCCATGCAAAAGCCACATAACTCAGAAAAAACATCTATTTCACCCTAAAAATCTCTCACAACCCAAGAATTCTCATCAAATCTCTTTCTAACCTAGATTAAAAGCCTAAAAGACAAATCTAACCTTAGGATGTTACAATTTCACTTACCATTCCTTTTGGAGTCTTCATCTCATTAAATATAGAAACTATGATTCAATCTAGTTGATCTTCTTATCTAAAAATTCTACATTCATACAAATCATACACTAAAACACATGCAAGATTTAAACTTAACCTTATAGTAAATAGGCAGAGGCAAGTGCTATCAGTTAGTATGTTTACTCTACTTAACTTGAATAACTTAGTTATGAAGACAAGTTTTAGAAAACAATTTTCAAGACACTTTACTTTTGCCTATAAAAACCTTATTCCTTATTCTGATACCATCTAATTATAAGATCCCAACACCTTTTAACCTTTGAAGTACTTACGTCAAGGTACTCAACCTTTAAGTTGCAAAAGTATGTCATAACCTTATTATAACTCATAACTCAAAAATAAAACCCATAATAAAATACATGTCTAAAAAAAGGCTTTATTATAGAGCCTGTGGCACCAGTTTTTGCCATATTGAGGTAAGACAAACTTATTACTCTTGCTTAACCACCTTAAATATGATCAAAATGAGTGTGTAATGGGTTTGTGACTCGCTACAAAGTTTATAGAGTCGTCATTGGAGGGTTTTCTTGACAAAGTACATATTAGTAAGGACAAACAATTTATGGTTCCTTTATAAAGGACCTAACTATTCCTTATATATCTTCGAAAAGTCGAGTATGGTAATAAAAAGGTATTAAACACCTATACCACTTAGGCAAAAAGACGATTTCTACTTTTATGGTTTGTTCGTTAAACGCATTATCAAATTTAATTAACTTTCATTTTATCGCACAATACAGTGTTATTATTGTTAAACCTCTAATATATGGAAAAAAAAAAACCTAGAGTAGAGGTGAATAGGCTTTTTAAAAACTTTTGAAACTTAAAGCTTTTTCAGCCAACAACTAAAAAGAATTTATATAAATAATTACATCAATCAACAACATCAACCAAGCAATCAATTAACAAAATATAAAACAATTAAACATAAAGTAGAGAGAGAGAAAGAATTTTCTTAGTTGATTTTTATAGTGGTTCGAAGTTTCTTCACAAGTCTCATATATCTACTCCTCCAAGTAACCTTACTTGAAGCATTTTCTTCATTATTTAACAAAAATATATATATGCCTTAGGGCGATTCATCACATGCGTGTATGCCATGCGTGCTAAGTGCTCGACTTGCCTCAGCACGCACGTGTGAGCCACATGTGTGTTGCAGGTCCATTCTTAGGCTTTATTTTCCAATTAAGCTAACATGCCTGCTTCTTGGGCTTTGAACACACATTGGGCCTCTTTCCTCCTCTTTTTTCTTTCTTCATTTGGTGGGTTGGCTTTTGATTTTGGTTTTATTTTGGGCTTGGGTTTATTATTTACTTTAACTAGAGTTTTAGGTTTCAATTTATTTTTTTTAGGTTTTATTATATATATATATATATATTATTTATTTGGGTTATTTGGTTTTAGTTTTGGCTATAATTGAACTTTTTACCCATCCATCCTCATCTTAACACCTCAAAAACTTATGAGCTAACCTTTTTAGGTTTTTTATCATCAAGGATGACCCTATTAAATCCAAAACAGGGTGTTTATAGATGCCTTTTACTTTATGAATTTTATATGTATTGTGAATGCAATGTAAACATATACAAAATACAACAAAGTTCAAAGGAAAAGACACCACGTTTTGAACCAACAGAGACAAAAAATAACATGGCAAAGGTAAACCTTTCTAGCTCCCTAATCCCATAATAAAAATGGCTAAATCCAAAAATAATCCAATAAGACTCCACGAGTTAAGTTACCTACTTCGAAAACAAACCTCAAAGTTGTAGAAACCTAGAGATATCTCTACAACACTAGATTTCCATACTTTGAAAGCAAGTCTACAAGATGAAATATAGAAACCTAGAGATGTCTCTATGATCTCAGATTGTCCCACTTTGAAAGCAAGTTCAAAAGATAAAATGTAAAAACCTAGAGATGTATCTATGATTTCAGATTACCCTACTTTGAATGTAAGTTTGAAAGATAAAATGTGAAAATCTAAAGATATCTTTATGACCTTGGATTACCCTACTTTGAAAGCAAGTTTGAGAGATGAAATGTAGAAACCTAGATATGTCCCTATAGTGTTAGACTGTCGAATATCAAAAGCAAGTTTGAAAGATAAAATGTAGAAACTTAGAGATGTCTCAATGACCTTAGATTGCCTTACTTTGAGAGCAAGTTCAAGATAAAAAATGTAGAAACTTATAATGTCTCTACGATTTTGGATTACCCCACTTTAAAAGCAAGTCTAAAAGATGAAATGTGGAAACTTAGAGATATCTTTATGACCTTGGATTGCTCCACTTCAAAAGCTTAACAATTATGTTAACCATAAAACAATGTGTCATAATTCCATTACCATGACGAAGAAACATTCCATTGAACCTATTCTTTCAATCATAAGTTTCATGTAAGTATGACTTTTTCACTGTCAAACTTGATTGAGTCTAGGCTTATGGCACGTCAAAACCTTAATCTCAATAAACTATAAATTATGAATCAATATATTCAAACTTGTTATCAGGAACAACCTTCGTATGACTTATGTTATACTTTAGCTAGAGATTTTATTTCCAATATTTGTTGACATTTATTCAAGAACTTAGAATCTGATTATTTCTAAGTCAAGGGAAACCTTAAATCCAAAAACTTTAAGTCAATTGATCCCTTCTTGATCATCATTCATCTCTAGATATGAACAATGTATGACTAACTTGGTTTTATCGTAAAGAATGTGAATAACTTCATATTTATACACCCTATAAATCATATGCATTTATATCACCATGATATCTTAAGTTAAGAGATTTCTTTATACACTAATACAATAATACAATAAGTCATTGACTACAATACAATGATCACATGACTTATTATTATTGGTCATGTTAAAAAAAATAGTTCATTACCTATTAATCTATACTAATATCATAGTGACATAACCATCATTGTCACTTGTACTAATATCATTTCATGATATTCAACTAGTGGCATTAAATATGTCTACTCTATGACATTATTGCCTAATTAATATTGTGTTTGTAGGAATATTCAATGATCCAGATTTGTTTAACAAGTAAATTATATGGAAAGTTCACATACATTAATACAAATAAAGGAAACAACTTATGTATATGAACAAAGGAACATTTTCTCTTATTAGTAAATCATTATTACACATATATAAGATGAAATGCAATGAAACTGATAACATAAATAGTTCCTAAGGAATACACTAACACTTGAAAATGATAAATCTTCTATTGGTCCATTATAACCTTTATACATATTTCAAAATCATTACCTTTTTGCTAACCTTTTCTTAAGGACTATGTTGGCTGATATCAAACTATATCGATCCTTACATAAGATAGTCCAGTAACCACAAATTGAAGGATCACATGTTC
The DNA here is from genome assembly GCA_026122585.1 of Anacardium occidentale. Classification (NCBI taxonomy): domain Eukaryota; kingdom Viridiplantae; phylum Streptophyta; class Magnoliopsida; order Sapindales; family Anacardiaceae; genus Anacardium; species Anacardium occidentale. Next base: position 26,688 of record JAJEJH010000049.1, read on the forward strand.
CATCATTTGTTTTAAAGGTTATATTCCATAAATACTAAACTAACCATCCATATAAAATTCTCTTAATAGGTCTATCTATTGGACATATCTATAACATGTATGTCAGCAAATAGCTTTGACACATAAGAACTGTTAACACTTTTGTAGTAGGGTGTTTAACACTATAATACTCTTAATTATATTTCTTATGTCCTTAGTCATAGTAATATCAAGACTATAAAAAATTCTAAAATAGCTACCAAATATGTACATGGATTCTTACAATCAGTTGCCATGCAACGAAACCCTCATCATGATTGTTTCATTTTAATGACATTTATCAATTTGCAAAAGAATTACAATAAAGAAAGTACTATTTTATTAATTTAAATATTCAATTACATCATAAACACATTATTGATGATTAACTTTATGACACCATATCTAACAATAAAAAATTCCTCCTTTAAGTCTCTATTTAGGAATACACATTTAATGTCCAACTAATGTAATGGCTAGTTGAGATTTGCTACCAAGGGCAATAGGACTCGGATTGAATTTAACTTTACAATGAAGGCCAAAGTCTTTTCATAATCAATCTCATATGTTTGCTTAAAACCCTTGGCTACTAGTATGGCCTTATATCTTTCTATGTTCTCATCTACAGTGTATTTCACTATACATACCCATTTTCATCCCATAATTTTCTTATCTTCGGACAAGCTAACTATCTCCCAAGTACCATTTTTCCTTAGAGCATTCATCTTTTCAAGAACTGCTAATTTCCAATTATGATCATATAATGCTTCATGTATGTTTCTTAGAATAAAAAGAGAGAGATTTTTAGAATAAAAGCCATATGGTTATTTGCGAGATTTTTGTAAGACACGTATTTTGCAATAGGATGATTGGTACAAGAACAAACATCTTTCCTAAGAGTTATAAGAATATCAAGATCTGAAAGTTCATTAGGCATGGAAGTTGGAATATAACAGTTACTTAAAAGATTCACAAGCTTATCACTCTATGATTTGGATTAACCTTGTTCTAGTGTGATAGGTAGGTCTCTTTGCATTGAATGAATTTTCCTCCTAGTATAAGCCTGAGGCTCAAGTTTTTTTTTCTTGTAGTGATTCTCCCCTTGATTGTGAGTCAATTATGTTTGGGAAAGTTGAACTTGGATTGCTTTATATTCCAATCTCAAAAATTTTTCAAGAATTATGTTGGGTAAAGAAACTACATTCCAAAAATTATCTTCCTCATTTTTTTTCCCCTTTTAAGAAAATTTTTGAGAATTGGTTGATTTTCAATAAATGTGACATCCATGCTGACATGTAATTTTGTCGTGGGTTGTAACATTTTTACCTTTTTTTATTTGGTGTGGATCTTGTAAAAACACATTTTTCTACTCTAAATTCTAGTTTAGAATTAAATTTACCAAGTATATGCATATAAGTCATGTAGACAAATAAGTGGCCTCTACAAGTATTTAGGAACATTTGTTGAAAACATAATACCATAGGTGACTTCAAGTAAATACTTGTTTTTCCATTCAAAAATTCCATTTTGTTCAAGGGTATCTTAGCAAGTTGATTGATGTTGGAACCCTTTTTCTTTCAAAAAATTTCCCAAACTTCATTGAAATATTCCATCCCCTCGTCAGAATAAAGATCCTAATTTTTGTTTGGAATCATTTTCAATCATGTTGAAAAATTCTTTAAATAAATTTATGTCTTTGAAATTTTCACTCATCAAGTATATGCAACATAATTATATATAGTCATTAACAAAGGTTACAAACCATTTTTCCAGTTAAATTGGTGACCTTAAAAGGTTCCCAAATCGCTATGAATCAAGTAAAATAGTTTTAAGCATAAATTGATTTTACCATATAAGTAGTACAATGATTTTTGAACAAGAATAACTTTCAAATGAAAAGATGAAACATTCATATTTTTTAAGAAACTTGGAAATAAATGTTTAAGATATGGAAAACTACTCCAAAGAATTATTAGATCATAGGCAAGGATAAAATTAACACTACTTAAGTTGTGAGCTTTTTCATCACTAAAGGCATTGGCATCAAGGTAGTAGAGACCATTTATCTTCCTAACAACCGTTGTCCCCAAACTTTGGTCCTAGATTTCATAAAGAGATTTTTAAAAGCCAACACAACAATCATACTTTTTGGTTATTTTACTTATAGATTAGAGCTTACAAGAAAGTTTAGACACATGAAGAACAAATTTAAGATCAATGTTTTCTAATATTTTTATTAATCTTATTCTAGTGATTAATAAGAAGCTTCATCAACAATTCTAACTATTCATTACCAAAATGCAAAGAATAAATAGTAAATAAATGTGAGGAATTGGTTATATGATTAGATGCACATGAATCTATGGTCCAAAGGATATAATTTAACATGCAAGATAGAGTAATAGACATACTAGGACTACTATCAAAAGAGGAATTAGATTTCAACAACTTTAAAAGATGATTCATCTACTCCTTGGTGAATTTATTAGCCTCAACTTCTTGGCAGTGGGCTGAGTGCGATTCGATTTGTTCTTTATTTTCCAATTTTCTGATTTCCCGTGAATAAGCTAGCAAATGTCTCATGTATAACGGGGTTTGTTGCAATGGTTGCAAGAAACTCAAGGCTGATCTGGTTGGCTTGCTTTACTCATATTTACATCAACCACAACTAATGTCGAGGTGTAGTCTGTGAGTTCCCAAGCTTCTTTCCAGGCATAACACTCTTACAATTTTCTTTCATCCTAACTTCAAAAAAAAAAAAAAAAAAAACCTTACCAAGAGAACGAAGAGGCTACTTACTAATTGTCTTCCGCCTAACTTCATCAAAGCCAAGAACCTATATATTTAGTGATTTTCAACCATCTTTTTGTTGTGGTTACAATCATTAGGAGACTTTCATTCATAATCATTGAACAAATCAAGGTCTTGACACAAGCATTTCAATAAATTAAAATACTTAGTGATACTATCTCCCTTTGTCAAATTTCACTAAGTTTAAGAATGAGTTGATAGACTTGGGACTGATTTCCCATATCTAAATACATTTGGTTGATGTTGTCCCAAAGCTCCTTTGTCGTGGCATAACACATGTAATTGGAGCTGATTTCTTCTTCCATTAAACCATGTCTTTACCATGGAATTCCTAATGTTCTCATGTAGCCTAGGCTCCGTCCTTCTCATTTGATGCCTTTGTATCTGTAGTCAAGTATCCAAATTTTTCTCACCCATTGTAGACACCTCATTTTGACTTAATTAAATGTTATCTAATGACGATAGTTTATAGTGGGTTTCATGTGGGATTTTGAATTGGTAAGACGAGGTTTATGAACTGAAAATGGATAATAAATTTGGTGTGAGAGACTAAATATAAGAAGTAGGACTTTTAGAATACCCATTAGGTTAGATATACTCAATAGGATTATATTCGACCCATTTTAAAGCTCATTTAGGATTTGAATTAAATTAAATTAAATTAATTAGGATTAGGTTAATTAAATAAAATAAAAAAGATTTAAGACAATTAAGATTTTAATTAAAGTAAATTAATTTCGATTTAAATTAAGATAATTAGTATTAGGATAATTAAATAAAACAAATTAAAAAAGAAATAGGATAATTAGATAATTAGGATGATTATAATAATTTAAATAAAATAAAATAAATTAGGATTAGGATAACTAAAATAACATTAGGATAATTAAATAAAATTAAGATTATGATAATTAAATTAGGATTAGAATAATAATCAAATTAAATTAGGATCATTTTAATTTTGAATTTTGAATACATCTAACCCTTAGGAGATCTTTATATATAGGGGAGTAATTCTTGGTTAGGAGAGACTACTTTCAAAACATTCAATAGAGGTTCTAAAGGAGGGACTCCTTTCAAAACATTATAGGGAAGCGACTTTCAAAACATTCTAGAGAGATTCTAGAGGAGAGACTACTTTCAAAACATCTTGGAAAGAACTTCAATATTCACTATTTAAGAAGAAACTCTACTGAAATTTCCAAAAAAAAAAAAAAACATTTTGAGACTCACAACCATTGGTTTTAAAATTCCCTTAATACCTTAGAAAACATATTGAGAGTGTTAAGAGAAAAATCGACTCCATTGCATCTATTCGAAAAACAATAGGCTAAGCTCAAGGAAGAAGAGTAATGTAGAATCCGACATTCAAATACGTATCCTGAGGGGAATAATAATGGTTAGATCAGTTGTATTTTTTTTTATATGCTTCTAGCTTATGAATATTTACTAATTTTTGCATGTTTATTGGGTGTTTCTTAATTAACCTCCATACATATTTTTCGTTTTCTTGCTTTCCGCAGGTGGTGTTAAAGATATCAAAGCATGTTTCCGCCTGTTTTAATTGATTGCGTTAGAAGGTTTCCGCATCTTAACATCTGAACCATGAAAGGTCTATTTAATTATAATGCCTTAAATCAACGCATGCTTAATGTTAATATGGTTTGTTTGTTTGTTTGTTTGTTTTTTCTCCCTCCAAATTGTAGCTTCCAGCTATTTGAAATCCGTGCCGTTTCCACTAATGCAAGCCATGAAAATCAAATTTATATCCGCAAATGCCACCTGACAATTTAATTGCAAATCCACCAAAATTCAGCCTTCCAAGCCGTGAACAACTCCATCAGGCTTCCAGCCTTGCAAAGCCGTGAGCCACACCACCAAATTCCATTCCCTTCTACATTAATCCCTTGCAAATTCACCAAATTCAGCACCCAAAATACAAGCCAGCGGCCACTATAATTCAGCCGATTGGTAACATGCCTATGTCTAATTTAATCCATTTCATAGCCGTCACATGTGTTTGTTCCAATTTCAATTATTGTTACATTATTTTTTATTTATTTATTGTTATTGTTGTTGTTGTTTTTGTTATCTAATTGATTTACAGGCTTTGAATGTGTTATCAAAATCCAGATTAGAATAAAGTTATGTTTCGAAGTGTTAATGTTTTGACAAGCTTTCATTGTTTTCGTGTGATTGTATGTAGAATGAGCTTGAGACGAAGACGGAAATATTGAAACATTCATAGAAGCCCCAATTAAGGGCATCCCACAAATGGAAGTTGAAAATCACATTTTTGTGGTGTTATTTAATTTATTGTCTAACCCACTTGTTTCATAAGTTTTACCTTCTCTTAGGTTTGTTTAGAATTATACCTGTGTAAAGGTGTACGTAAAAAGGAATGGTGATAAAATTTCAGACATGGTGAAAAGACTAAACTTTAGGTGAACAGCAAGGCTCTAATACCGTATAAACTAAAGAGAAGACTTATTTTTCTTATTCTCTGACAAAAAAAAATGTACATCATTGTCTTTTTACATAGAAATACAGGAGACTAAAAACAGAAAAACAACATTATAGGAAGCTAGTAACTATGTATCTAGAAACAGAATAAAGGAAAATTGATTAGCTAGTGATTCGGTATCATTTATAGCTAAATCTCCCTGATTTTCCACAGGCTGCATCTTACATGATTTGAGTGCATGAAAAGTTTACAAATCAGCTACAAATGGCATACAAATTGAGTACAGAGAGTTGAGCTTCTTAAATAATGCCAGTTCTATGTTTACACATGCACTCAGGTACAGGATAAGCAGTCACATCTCTGTCTCTCTTGTTAGTCCTCGGTTCTGGCTGCCCCTGAGCTCTATTGTGCAGCTTTCTAATGATGATTCCAAATTCTGCTTCAGAAATTGAGTCGTCTTCAAAGAATTCAAGCATGGTTCGCTTGTTTGGCTTTATGTACTTCCTATGACCCACATAGGCACGGTGACCCTGTCAAGTCAAGTGTAAGTAAGAACCACTTTGCATGAATATGCAAATTGAAATCGACTTCAAGCAGGTGCAATTTGATAATAAATAAGTATTGTCTGTGGCTATGGTCAGCTATAAGTGGAGTGACTGGACCTGAAAAAAATTTGGACTTGTTCAAGGAAAATTGCTAGCGGTTGCAGACATAAATCGCACTTACCTGCAAGGCACGACCCATATTTCCACCGTGGGAAGGTACAAAAACATCGCTGTTCAGTGAGACGATGTAGTCAACTGCAGCAAGAGCAGAGGACCTGTTGAGATATGGGGAAAGTTCACCTTCTTGTGCCAACCTCTCCTTTGTCACTAAATTTGGAAATTCTGCAGTAAGTGGCTGCAGTGCCAAGTGACCACCAAATGGCTCTCCTCCAGCAATGTATACTCGTGCGCTGCCTGGCGCACCCAAAGCCTTCAAAAACCTGTCCCAATACCATGTTCAATTGTCTTAAATCATAGCACAACTAAAAACTAAAAATTAGCCGCAGTGTTTCATTTTTCCCCAGTAGTTACCTTGCTATCTCTAATGAATTAAGGGGACAAAGTCCGGCAAGTCTTCGCTGATCGTGGCTCATGTTTAATTTTGCTGTGAGGTATTCAGGCTGAGATTGCCTAATCTTAGCAATTGTATCATCATATTCTAAGCCTAAACCAGTGAGACACCCAGTTCTGACCCATACATCCTTCTCAAGTCGGAGATGGAGAGCGATGTACGGACCTTCAATCCACATTCTCCTTGCAAGCCGATTTCCAAGTTCCTGAATTGGGGCTGCAAATCTTAATGCATGGAAGGCTACCTGCAACACAAAGGTGTGAAAGGATTACTCCAATAAGTATAATGATTAGTTTTGAATTCGACTTTCATGGTTGCTAACTAAACTCCAAGTGTACCTTACACCGAAGCTTCTGCAGATCAGGTGGAAGATTCTTGGAGAGCTTAGAATCTAACCCTTTTAGCACAAGAACACCTTCTTCATTCAGCTTTACGAACCACAGAACTCAGAGTAAGTATGGCCAGGTGTTTGAATTGTAACTATAAAGAAAATTTACTCCTACTACCATTTCAACAATGGTAATACAGAAGCAATCATTTCAAGATAGAAACGGAAAAAAGGGTGTTTAGAAACTGAGAAAGACATTAGAAAATAAGATTTCCGTCCATACTTGTTTGAAGAATCTGGCTCGGATCCAAAGTGGAGAAATATTATAAGGAAGTTGATTTTCAATTGACTGCCTCGACATCAAGTGTGTTGAAGGAAGAGATGACACAACCCGTACATCAGCTTGCAAAGTCCTCTTGAAGTGTTTAACGTCAAAGATATCTGAAAATTCACTGCAGTTATCATGAAAATGAAAACTGTTAAATTAATTATTCATTGAACCACAAACAAGTGTCTAAATATGAAAATATATGATAATTCAAGAAAGTATATAAACCAGAAATAGACGCTTATTGTTTTGTATAACATTTTTAAAAATCTTGTGTTCTACATTGATGAGAAGATGGAATATATCTTGAGAAAACACATAGATACAAGATGGATTGAACTAATTTTTCACTTTACATTAAATTTTTCCCAGAAAATGATTAACTGACATTCAATCTGAACAAATTCAACGAAAGTCTCTCTACCTCTCATCTCTCCAAATGAGATTAACCTGCAAGACTGGCACAACCAAGGCTGCTTCAAGAATCCTTGCAATCACAACGGCATCAACAATCTGATTCCTCTGCTGGTTCAATCCTCCTGAAGCCACCACCACCAAGAACCTCTTCTTCTCCTTCGATATCTTTGTAGATTTTCTTCTATATCTAATACTGAAATCCAAGCAAGGCTTGTACCCTTCGCCATCTGGTTGATCCCAGAATTCCCTCTCCTCCTTTGTCATATTGCCGGCCACAATATGAGTCGGCAATGGCATAATTGCACTGCCTGCCAATCTTGGCTCATCATCCTCGTTGTTGGAGTTCGTCGAAGAAAGTAACGCTAAGAGCATGGCGGAGTGTGCTGAGAGTGAAAATGCCGGAGAGGCAGAGATGAGAGAGCAAGTCACTGGATCATCATGATAAGTTTGTATCAAGTTAAGAATGGAAATCCCCAAGAAACTGAAAGTAACCAAGAGTGAGAGAAAGAAGAGTGTCAAGGTTTGTGGGTTAAAGAGTTTCTGGTGGTTTCTTGGACTTTTCTTGGGAGAAAAAAGGAGGGAAGTGAATGGAGAAATTGAGAAAAGGTGGAAGATCATGAATGGTGATGGCGTCATCGAGATGAATGAGTCCTTCATGCTCCTTGCTCTCCCCATTAAAACTTAGCTTTCTTCAATTTCTTAACAGCCGCTGTTTAACAAATCTCTTAATGGGAGTTTCAGGTTGAATTCTAGAAACCAGAGGTTTATTAGAGGGAATTTGTCGTGAAAAGGAAAGGGTATATAATTCACACAATGTACCTACGAAATGGCGGTTACCAAAGTCATCCCAATTTCTGGGAAAAAAGCGGGAAGCTAAAGGGGAATGGCCGAATTACTATGTGCCACCCAAGATTTTCCACCCTCCATTAAATTTCTTATGAAATTGTTAAATACACAAAATTTTTTTTTAATAATTTTTTGTATCCCTGACTTATATTTATTTCAATTAAAAAAATAAAAAATTCAAATTAATTATTATCAAAGGCATTCATCACTAACAAGATTGAGATTTTATCAACATGATTCTTAATTGAAATCACACTGCTTTGGTGTGATTCTTGACTTCACTAACAGCAGTTAAATTTCAAATTTATTTAGAGTGAAAAGAAAATGAGAAGGAAAAAGAAAAAATAGAGCATTTAGAGTTAAAGTGTAATTTGTTTGTACTGTTAAAGCTATAAGTGATATTAACTCTATAATAATATTTGAAAAAATTACATAAATAACCTTTGACAATTACAACTAATATTTGACTTTTATAGATGGGTAGTAAAATGAATTTTCCAAAATTACAACTAATATTATTTTATCATACCTTAGGTAGGAGTTAGTTGTTCAGCCAAAAGAAAATTTGCTAAAAGGCCTAAACTACCCCTTAAATCCTCCTTGAAAAATTTTGTATTGTATTTACAAGTAAATGGGTTGTTTCAAATGGCTTTGACAGAGAACAGTCAAATAGGCATTCTAGACATCATAAATTAGAACGAATTGTTCTACCAATTGTTCAATGATCATTCAAAAAGGGCTTTGGTCTTCCTTTAATAGAATAAGGTGTTCCAAAGGTTTGTTTATGTGATTGTTTCTTCTACTGGAGTATAAGCTCAAAGCTAATCATCAAGGCTATTTTTTATAATTTCATTTAAACGTTGTGTCATGTTTTAATAATAAATTGGTATTTCTTCATCTAGGTCTACATATATTTACGTTGGGTTGATGAGTGTCTTAAGATTAGCATAGTCATTGTAGGACCCACCGCCACGAGTATCCCTGCTGCTGAATACTGAATGGGGAGCTTTTATTAATAATCTGAAAACTCGGGTACCCGCGACGGGAATCCTACGAAAATAAAATTCTAAACTACTGTATAATATATGTTGAATACAATGCGGAAGCTGAAATACATACTCTGAAATACATAACTGCATATACATAGTCTGTACAATGGGCCCAATGGCCTTTATCATCTATACATAAACTGTTTCTGTACATCTGGATACATAACATATACAAACGATCGCACAGGTCCAAAACTGAGAATACAAAACTGAGATCGTGTTGTGGGCCCTCTCTATCAGCCTCGATCCACCCGCTCCTCGAAAATAGCATGAACACCTGAAAAGGATGGAAGAAGGAGGGGGATGAGTGATATAGATCACCCAGTAAGCGCTCTTTACTTCCCTCAAAACCCAAGCAAGCACAAACAATCACAATAAACAAACATACCTGGGCCTCGGCCCTATTCATACATCTATGCGCTTGCTAGAATATGAAAACTGATTTACTGAATATCTGAATCACATTCATTTACTGATATCTTATTTATTCATGTCATGATGTGCATGTCATGCCATGCTAACTGATAATATCTCATGGATAACTGATGATGCATGCATCTGAATATCTCTATCTGAATACTGAATGTACCCGAAGGTACCTGCTGTGCTGATCAGACTTAGTGAACACAGAGATTCGACATCTTGGCCATGTGGGTTGAACAGTCTAGCTACTGGCTAAAAAGCTGAATAATAACTGTTGGACGATCTGATTGGTGTCATAAGGCTGAAACTGTAGTGCTGCTGAACATTCTGACTAGTGTCAGAAAGCTGAATCCCACAGATACCCCCTCGTATTCACCCTATACTCTTACCCGTACATCGGGTTCTGAATACTGAATACTATTGAATTCAGATCCCTTGATCCTATTTGAAGCTACATGTAATGTCATGGTATGCATATGCAGCTTATTAACTGAATTCATGCTCATCTGATGCTTATCTGAAGCAATTTAGTTTTTATTCTGAATTCGCATGCTTAATTAATCAATTAATAATCATTTTTTGAAAATCTGCAAATGCACGGGCGTGTGGGCAAGGCACACGGGTGTGCATGGCTAACACACGGGCATGCAAGTCCTGGACACACGGGCGTGTGCCTGGACGCACGAGGCCGTGCACTGGTCATGCGCCGATCGTGCACCTGACCGTGCAAGCTACTGAAATTTCTGGGCAAATATCTGAAAATGCTTACACACGGTCATGCATCTCAGGATGCACGAGCGTGTGTTTGCAATTCTGGCCGCGCACACAGCGTGCACACGGGCGTGTGTTCTGAAGAACAAAGGCACACGGTCGTGCCATGCAGGCACACGATCGTGCGTCTTGTTCATCAACAAGAGCACTGCCTGGAAATTTGCTCTAAACTCATGCCAACTCGCATTCAATCACAAATACACTTCAAATACACTTTCCCAGCACCTCAAATAACACAATTTAAGCATCAATTCTCACATGCATCAAGCACCAAGCATTTCACCATGGAAGCATTAGCTTTCTCTCACTAAAACATGACCAACCATGCATGCATGGATTAAAATGGCAAACTCATCATCTCAAGCCACAAACATTATCAAATAAGCATGCATAAGCTCATCAACATATCAAACATTGCAATTCATCAAGGAAAGCTGGGAAAATCCGAGAAGAAGTAAGCGAACACTTACCTCTCGCCATGCCTCTGAAAACTATCTCTATCAATTATCTCTTGGCTCTCTCACCGGATTGGGAGCTACCGCTGGCGGTATTTTTTCCCTAAGATTGGGAGCTGCTGAAAAGAAGAGAGAAACTTTGGCTGAAATGAAAACGGGTGAGAAAAGAATGACTTAACTCTCGGCTCTTACTTATATACTAAAGCACTTGCATGGGCGTGCACAAGGGAAAATAGGCTTAATTCATTTCCCACGCATTCGTAAGATCGAATCCTTCTGAAAGCATTCATACGAAGGCCACACAGCTCTGGAAAACTTACTAACTCACCCCGGAACTTATCTAGACTCCCAATCTCTCTCTGAATACTGTTTCTAACCCCGAAACTCTACCCCTAAGGGCTTCTGAATCTAGGATGCTATAGTCATGATGAAAGGATCAATATGTAGATTAATTGTAAGGATTCTATAAGGGCGTGTGGTGCCCAATCTAAAAATTCCTATAGCCTTAGCATTATTTTGACCAAGGTCATAAATAATATGGTATATCAAATACAGTCAAGTTTATTATCATCTCTCTACCTTAGATAATCATTGTCTGTCTTAATAATATCTAGTCACTTACTATAATATCTCTATCTAGTAGCTCTATCTTAACTCTCTAAGCTATAGTCATTGGATTCAGGCTTAACTTCTCTATGCTCTTAGCTATAAAACAATGTATAGCTCCAGAACCTACTAAAACATAAAGTAAAGAATCACAAAAAAGTAACAAACCACTCACCATGGATGGGCTCACTCTTGCTTGACCTTGGGTAATTGCATGCACTCTTGTATTGTCTTTTGTCTATTGCTTCCTCATTAGGGCCCTCACTTTGTAGTCCTTTGTCATATGTCCTAGTTGCTAACACTGAAAACACATGTTTTGACCTATCAAAAATTCTCTCTAATGTTGGTTTGGACATTTTGGACAAACTAGGACGTCTTTCTTAAACTTTTTCTCATCTTTGCCCTCTTTCTTTCCTTTGTAAAGCTTGTTAGTGTATGCCTTAGAACTAATTGTGTTGTCAGTTTGGGCACATTTGAGTTTGTATAATATGATTAATAAAAGAAATTGTTCTTTTGTTCATATGTGTAAATTGTTTCCTTTATTTAATTTATGAAATATAAAGTACATATATGAAATATCTAGATGATACGTACCTCTCTTTAGAAAAATCCTATCATCAAGAAGTTTCCTATATATGTGACATCAAATGGGCAATGATCTCACATAGTAGACATGTCAAATATCTTTACTGAATGACATTGGAATTACATTAATGTGTTTAATTATGATAGTCATACCATTAAGACATTGGCACAAACTGACAATTAAGAAACTAATTAAGAAACTATCTTTCAAATGTGACAATATACAATGTATAACATAATTCATTTATTAAAAGTCAAAGTAACTCATTGTATGATCATACTAGTGTATAAAATGATACTTAGACTTGAGATGTTATGGTCAAATTTGATACAGGTGTATATGGTTTATATGGTGTATAAATACGAGACTGTCACATGTCATAAACTGGATTAGTCATGTGTTATTCATATGTAGAGAAGAGTGAAATTCAATATGACATACGTCAGCTTGAAACTGTTAATGTTGAGTTTCTGTTGGCTCAGAATAATTAGGTTTTAAACAGATGTCAACAAATATCAAAAATAGAAATTTTTGGCTAAAGTATAATAATAGTAGCGTTATGGTGAATTTATGTTGATATGTTTTGATATTGTAATTGATGATTTGATAAGTGATTGAGATAAGGGTTTCGTATTAGACCGTGGACCCTCACTCAATCGAGATATGACGACATAGAGATTTACCTACATGGTACGTGTGATTAAAAATTTGGTTTGATGAAGTATGTATTTATCATGGCTTAGGGATTATGGATCATTGCTAGATGATATCCATAATTGTTGAGTCTCTAGACTTGTTTTGATTTGGATCCAAAACTAGGCTCATGATTATGTTACGATAAACCAATAAATGTCACGTTATAAATGAAGGGTTTGAGTAAATTAAGAGAGAGAAAATTTATCTAGGTTGGCTAACACTTTTCGAAAAGTAATAGAAATCAAAATAATATTTAATATATTATTTATTTTGCATTTTAATAGTCAGGGTCCTAAATGAAACTTTAAAAATAGTTTAGGTGTCTAGTTGGGTGATTAATTAATATATTGGACATATTCTGAGGACCCTTTAATAACTTGGTTAAATAAAAGGGACATGCATCATTTCTAAATTACTAATCATCACACCGCTATATAAATCTATGTGATGGAAATATTGAGAGAGACTTTTCATTTTTCCAAAACAAAAGTTGTAAGAAAAAGGTTTTCACTCACTTTTTCTCTCAATTTCATTTTTGCTACATTGTTGCTCTTGGTGGTGTTTCTTCTTAAGGCCTTGTAAATGGAAGGCTCATTTCCATCTACATCAAAGATTTTTTTTCTTGAAGTAGGCAAATTTTTTATCTATTTTATGCTTTAAAAATTGTTTGCTCTCTACCATTTCTTGTATCGACTTGTTGCAAGTATATGTGATATGCATGTCCATTTTCTGCATCGTATATCTCCATAATTTATCAATGGTATCAAAACCATGTCTGGCTTCTTGTATGTTCATTTTATGTTTATTTTCATGGCTTTATGCATAAGAGTATGTATAGGCATTATACATTGACATGCATATGTTATTTGGTTGCAAAAGGATAATTTTTTTTATTTGAATTTTTCTCCATAAATCTGTTGGCAAGGTTTGTATAGGCTGTGATAATTTCATTTTGAACGTGTTTTGATGTATTTTGTATAAAGAACATGTCATAAGAGGTGGTTTTTGTGTACTGTTGTCTTAAATGTTCAAATGTATGTTTTTTTCTTTATGTGAATGGTTGTTTATACTTCTTATGCATCTTAATGATTATGAATAAAATGTAAAAAAAAATTGTTATTGACACTTTATAACACTAGACCATGCTTAAAAATGTATATACACACATAAAATTGATATATAATGATATATATCGTGTTTGAGAAACATGGGTGTTATATGCATGTCTAGACATTTGCATGAACTGTGTTTTTATTTTAGTTGTGCTTATGAAAATGTATTTGCAAGTTTTACTGTTATGCATGTTCTATTTTTAAATAATTTTTTTTTAACATGCATATAAAATGTTAGGGTGTGTTCTAGAGACAATCATCCCAAGGATATTGATTCATTAATAACATCACGCATACAAACAACAAGTGGTATTCTTTATCCTAAATACCTTTCTATTTAGAAAAATGTCCTTATGATGGTTATCCTAGTTAAGGAATCAAATAGTTTGATCATGCTCTTCCTGTGTAAGCATTAAAGTAATCATTCTAGAATCTATTTGTAGCTTGACTTACTTGAACCAAGGCACAAGTAATAGAGATAAGATTACCATAGTGTTAAGCATTTCATTGAAAAGTGACAACAATTTGCATATGTCAAAGTTATTAGTTACAATTTAGTATAACACATGGGTGTATACTAATATTAGGCTTGTTCACTAGATATGACATGTTAGAAAGATTTCATATATATGGTTGTCTAAGTGTCTATGAATTGTATCCTCTCTAGTAGATATAAGAACATGTGACTCTTTGAGTTAACGATCACCAAGTTGTTTCATGGAAGGAAAGGTCTAGTTCGACACCATTTAATGTATTATCATAACAAGGGTGTCATAATAGTGGTGATTAACTATATCAGGATTTGTACATGGGCTTAGGTGATTCAATATATGATTCATTACTTCCAACAATAGAAGACTTTATATCTATTGGGCCTTGTTAACATTTGTTAGTGATCATAAATTTGTAGTTGATTCTAATAATGAGGAATAAGGTAGGCACTAGATATATACTTTAGCCTTGGGAGATATAAGATGATGAAAGAATTTGTCTTGTATAAGTAATAACATGCTATTAAGTTATGAATTAAACTTAATACTTTAATGGACGGGTATCCTGATAAGTTACTAGTCTTTCATAGACTTTATACGGTGGGATACTAAGCTTAGTGAAAATGATTCAATACGAGAGTGTTTACTATTAGGTCACTAGAGAACTTGTGGGTCACATGCATATATGGGTAAAGTGACCTAAGGAACAATTAGATTTGAGATGAATCAAATCTTAATTAGTTAAATGATTTATTGTCTCAAGTAGTGTTTGGATTCAATATGACTTGATATCCAAGTTGATTGAATCTTGATTGGATTGATGATTTAGTGTCTCAGTAATATGTCTTATCATTTCCTAAAACTCTATTTGCTAATTTTAAAATTCTACTACGTGGTTACCCTTTTAGCGAATTCAAGAAACCCAAGAATAAAGACCCGACCTAAGTTGACTCTTAGATTTTTGACAAATGCCATATCTAGGAATAAAAGCTAGTACATCGCTTAACATCTTAAGCCAATAAAAATATTCTTTAATAACTTCTAACATCTTTAAATACCAAAATGATCAACTAGCTCAACCCCATGTGTTTCCTGCATGATCAATTCTTTAAAACTACCATTGGGAACATATTACTCAAATAAACATCTATCATGCAAAACATATTCTTAAAAACCCAATTCAGCACATTCAAACATATAAGTTCTCATTTCTTTATCTTTATCATAACACAATTTGATCAACTCAAAACCAAAATGTTTGAATCAAGTAAAGATAGCAAGGCATACTTCTTGAAAGTGCATCGACTATGACATTATTGGCTTCTTGCTTGTAATTTGTAAAAAATAAGAATGATTGCAAGAATTTTACCCATTCAACATGCCTCAGATAAAGTTATGTTAACCATCGATAAATTTAAGAGCTTAATAATTGAAGTAGAGCACAAATTGCTTAAGCCAAAGGTGATGACTCCAATATTCTAAGGTTTTCACTATGGGATCAAACCATGAAAACTTCTCACATCCAAAATTCAGGAAGGTGTTAACTAACTTATAATAGCTTCAATTTTTGATCTATATGTATTCTTTCACCTAAGACTACATAGCTTGGAAAGACAATGCTTTGAATAAAGAGTTCACATTTCTCCAACTTGGCATATAGGTTTTGTTCTCTCAACACATGAAAGACTTGCTTAAGATGGTTAACATGATCACTTTCACATTTGTTATACACAAGGATATCATCAAACTACATAACTACAAAATGACCAAGGAAAGGTTTTAATACCTCATTCATCAATCTCATATAGGTACTAGGAGCATTTGATAGTCCAAATGGCATAACCAATTATTCATCTAAGCTTTCTTTAGCTTTTAAAGTGGTCTTCCACTTATCTCCTTTTGTTAATCATAATTAATGGTAACCACCTCTCAAATCAATCTTGGAAAAAATGATGACACTATGAAACTTATCTAATATCTTATCCAATCAAGGTATATGATACTTATACTTGAAGGTGATTCAATTAATGGTTGATTTATTAACACACATATGATAAGTACAATTTATCTTAGGCATTAACAAAGTTGGAATTGAACATAGACTTATACTTTCTCTCACAAACCCTGTGGCAATCAATTTATTTACTTGTCTTTAGAGTTTTTTAAACTATTTGGGATTTCATTTATAAGTTGGCCTATTTGGTAAAAAAGCAATAGGAATCAGATTAATTTGGTGTTTTACACCCTTAAAAGATGGTAATCAATATGGTAGCTCTTATGGAAACACATCTTCAAACTCATACAACAAGAGTGGAAATAAATGGTGTGTATGACTGTTTCTTTAAGGGCATTTTTCTTCTCAGCTATAAGTAAGGTAATTATGGGTCTATGTTTATTAATGACTTTCTCAACTTGGTTTGCACATAGGAAAAAAATCTCTTTTATGGTATATTAGGTTTGGAAAGTGTTTAGGATCATGTTTGGGGTAATGTTTGATTAGGTGATAAGGGTATAAGAGAAATGGTTTTCTTGTTGAATTTGAAGGTGTAAGTGTTTAGTCTCCCCTTATGCATAACCTCCTTATCATATTGTCAAGACTTACCAAGTAATAAGTTATAAGCATCCATGGGAATCACATCACAAACAACTTTATCTACATACTTTTTACCAATAGAGAAATAAATAACAAATTGTTTATGTAGGACTTGCTGCTATGCATACCGATGCTGCTGAATAATATCTCTTTATTTTATTAATATTCTAAAAATTCGATACATGTGACGAAAATTCTACGAAAAGAACCCTACTGCTGCTAATTACATACATATTACGGAAGCTGAAACTGAAACTTATACAATGTACAATGGACCCACAATCCACTTTCATATATAAACTGTTTTTTAGTACAAATATACAATTTAGTAAATACAAAATTTACCATTTAATTCCCACCAGGCCAAACCATACACTGAAAGCTGATATGAAGCCCTCTCTCGTTAACTATGGTCTACTCGCTCCTCGCCAGCAGTACACATACCTAAAAAGGGAGGAAGAAGGAAATGAATGAGTGATAAAGATCACCCAGTAAGTGATCCTTACTTCTTTCAACCTAAGCAAGCATACAAACAAACACATACCTAGCCTTGGCCCTAAAATTCATCTATTCGCTTGTTGAGACTGGATATATTACTTATTTTGTTATCTGGTTGCATTATTAGATCATGTCATGAAATATGAGTCATGTCATGCTAACTGAAAACTGAATATGCATGCATCTGAATATCTATGTATCCAAAAAGTTGAATATACTATGTTGATCAGACTGATGAACACAAGGATTCGACATCTTGATCATGTAGATTGAACAGTCTAGCTAAGGGCTAGAAAGTTGAATGTACTATGCTAGACGATCTGATGCAGTCAGAAGACTGGAATCCCACAGATACCCCATCGAGTTCACCCAAAACTCTAATATAGATATCATGTTCTAAATGTCGAATGCTACTGAAATTAGATCCCTTGATCCTTTTTCATGCTGCATGTCATGCTCTGAAATGCTTATGCAACATTAATTATCTGATTTATTCTTATCTGATGCTTATTTACCTTTAAATTGGTTTCTCATGCTTTATAATTCATTTTAAACTCATTTTCTGGAAAATTGCTGGAGCACGGGCGTGTGGGCAAAGCACACACGTGTGCAAGGAACACACACGGGCGTGCATGACAAAGGCACACGAGCGTGTGCACAAGCGCACAGGGTCGTGCACTGGCCTGTAGCTGGCTATGCTCGCTTCTAGAAAAATCTGTGCATTTCACTAAACAATCAGGCACACGGTCGTGTCGCTTAGGATGCACGGGCGTGTCCTCTACAAATAGGTCGTGCATACTTCATGCACACGGGTGTGTCCCTACAGAAACAAAGGCACACGGGCATGCACCTGCAGGCACACAGGCGTGTGTCTTGCCCTGCATCGACAACACTCACCTAGGATTACAGAAATCCATACCATTTCACATCTAAACTGAAATTAACTAAAAGCATGCATTTCTAACACTTCCATATGCATACAAAACACTTCAATTTCATCCATCTCAAACCATAGCTCAATCCACCATGGAAATCATCATTTCTCTCTCACACACACACACACAAAAAAGCATAAGCAAACATGGTTCATGGGTAGAAATCATCAACTCAAGCATCATCTTATCAATATATCAATGTATAAGCTCATCATATAACTCATAAGCATGTTGGGAAGAAAACACACAGGACACATTATCACATACATGCTAGGAAACTCAAGGAAGAAGTAAAGAAGCACTTACCTCTTACCATGGCTGTTGGAATCTCAACTCTATCTAATCTTTTCCTTCTCTAGCTCGATTAGGAGCTGCTAGATGCTGAATCTCAATTCTAGGGTTGGGAGCAACTGAAACAAAAGAGAAACTTTAGTTGAAAATGGGTGAGACGTGGATAAGAAAGCCTAATAACTCTTATCTCTCTCTTCAAACTCACCTGTACGGGTGTGTAGGGCACAGTGCATGGGAGTGCACAAGGAAAAATGAAAACTCTTCATTTCCCGCATGACGCATGATAGAAATCTCTCAAAGGGAATCATGCACAAGCCACACAGGCTCTAGAAACTTACTATCTCACCCCTAAACTCTTCTAAACTCCTAATCTATTTCTATTTCTCACATCTAACCCCCAAACTCTACCCTAAAAGGCATTTCTAATCCTGGGATGCTACAGTTTACTTACTTGAAGTATGTTTCTGTAGCATTCCAGTTTTAGAAAAGCCCTTAGGGGTAGAGTTTTGGGGTTAGAAATAGAATTCAGAGATAGATTGGGAGTTCAGCAGAATTCAGGGGTGAGTTGGTAATTTTCCAGAGTTGTGTGGCCTTTGTATGATGCCTTTAGGGAGGTTTTAATCATGCGAAGCACGGGAAATGGATTTTATCCATTTTCCCAGGCGCACTCTCGTGCGCCAAGCCTGCACGCCCGTGCAGGTGGGATTGAAGAGAGAGAGACGGGAGTTATTTCTTTATTCTCACCCATTTCAGCCAGTTTTCTTCTCCATTTCAGCAGCTCCCAGCCTTAGACGTGATATCCAGCTTCCAGCAGCTCCCAATCCAGTCAGGGATCAGAGAGAATAGCTTGAGTATAAGCTTCCAGCAGCCATGTCGAGAGGTAAGTGTTTCTTACTCTCTCTTTCAGTTTCCCAGCTTGTTTGATGTGGATGGAAACGTGTGTTTCCATTTCCAGCTTGAGATGTTATGTTTGCATGTGTATATGATGATGAGATGATGATTATATGTTAGTTGTTATGCTTATTTTCCACCCAGAAACATGCATGCTCTGTTTGTGTGTGTGTTGTGAGAGAAAGTATGAGTTTTCATGGTGGATTCAGTGTTTGTGGATGGATGATGAAATTGATGATGTATATGTGATGATTGAAGTGCCATTGATGTGTGTTTAAGTTTAATTGCAGTTTGGATGAGAATCAGTTGGGTTTCCTGCAGTTTCAGTCGAACCATGTCTGAGCAGAATAAGACACACGACCGTGTGCCCGCAAGAGCACGCCCGTGTGCCTTTGTTCCTGGAAGGACACGGCCGTGTGCACGAAGTGCACACGGGCAGGAAACGCAGGGACACGACCGTGTGTCCTGAGAGACACGGCCGTGTGTCCCATCTTTGCTTGAAATGGCCCAGAAATTCCAGAAGCACACACGCCCAGACGCACGGCCAGCACACGGTCCCGTATGCCCTTGCCCAGCACGGCCGTGTGTGCTGCGTGCACGACCGTGTACCTTCCTTGCACGGTCGTGTACCTTCCAGATCTTCCCAGAAATTCAGAAATTGACTTATTAAAGGTTTGGTAATCCATCCAAGGCCTAATAATCATCAGATAATCCAGATTTCAGCTAAGAACAGATGCATAAGCATACATAGCACTGCATATAGCCTGAATGAGGATCCAGGGATCCGAATTCAGTAGTTTTCAGTAGTCAGAACCCAACATATGGGTTTCAGTTTTGGGGTGAACTTGAGGGGGCATCGATGGGACCCAGCTCTCTGACACCAGTCAGTCAGCTTAGCAGCATATCAGCAGATCAGTATTCAACTTTCTAGCCAGTAGCTAGAATGTTTAGCCCACTTGGCCAGGATGCCAAATCCCTGTGTTCATCAGCCTGATCAGCACAGCAGGTACCTTCGGGTACATTCAGATTCAGATAGACAGATGCATGCATCATCAGTCAGTTTCAGTTTCCAGCTTAGCATGACATTATGCATATATTACGACATGCATTAATCAGATAATCAGAAACCAGTAACCAGATAACAGAATAAGCATTAATCAGATAATCAGAGTCAGCACCCGCAAGCCCATAGATGTATGGGTAGGGCCGATCAGGTATGTATGCCCTTGTTTGCTGCTTGCTTGGGTTGAGGGAAGTAAGGAATGCTTACTGGGTGATCTTTATCACTCATCCTTTTCCTTCTTCCTTCCTTTTTCAGGTTAGTGTGCTGCTGGCGAGGAGCGGGTGGACTGAGGCTGGAGAGAGAGGACCCACACACACTCTTTCAGCATGTATATGTACTTTATTTCAGTTTTGGACCTGTGAGGTCTTGTACAGAAATGTAAATGTAAACAGATGTACAGAACAGTTAAATATTTATATAAAGCCAGTTTGGGCTCATTGTATATTTTATTTTCAGTTCAGCTTCCGCTTATAATGTAATTTAGTTCAGCAGGAGTTTCTTTTCGTAGGATTCCCGTCTCGGGTACCCGATTTCCAGTTTAATAAATAAAAGAACAGTATTTCTTCAGCAGCAGGGGTACTAGGGGCGGCGGGTCCTACAGTTTCTATTGCTTAACCATTGCAACTTGTAAGGTCATGAGTGGTCTAATGTCAGAAGGCTCAGTTTTTCCAAAAAAGTTGTGGAAACCATATTTGTATAACTCCCACTATTTATTATCATCGAACACAGCTTCTTTTTTATGGTGCATTGAGTTTGAAACAAATTTTCCTTTTAATCAGAAAGAATATTCATTTGATTAGCTTAAAATGTCTGTAACCATGGCACTTGAAAAACTTTTTATTTCTTAGGACATTTTGAGCAACATTATCTTTCTCTTTAGGTTTTTTCTTGGCAGTCACAACTACCTTAGACTTACTAATGTCTTTTGAGGGGACATATGGCTTAGTATAAGATAGTGATCCTTTATGATAGGTGTTTTCCTGGTAAGGCTTCTTAAGAGTTGAATATTTCAAGGATTTGAGTTTTTTTTTCTACCTTTAAAGCTAACTTACATACACCATCAAATGAATAGAATGTCACTTCTCATCTTTAAGTTTTCAAATTCTCAAATATAGTCTTTCACTTTTTTATCTCGTTGTTTCAAATGATGGAGTTTGAAGTAAAGGTCTAGTTTATGGTTTTCAAGAAAAAATCTATTCTTAAACACTATATTCAATTTGTCTCATGATTACACCCTTTGTTTTCCTTCTCTTTCTCTCTCCCTTTCATATTCTACCACTGTAAGGATATATACTCCTTGAATTTAAGAGTAACCATCGTATATTTTTTCATCATCATATCTTTTATGTTTAAAAACCTTTTCAATGCCATACAACCAACAAACAAAATTGTTTAGGTTTAAACTACCATTGAACTCAAGAATATCAACTTTTAATCCCTTATTATCATCATTATCATCATCTTATCTCTTCCTCCTTCTAGGCCCTTCGGGTTCACTAGAAATTGTAATGCTTTCTTCATGTGGGGGAGTTTGGATATAGTTCTTTTTCAATAATATAGGGTTCTTTCATAGGCTTTTCTGGTGTGATAGGTTCACTAATGGAAAATAAATAGTTTTTCTTAGTGAGGTGCGGTTCTTGCTTGGTTTTGCTTATTAAAGCCTCAGCTTTGATTGACTTTGGCTAAGTTTTAAGATATGCCATAGATGTGTCTTATAAGGGTTTCAAATCTCTCATTCATTTCAACTTTATAATCAAGAATTTCTTATTCAATTCTTAGGTCTCTAACTTTCCAAGATGGTAGGGGTGATTGGGATGACTCTCTAGTTGCCATTTAAGAATTTGGTTAAAGTAGAATCATATGGAAAATGGTTGAATTTAATTTTATGAATAGTAAATGTTGAAGGTTAATTAGTAATTTTAAATGATTGTTTTGGTAAAAGGCAAGCAAATATGAAAGAAACAAGCTAATAATGGGTGAAATTATGCTACTATAAATTGTGTTTTTGGGCATGAACAGTAAATCCAAACCCAAGAATAGTGCTTCCAGTGATAGTAGAGGTTATAACAAACTGTTTAGGCTAAAATGTTTAATTGGATATGAGTTTAAGGTGTTTATGGGCTTGTATTTGGATATGACCATAATTTGTAGTGTAAAGGTATTTAGTTAAATATGTTTAGGGACATTTTGGCAAATATGTCTAGAGTTAGTTAGGTAATTATTTTGTTTAAGGTGGATTATAGAGAAAATGAATGATTAAGGTCAAACAGTGTTTTATTAGACTAATGAGATTTGTTTAGTGAGTTTTTAATTAAAATAAGGATTGTGTTTGGTAGATATAGTGAGCGATATTAAAGCAAGTTAGTAATTGGCATAAGATTATGGCATGGCTACAAGTTTAGCATTAAATGTGAGGTAAGTTGAGGCCAAAATCAAGGTAATTTAGTGTATAAATGTTGACTAATTTCCTCCCAAGATACACAACAATTCTGACTAATTAAGACAATGAAATTTTTGATGTGTTAAAGTTTAAACTCTAACTTCCTAACAAGTGTACTAGTTTAAAGTAATACGGAAGGTATTCAGGGTTTTCATATCCACAGGATTGTGTAAGCAAGTACCAAGACGACACCACTCTTAACTTTATCTAAACTATCGAAGATTGAAAATAAATCTAAAACTAGAAAATAAATAATAAGCATACCTAGGTAAATTGAATAACAATATACAAGATGATGCTACGACTTTGACTTCACTAATTTACTTTAAGATAGGTTTTTCATACGAATGAATATCTTATGTTATTCATGTAACAACAAAATCCCTTAAATTGATCACTATTCTTTATCAAGCAATATTAATCCTATTTAACAATCTAATAACCTAAACATTTTTATCTAGGTTTAACTATATGAAAAAACATTAAGTTCTATGAGATTCACTAGCTTTCAACACGAGCTTACCATATCTATTATTATTGCATGTATTATCAAACATATCTCTATATTCGATTAATCTATGGTTTGTATTCTTGCTGCTTTTATGTGATCTCACCTCTCGGTCTCAATCACACAGCAAAGATCCTATTAAAAATTGGTCAGGTTTTAATAGACATTAAGTTCAAAATTCAAACTTACATGAAATAACGTATTTTTAAATTATAATAAAAAAAAAACTCATTCTTGAATTAGCTATCCCTAACCTTAGCAAAAATTATTTAGTTTATCATTAAACATAAATAAACAATCAGATTCAAACAAAACATAATGAAGAGTAAGAATAAAACCCGATAACTTGCTAAATCCTTTATTGAAATCTGATGAAAATCTATCTCAAAATTACAATTTGAATAGCTTTCGATTGATTCTTCAAAACAAAATTTAGTATATCTAAAAAGTGCTTGAAAAATCTCTTCAAAACTCTCCTGAGAAGACTCTCTCATTTTTTCTAAAGTTACAATTCAATATATACTTAGGGTTAGGGAAGAGTTTCGATTTCGAAACTCTGTTGAAAATGCCCTACCATAACATGAAGCTACATCATAGAGCTTCTGTCTTGCTTTTTTTGGGCATGTTACAGCATCATGCTACAGCAAAGAGGTTCTACCTCAAATGCAAATTGGGCATGTCATGGCATGATACTACGGCATGGACCTTCTGGATATTTGTCGCATCTGGTGTTGTAGCACTGTGCTATGACATAGAGCTTTTGGAATATAGAATTTTTGTCTATCAAAGTTGTAGCTCTGGATGTCTAGTTTCATTTGGCTTTTGAAACACCTCATTTAGACTTTGGAATCTCAAGTTATAGCCATTTTAGTCCTTAGAGGTAAGATACAAAATTTCACCAAAAAGACCTAAATTTGCAATAATAGTTGAGGGCCTAAAAAAACTCGGATTTTTCCGTATAATAGCTTTCTGAAAAGCTTGAGATGTCCACTACAACTTTTAAGGATAATAATTTTTCATTTTATGGCTCAAACTTATTGAAAATCCTTAGTTTCTCACTGTAGTGTATAATGCTCTCCTTCCCCTTTTATGCTTTAGTCACTCATTCTTTCTTGGACTAAATTCGAACCACCGGCTAGTCCTTCATAAGTGTCTATTTGGCTTTATTTCCATTCTATTCACATCAAAACCACATTTTCTACAAAACCAAACATGAAAACCCGTGATGCGAAAATATGCACATAATAAGGGTAAAATGGTCAAATCACCCCTAAAACTCTATAAATTAACCATAGAACTATACATACAATTGACACTTATGAATTTCTAACCAATAAATTGGAAATTCCTAGCAAACCATACTTCAAACACTTCAATGAAACCACCAATCTTCAACCCAAGCTATAATACCAAATGTTGTATCTCCTTTTTAATCCAACACATATTCATCACAACCAATACTCACAAATTTATCCAACAATTAGTACTTCAACTCTAGCGAAGATAGAAAGGTATAAATTAGGCTTCTTTTAATCACACACACAAAGAACAAGTGAAACTTACTTGTAAAATAAAATACGAGAAGGATGACTCAAGTATAAAGGAACAAATCAACCAATTTGAATCAAGACCACCACCAATTCCCTTGCTAGATTTGGAGAAAGGAAAATAAAAACACCAGAGAAAATTTCTTTATGTCATAACGTATTTCTTTTAAATGAATATCAAGTATAAAATGTTCAATGAAAGAGAAAGGCCAATATATGGACCACACAAAGCATGATTAATATTACAACAATATTAAACTTAAAGACATTTAAACATATTATTAGGACATTAGTAAAACTAAAACATGAAGTATTTATGTCAACTTGCATGCAAGCATTAATTTCATGCTAACTTTCGTTATTTTAAGAATCCCCGTGCTTTGGTCTTATAACTTGAATATATTATCCTTGTCTTTGAATTAAGGCGCATCCAATTAATGAATTTGGGCTCAATGGACTTTCATGCACATAGAGTTTGGCTTGGACTAGTTTTGCATGAACTAGATTGAATTTTGCTTGACTTACTTACAGTGGTTGAGACTTCATTTGTTTGGATGAGATTTGAGCTTCCTTGATGAACATAGAGGGATTGACAGACCTTGGACTTGTTTGTTTTACCATTTAGAGGAGCCAAAATGTTGCTTATTGAGGATGATTCCAAAGGACATGATACTGTCGAATGGTGACTCTAGAGCTTGCTTGTGTTGAGCTTGTTATTTCTTGCTTTTGATTGCATTCCACTTGACTCAAACCAAGTGTGTTAGAACTTGGATGAGTGATATCATTATCATTGAATTTGCAAGTGTGTTAGAACTTGCAATTGTTTCATTTGGATGTCACTAGTCTTGTTTGTAAGTAGTTTATGACTTACAAATATATTAGCTCATTAGTTTTTTTTTGCTTAAAAATTGGGATTGCATTTTGACAACTATTTTTCCTATATAATTCTATTCTTAGAGGTATACTAATTAAATGTTAACACCCTATTTTGGATAAGGCTTTTTGAGAAAAACAAATAAGATGGTTGGCATTTTATTGATAATATAGAAGAAAATAAGCCATTAGTTTTTCATTCGAATACTCTTTCAACTATTTTGGATATAAGCACATGTTGAGGAAAATGTGTGCAAGTCAAGCCAAGAAATGACGAATAATCACGTTTTAAGATTCAATGAATATTGGAATATCTTCAGTCACTCGAAAGTTACATGATTGGTATAAGTACTCAAATGTCCAATGATTTTATTGAAATAAGTGTTTGTTTGGATAACATAAATGAGCATAATGGATCTGATGGATGGTCAAATTGAAGAGTTAAACTCTTGATTTCAACCATGAGGATAAATAAATATTGCCTTCCTTCTTTAATCAAAGACTGATCTCTGGCATATCATTATTCATTTTTTTATTATGAAACATTTTCTTACCTTTACCTTTACTTTTAGGAACATATAAAGTTTTATTTGAATTTAACTTGCCTTGATATTTGTTTTTGAATTATTGTGTTTTGATGATGGCTTAACTAAAATGATATTTTAATTGATCATGTTGTATTATGCGAATACTTTCAGTTGTATTATTGAAGTTGTTTTTATATTGATGTTAAAGTTGTTTGACTTAATGATATGTTATTGAAGTGTTGTTGAATTGAGTTTTTGAAGTGTTGTATTGAAATGTTGAGTTGTGGTGAAGTGCTTTGTTGTGGTATTGAAGTATTAAAGTATTTGTGGTATTGAATGTAATAAAGAAGGAAGCCAACTTTTTTATTTATGTTAAACAAAGGGGGAGAAGGGAAATGTTAAAATGAATTGCAAATGTGCTAAATTGAATTGAATGTTCAAGATAGGGAAAGTGTTTTAGTATGTTTGTAAAGGGTAGTTTTTTATTCAGATTTTGAAAATCTTTAAATCTATATCTTGTGGAATTTTAACATATTTTTGTCATTAATTAGAAAAAAATAAAGACTATTGGACCTTTGGTGTTGTAATGGTAATAAAAATATATTATAATATAATAATTTGTCTAAGACATGACTTAGTTGATGACTAAGAGACAAACCTTGTACTTGCAATATTTACCCATATGCACAATTGTGGGCATTAGTGTAAGACCCGCCGCCACGCGTACCCCTGCTACTGAATATAACTCTTTTCTTTTATTAATAATCTAGAAATTAGGTACACGCGACGGAAATCCTATGAAAAGAAACCTACTGCTAAATACATATGCAATGCAGAAGCTTTACACTGAAACTAAAATATACAATGGGCCCAAAATCCCCTTTTCATTTATACATATATGTTTCTATACATTTACATACATTTGGGTAAATACAAAATTTACATGTGACCCAATATGTCCAAAACTGAAAATACATACTGAAAACTGGTGTGGGGCCCTCTCCCGCTGGCCTCAGTCCACCCGCTTCTCGTCAACAGCACGCAAACTTGATAAAGAAGGAAGAAGGAAAGAGATGAGTGATAAAGATCACCCAGTAAGCATTCCTTACTTCCCTCAACTCAAGTAAGCAATACACAGAAACAAACATACCTAGCCTCGGCCCTAATCATTCATCTAGTCGCTTGTTGGCGCTGAAATTGCTTTACTGATTATCTGATTATTAATTCATTCATGCCATAATTTATATGTCATGTCATGTTAACTAAAAATTGTAAATGCATGCATCTGAATCTATATGTACCCAAAGGTACCTACTGTGCTGATCAGGCTGATGAATACAAGGATTCGACATTTTGGCCATGTGGGCTGAACAGTCTAGCGATAAGCTATAAAGCTGAATGTGAAAGGTTAAACAATCTGACTGGTGTCAAAAAGTTGAAATCCCATAGATGTCCCCTCGAGTTCACCCAAACTCTAACTCGTACATTGAGTTCTAAATGTTGAATACTACTGAATTCGGATCCTTTGATCTTCTCTCATGTTACATGACATGCTATGATATGCTCATGCAATATTATTTGGCTGATTATGACATTATCTGATGCCATTTAGCCTTTAAATTGGTTTCCTATGCTTTAAGGTTCATTTTACTGTTTTTATGGAAAAAATAAGTTGGTGCACGGGCGTGTGAGCAAGGCACACAGGTGTGCTGGAGACACACACGAGAGTGCATGGCAAATGCACATGGGCGTATGCCCAGATGCATGGGGTCGTGCACTGATCGTACAGCTGGTCGTGCTCGCCTCTGGACACATGGGTGTGTCCTCTGCATTCAAGCCATGCACACTTTATACACACGGGTGTGTCTTTGCAGAAACAAGGGCACACGGGCGTGCTCATGCAAGCACACGGGCATGTGTCTTGTTCTATACCGATGACACATGTCTGGAAATGTAGGAAACCCATCCATTCCTCAACCAAATTCAAATTAACTTAAAACATGCATTCTAAGCACTTCCATAAGCATGCAAATCACTTCAATTTCATCATTCATCAATCAACACTCATTCCACCATGGAAATATCTCATTTCTCTCACATAAACACACACAAGCAAGGCAAGCATGGTTCAAGGATGGAAAATCATTATCTCATGCATCATTCATCAGTATATTAACATATAAGCATGCACAAAGCTCATAAACATGCAAGGAATACATCCAAGCATACCAAACCATCAAATGCGAGCTAGGAAATGCAATGAAGAAGTAAGGAAACACTTACCTCTTGCCATGGCTGCTGGAATCTATCTCTCAAGCTATTCTCTTCATTCTCTAGCTGGATTGGGAGTTACTGAAAGCTGTAAATCGGCTCTAGGGCTGGGAACCACTGAAAACAGAAGGAAAACTTAAGCTGAAATGGGAAAAGCTAGGTGAGAAGCTAATAAATCTCCGTCTCTCTCCTTTCTACCCACCTGCACAGACGTGTAGGGCATAGTGCACGGGAGTGCATAAGGAAAAATGAATGGAATTCATTTCCTACGCTTCACATGATTGAAACCTCCCAAAAGGAATCATACGGAAGCCACACAGGCTCTGAAAACTTACCATCTCACCCCCAAACTCTTCCAGACTCTCAATCTATCTTTGAATCTCACTTCTAACCCCAAAACTCTACCCCTAAAGGCTTTTCTAATCTTAGGATGCTACAATTAGACACATACCTATGCATAATTCATTTTGTAGTTATGCATACTAAGTCATGGTTCTGTGTGGGCTACCCATGTTAAGGATTACCCTATAAGAAATTTTTGACATTGTCTTACACACCCATATACTTATGGTACACATATATGTGTGAGCAATTTTATGTCAATCACGAGTAAGTAAAGGTTAACAATCTATACATGCCCATGTACTTCAATCTTG
This sequence comes from Anacardium occidentale, assembly GCA_026122585.1. NCBI lineage: Eukaryota > Viridiplantae > Streptophyta > Magnoliopsida > Sapindales > Anacardiaceae > Anacardium > Anacardium occidentale. Next base: position 56,298 of record JAJEJH010000049.1, read on the forward strand.
TAGCATCCTAGATCCGAAAGCCTTTTCGATTAGAGTTACGGGGTTAGAATTGAGATTCAGAGAGAGATTGAGAGTCTGGTAAAGTTTAGGGGTGAGTTGATGAGTTTTTGAAGCCATGCGACTTCCGTTGGAATCCTTTCGGAAGGATTCAATTAGGCGAGTGAGCGGGAAATGAATTAAGTTCATTTTCCCTGGTGCACGCCCGTGCATCATTGGTGCACGCCCGTGCGTGGCATGGTATTTAAGCGAGAGCCGAGAGAAATGTCATTTTTTTTTCTCACCCAAGTTTCTTTTAGCCATTTTTCTTTTAGCCATTTTCTCTCTTCAATTTCAGCTCCTCCTGTTCCTAGAGAGGGAATCCAGCTGCAAGAAGCTCCCAATCCGATTAGAGAGCCAAGAGATTAGAGATTTGTGAAGTTTCCCGAAGCATGGCTAGAGGTAAGTGTTCTCTTACCTTTTCCTTGAGTTTCCCGGCATATTTTGTGTTTCTTGATGCCATGGATGTGTTCCTTGCATGTGGATGATTGTTTGAGATGATTATATGGCCTTGCATGTTGATTTGGATGACAAATTTCCACCCTTGAAGCATGCATGTGTGTATGTATGGCCTTAGAAAGAGAAGGGAGATGTTCCCATGGTAGATTCCATGTTTGATGATGCATGTTGCATGTGAAGCTTGAATGGTGATGTTTGAAGTGCTGGGAATGTATATTTGCAGTGTGATTGCAATTGGATGTGTTTTGGTTGGCTGTTTTGTGCATTTTTCGAGTGGTGCTTTGTTGAAGAACCAGACGCACGACCGTGCGCCAGTATGGCACGGCCGTGAGTCATGTGTTTCTCCAGATGCACGCCCGTGTGCACGACTCATGCACGGCCAGAAAATGCGTATGCATGCCCGCGTGTCCGCATACGTACGCCCGTGCATTGGCATTTTCAGTGAAGATGAATAGTAAATTCCAGTAGCTTGCACGACCAGGCGCACGACCGGCGCACGGTCTCGTGCGTCAGGGTGCACGCCCGTGCACATTTCATGCACGCCCGTGCATCAGCAGAATTTCAGAAAAATGATTATTAAATGAGAAATTAAGCATGCGAATTCAGAATAAAGGCTAATTGGCTTCAGATAAGCATCAGATGAGCATGTAATCAGTTAATAAACTGCATGTGCATATCATGACATGACATGTAGTTTCAGAAAGGATCAGGGGATCTGAATCCAGTAGTATTCAGAACCCAATGTACGGGTAAGAGTATAGGGTGAATACGAGGGGGCATCTGTGAGAATCAGCCTTCTGACACCAGTCAGAACGCTCAGCAGTATTTCAGATTCAATTCCTGACACAAGTCAGATGATCAGCAGTATTTCAGTATTACCATCTGACACCAGTCAGATTGGGCAGCAGTGATTATTAAGCAGCTTTCTAGCCAGTAGCTAGAATGGTTAACCCACATGGCCAGGATGCCGAATCCCTGTATTATCCAGTCTGATCAGCACAGCAGGTACCTGAGGGTACAGAGAGAGAGGTATTCAGATGCATGCATCCAGTGTTTTCAGTTAGCATGACATGACATACACATCATGACGTGCATCCATATGATAATAATGAATAAATGCGATCCAGATGATCCGTTTTCAGATACCAGCAAGCGTATAGATGTATGATTAGGGCCGAGGCCCAGGTATGTTGATTTTATATGATTGTTTGTGCTTGCTTGGGTATTGAGGGAAGTAAGGAGCGCTTACTGGGTGATCTTTATCACTCATCCCCCTCATTCTTCCAGTTTTTCAGGTGGTTCGTGCTGGGTTCGAGGAGCGGTTGGATCGAGGCTGACGGAGAGGGCACGCACACACACCTCGATCTCAGTTTGTATCAGTTTTGGACCTGTGTGGTCATATGTACTTTTGTATGTATCCAGACGTACAGAAACACTATGTATGTATTTGATAAAGGCCTGTGGGCCCATTGTACAGAACAGTTGTATATTTCAGATATATGTATATATATATATGATGTATATTCAGATGAGCTTCCGCGTGTGCAGAAATGTAAAGCATTGGACAGTTTCAGTTATTTTATTTTCTGTAGGATTCCCGTCGCGGGTACCCAGATTTTCAGATGATTAATAAAAAGCTCCCCAGATATTGTTATTATTCGGCAGCAGGGGTACTCGTGGCGGCAGGTCTTACAAATCTAGTTGATGGCGTGTCAAGACTTAGACAAGGACACGATCGAAGGTCCTGTGCAAGTATCTTGTGCACGATCAACACGAAGTAAAGTCAAAATTTGATGCACTCATGTATGTACATACACGCCCATGCATAGGAAAAAATTAAAGTGTGCTTGGTCTCATGCTATCAATCATGTAAGCAGTTTTGTCTACTCTTGATTCCTTTGAAATTGATATCCATATAAAAGGCACACAACCATGCATCTATGACGCACGTCCGTGTGTAAAATAGTTGAAGTAGTTAATTTGACTATTGTAGTGCTATTTGAAGTCATAAATAAAGGGTCAAGATCGTGTACTTGAAGGCACATGCTCATGCATTAGAGTAAAACTAACCTCTAACTAGTATTGATAGAGACAATTTATTTCTAAAAGTTCGTGTCCATTTTCAGTAATTAAAATCATATATAAAGAAGTATATTTAAATGGGAATAGGTTATTTATCATAATTTACACTTAGCTCACACTCTTATTTTCACTTTCTCTCTCTAAAGCTCATTAACTCATATTCTTAAGAGACTTTACTTGTACTCAACCTGTGTATCAACCTTTAAGAGGCATTTCACAATGTAAATCATTCATTTCATTTTTTGTGGGCAAAATTTTGGACAATTATTGTAAGTTGGGTAAAATCTCAAATAACTATTGTAAATTGGGCACAATCCTCAATCACTAGTAGAACTTTAAGTCAGTTGCTTGAAATTTGGACATAAAAGGTCTAGGTGTAAACTTTGAACCACTATAAATAATTGAGTAAACTTCTTTGTCTCACTCTCAATTTATTGTGTTTATTATTGCTTTAAATTGTGTTTTTAACACTATGCTATATTACTTGTTAGTTAGGATAATATCAAAACTATAGATGTTTTTAGAGCGCTCAGCTTATGTGAACATATGGTTTCTATAATCAATTGATATGTATTGACCCTCTCATCATGATTCTACCATTCTAAAAATATTCATGATTCTACCATTCTAAAAATATTTGTTTACTTTAAACATAAGATTTACAATAACAAAAATGTTGTTTTATTAATTCAAACAATAATTACAACTATTCATACAACGTTGATAATTGGCTTTAAAACACCTTCCTTAATCAAGATTGTAGCCTAGGAACTTGAATGGGAAAACAAACAAAGATTGTTGCATACTGAACGACTAGGAATGGGTGTTCCATCAGAATAATGATTGTCAATCAAGATTGAAAATCATTAATCGTGTTAGAACTTTCCAATTTTAGAGTTTTACTTTAACTATTCTTTTTATTTTCGTTTGTAGCATTTTACAAGCATGGTAATTGTATTGTGTAATATATTATGTATCAAAAACCTAATTTTTCATATCATATATTATCTTCTTTAAGAAAATAATAAGAAAATTATAGTTATTATGTCATCATTTTGAAAAAAATCATAGACATGCTTTGAAATTTTGTAATTTTTTAAATGCATTTATACCATATTATCATTTATCTAAAAGGGCGCATCAATCTCTAGTGGTAATGTTTAACATATCATATATCATATCATATCAAAATAATTGTTCATACAACTTAAGATACGTAACATATTTTTACCATATCATAGCATACAATACGTATAATAACCATGTTTTCAAGACAATACAAGAGATCATCCAGCGCCAAAAGAACAAACTTTGATTATTATTGATTATTTGATTTATCTTGCAATAAAATTAGCTTGAGGGTTGGTATAATTATCCAGTATCTGAATCTTGGACAGTTCGGTGGTGATTTACTATATCAATTGTCTAATTGATTGTTCAGTTATTTTTAGTAAAGATGAATATTTTTATAATTTTTATTATAATTTGTAAACTTTCTCTGATGATACTGTCCATAAAATATTTGTTACGATAAGGAAATGCAGTAAGTGGATCAAATTCCGGCGGATTCCGATGCTAAGTGGAATATCCAGGGGTCAAGAAGTATGGGCCAAGACAAAAAGCCCAATTCTAATGCTCGCATAGGTATTCCCTCAGGCCTTGGACTTAACGCAAAACTCGATTCTTTGTACTCTCCATAGATCAGTTGGATCAATAAGGAATTGACTGAAAGAGTCAATCGATCAGAGGAGGAAGGCATGGCTAAGACAGAAGCTAACGGTGAAGAAGTGAGCTCTATAGTCTCCGACTTTCTCCAATTCTTAAACGCATCTCCTACTGCTTTTCATGCCGTTGGTAATTGACTTCATTTCCTCTTTTTCTGTTTTGTTACCGTCAAAGACAAACAGTTATTGGATTTTACGTTTTATATTTTATATTTTATTTCAGATGAGGCAAAGAGGCGTTTGCGAGAAGGGGGGTACGAGCAGATTTTAGAGAAGGAAGATTGGCACTTAGAAGCTGGAAAGAGATATTTCTTCACCAGAAATTATTCCACAATTGTGGCTTTCGCTATCGGTAAAAAGTAATATCTTATTCTTCGATTTTTAGTTTTTTCACTCTGGTTTTCGTATCTCGGTATCGGTTTTTCTTTTTCTCGAAGAAAGATTTGAATGCATTTAAGGGAACTAAGCATTTTGTTCTTTCGAAACGAGTAATGTAGAAAAATAAAAAAGAAAAAATTTTTGGAGTTAAATTTGTTTTGATTTTTTCAAGCTTCTGATGTGGAGAGATCTATGCTTAGATACGTTGCTGGAAATGGATTCCATATAGTGGGTGCTCATACAGACAGTCCTTGTTTAAAGTTGAAACCTGTTTCTAAGGTAATTGGTTTGTATATCTTTGATTTTTTTTATTTTTTTTTATTTCAAGTATTAAGCAGTCTTCATATATCTGAAATGTGAGCTTTCTTGGTAAAAAGTATTGACCTTAGCTTTCCAACATTTGTGGATTGTCAGGTGTCTAAAGGCGGGTATTTGGAGGTTGGTGTCCAAGCATATGGAGGTGGTTTATGGCATACCTGGTTTGATCGTGACTTGACTGTCGCAGGACGGGTGATAATTAGAGAAGAAAAAGGTGGTTCTGTCTCTTATTCCCATAAGCTGCTTAGAATTGAGCGGCCCATAATGCGAATTCCTACACTGGCCATACACTTGGACAGGTTCTTTTACTGGATGTAACTTTTTGTTATCGAGTGGTTTATTGTTGTGGTTGAGCAATCTGTTTGTACTCTTGGTATAGCATATTTATACATGTGTTTTTGTTATTTGTTGACTAAATATTTCTTTATTTAGGAATGTGAATAATGATGGATTTAAGCTAAACACTCAGACTCATCTTCTCCCTGTCCTGGCAACATCAATAAAGGTAATCTTTCTACAGAGGAATTGTACAGTGCATACTAAGTTTCTTTCATGTGGCTTATTTGGTTGGTGTTAAAGCATATATTTTCTGTTCATTATTTTGTTTTGAGGAAGACAGTTCTATCTAGTTAGTTTCCAGATGCAATTTAAAATTTAATTCATGATTAGCTAGGTTAAATTCATGGTTTAAGGCCATTATGAGGCAATGCTTATATATTAGAAGCTATAATAATCATATTTTAAGTCATCAAGGACAAGAATACACCCATTTGGTATTTAGATGTAAAACAAGTACACAATAATTATTTGTATTTTGTTGAACTCAAAACCTTTACTTGCTTTTTATATACACCCTGAGTTAACAACAAAATAATTAAAATGATGGAAGACCATGAATGGGGGAATTCTAAGATTTTAACTGCATATATCCTGTAATATGACATTCTTGGAAATCCTGTACAAATTATGATAAGTCTTGATTAATAGATAAGAAGTTTGATTTAAAAGATAACGATATCTGGGTACAAAATCGTCAAAATTTTCAGTTGAGTAACATTGTAAAGAAACTCTATGTAATTCCACAGTTTGTATTTTTTATTTAAACTTAATATTTTTGCTAATTTATGCATGAAATGACTGATTTAGATATTTTGTTAATTATTGTTCAAACAATCTTTTCATTAATAGCAGTCAGTTTTCTTTATTTGGTGGGAATTATTTACTTTTGGTGTTATTGTTTCTTAATTAGTAAAAATAGGGATAATTGCAGTTCCCATGAATATGATTTAGCTAAGCATGTTGAAGTCTTGATACGGATTCTTTTCATTTCTTTGCTTTTCGTTCTCTCCCTCTTATTTGAATCCACAATCTACTTTTCATAGGAGGAGCTTAATAAAGTGGCCACAAATAACTCCAGAGAAAAACCAACCGGTCATTGCTCCAAGCATCACTCAGTTCTACTCGAGGTTAATGATTTTGAAATTGATTCTTTCATCATCTTTATATTAGCAAATGAATGAGTTAATTGGATGATACAAGTATTGTTACTCTGAAAATGGATTTGGGTTTAGAAATTTTTGCATTAATGATGATTTCAGTATTTCTCTCCTTTGTACATCAGATGATAGCAAGTCAGCTTGGTTGTGCAGTAGATGATATATGTGAATTTGAACTGCAAGCATGTGATACTCAACCAAGTATATTAGCTGGTATTAAGAAGGAATTCATTTTCTCAGGAAGGCTCGACAATCTCTGCATGTCGTTTTGTTCTCTTAAGGTATGACTGTTTCATAGATTGCATCTTCCTGTGCTAAGATCCAAGTCCGATTTGCATGTTTGAGTTTTGTATATTTTGCTATTGTTTACTTAATGTAGTGCCTTACATTACATTAGCAAAAATGCTTGGTTGCTACAATCTTACAACGTGGGACAAGCATTAAATAGGCTGGATCTTGTTTCATTTAACAAGATGCAAAGATAAACAAGAACTCTTAAAAAAAGCTCAAATCTAAATTTTTATTGATAACCAATTGAGTTGAATTGAATTATAAAGACTTAAGACAGCTAGTCGATCTCTTAAATAAATCAGAAATCTAAGACTTAATTGAACTAGAAAACTTATACTGAAAAGGATGCGGATACCCATTCCAAGGGATAAAGTTAATTTTGATATTAGATGAAGTTTATCCTCACTAATTCCTAAAGATTACATCAAGAAAACTAATTCAACTTGAAATAAAAAACCTAATTTAACTAAGACTAGGACTATTAACTAATCTAACAAGGACTTAAATTTTTTAAAGCACTTTCCTAAATAAAAAGTAACTCTAATAAAATTAAAAATATAGTTTCTACATAAATTAGATTATCCCATTTGGGTTTGGACTCTCAATTCCTAAAGGAACATGATGTTTTCCCTCAAAATAGCAGATTGTGTCACTATATGCTGAATTCTATCCAAAAAACTGATTCTTCCTTTCGTTCTCCTTTTTCACCCAACCTCCTTCTTGCCTTAGATCTTCCTTTGACCTCCTTTCTCTCCATATTGTAGTCTTGCCTTCTTTCCATGATGTGATTGTCTCGGTCCCTGTCACATGCCACTACTAAGGAAAAGACTTGCCCTCAAGATGATCATACAACGCACCCTCCAAAGATATTGAAGGATCAGACCAATGTTTAAATCTTGACTTCATTCGAGGGAGATTTTAATTTCAAAGATGTATTGATTCCATAATAACTTTCTTATGTTGATTAGTAGTCTTCTTGCCAATGTGCCTTCATAAATAAGGTTAGGGCCAATTTCCACTTGTGAAACTCCTTAATCGACTTCAAAGATCTTGATTTAAGAAGTATGTTTATCAAGGGAACTGTACATAAGAAGCAACTCCTTAGTTTCTTCATCTACCACAATTATGTTGGCTTGAATGAAGAGAAAATTATGTTGATAAACATAGAGATCGTCCTCACCATTTTCTTTCATTTTGGAATTCTTTGGAAGGGAATGAATATTTTCTTGACCTGAGGGTATCTTTTCAACTTCTTCATAATCCCCAAGTTGCTCTTCCTTTTTCGCCTTAACATTTTCAATTTCTTCTTGAAATTGAGGTAGTCCTGCATAGCTCAAAGTGATTTCAAATAATTCATCCCTCTCCATGGACACAAACTCATTGCCCTCCTCTTCTGCGACCTCATACTCTTTGTCTTCTCTGATTGCTTCATTTCACTGACGGAATTCTTCATTCTTTGATTTGTTTGCAAGGGTTTTAAGTAACTCTGCCAATCTCACTTGAACTCTCTAAGTTTCTCTTTCTGTCTATTAAGTGTGTTCAAGATCTATTTGATTGCTCCGTTAAGTATATCTGATTTTCTTGTTGTGCAACTTTTAATTAGACTTAAACACTTTTCGTAAATAAAATCAACCTCTAATCTTGACAACGAATAGGATAGCTACTTTTAGAAAAATTAATCTAACCAACTGTATCCTAAAAAGGAAAGTAACTCTAACAAAACATTAATTTTACTTTTACCTTATGATTGACATCAAACTATGCCTTTTTTCGGCCGTTTAGACTTGGTTGTGTACTCTTCTTGCCTTGGTTCCTTTACATGCTTGTGTTGCTTTCCCTCCATAATTTTAAGGCCTTGGTCTCCCATCATTTTAATGCTGAATAACTTATTCCATCTGGGTTTTTATTGTTGATTTATGAGATATAAATTGTTTTTAATTGTTTGGACTTTTCTTGTTCAGGATTCTATAGAGTGATCTGGGCATTTAATTTAATTCAAAATTTTTGTGGAGTAGCATTTCTCATTGGACCTAATTTGGCTATAGTGATCTAATTCTTTGATGTTAAGTTCTGTACCATTTGAATCCATTTTGGAAGGTTACTAATATATATGGACAAAATTGCGAAGTTTTGTGCTATACCTGTAATTTGTAATCTGGAATTATCATTTTCTTAAATTGTTAATTACTTTTTTATCATTTATTTCATATATTATACTCCAGCTATTTCTCATTTGTTGCTTCATAAATTCAAATTCAGGCTTTGATAGATACTACATCTTCTGATACCAACCTTGAGGATGAGACTGGGGTTAGAATGGTGGCATTGTTTGACCATGAGGAGGTTGGATCATCTTCAGCTCAAGGAGCTGGATCTCCTGTCATGTTGGATGCTTTGTCACGAATCACAAATTCTTTCTGCTCAAATACTAATGTGGTATGCCCATTGTTTTTGGTTCTGGTTTCTCTGTCCAAACCTTTAATAGGCATACCTGTCCTCCACGTTTTATGCTTTCTTGCTGTCATTTTTTTATGATCTTGAAACCTTATTGTCTATGGCATAATGTTTTTTTTTTTTTTTTTTCAGTTGATTGAGAAATCAATCCAGAGGAGTTTTCTTGTTTCTGCTGACATGGCCCATGCGCTACATCCTAATTACATGGTATGTTGTTTTATGTATTCATAATTTGTTATGATGTCTCTGATTGCATTGTGTTAATCTGGGACTATTTTTCAGGAAAGACATGAGGATAATCATCAGCCCAAGTTGCATGGTGGACTCGTCATCAAGCACAACGCTAATCAACGATATGCAACTAATGCTGTTACATCCTTCATATTCAAGGAGATAGCCTTGAAGCATAACCTTCCTACTCAGGTTTGTTTTCACTTTTTAAGAACTTTTGGGTGTCTACAAGTTCTGAATTTAGGTATATTTTCTGATAAAATGGAAATCTCATTATGTCAGCTGTAGGCTGAGTCTTGGAATTGTGGTATAAATCTTAGTTCAAATTATATGAATTTAAGAAGAGATGGAATACATTGTTAGCTTAGAGTTTTCTTCAAAATGGGAGGGTGGAACTTCATTTTAGATGTCGGAGTTCTAAAATTCATCTTACCCGGAATTGCAATAAATTTATAATAAACAAATTACCATGCTTTCTATGCAATTATTTTTTTGAAATCTAGCATGTCATTGCTATTCTCAATCATGTTGGATTTTGTTCTTGTTTAGCCAGCATTCAACGAATGAGAATTAAGGGGAAACGATGTAAAACTTTAAGAACTAGAACACTTTTTAATTGAAATGAAAGCTCCAAGACACTTTTTGTAAAGGTGGATGATTATCTCCAGATTTTTGTATGAGTACAGGAGTTTGTGGTTCGCAATGACATGGGTTGTGGTTCAACCATCGGTCCTATCTTAGCAAGTGGAGTGGGGATTCGTACAGTTGATGTTGGTGCCCCACAATTATCGATGCACAGTATACGAGAAATGTGTGCTGTTGACGATGTGAATCATTCATACGAGCATTTCAAGGCATTCTTCCAAGAATTCACTCATCTTGATAGCAAGGTGACTGTGGACATATAGGTCTGAAGGTTCCCCAGTGTTCAGAAGTGAGATTGTAATACAACAATGATCATTTGGTAGATTATGCTCGAAAAAGAAAACCGTTGGATAAATGACCTTGCTTGGCTTTGATTCACAGCTAATAAGTTGTTCCACATTGCTTACGTTTTGTGTGCTAGTAATTTATGTTCTAAATTTGGTTTTAATTTTTTGGCTCCTTGACTCTCTCAGTGGATCTGTTGTTTTGTTAGGCAATATCAAGTATCTACAGCCTGAAAGGAAAACTGAGGAAAAAATTACTACAAGAAAAACCTGAGCTCCAACTAAATCTGTGATATTTATTGTTTGGGTATAAATCTAACTAAAGAAAAGGCAGCCGCAATATTGGTAGATCATTGCAATGGGCACCAATGAAATCATTTGACAGTATATCAAGTACATGTGAATAAAAACTCAGGAATGTTAATTCCCAGACGATTCATTTGCTTATAGCTTAAATGGATCCAATTTGTGAACCTCTGCTTGGCTCACTTTCACTAGGAAAGTACTTGCCGCACCTCAGCTGTAACATCTTTGGGAGGTTTTTCTGCATGGAGATTTGCCACAACGCCCTTCTTGGAGTAATAGTCTATCACCTGTATTTGAATGTAATACAGAGAAAAATTAAATGGATGAAAAACCAAAAAAGCATACACTGGAATAACTTAAATCTCATAAAAGGGCATAACCAATTTCATAAAATCAAAATATGTCAGAAAAAATCATAGGGGGATTGGCATTATAAGGACCACTGCACACAATTGCTGATTTAAAGAGAACCAAGTTTGACATCTATACTCGCTCTCCAGTGTCAAGATAAATGAAATAAAATTGTTAAGCGAATAGCCTAATGGGAGTAAGATAATAACTGCATGTAGTCACTAATTCATATGTTAGGCGCTTCAGGATCAATAAGATTGAACTAGATTTCACTGCCAAAATAAACTATAAGCAGTAACTTGTGATTTTTTTTTTTTTTTTTTTTTTTTTTTCAGAAGAATATCAATGCAAAAGAAAGCAATATAGACAGGATACCGGTTCAGTTTGCTTGTGGAAAGCTTCCAATCTTGACTTGAGAACAGAAGCAGTGTCATCTTTTCGTTGAATCAAAGGTTCGCCAGTCACCTACATGAATTAAACAAGGGCTGATAAAGAAAACTGCAACTGGTTCACAGAGGATACTGACCATGCACATAAAAACACCATCACTTGATCCAGATTTTTTGATCCATTAACTTGAGCAAGGTGTCAGCATATGGAAATTTTCTCTTTTGTTCTAGACTCTCATGATATATATATCACTGGAAATCTATATCTGCCAGTATATAAATTACAATCACTGTTTTGCAAATGTTCCACTGTTCTTTCCAATACAGACTACCATTATTCAATCAGGAATTTGGTTTTAATTTCCGTATTTTAGTTATCAGGATATGTATGGCCAACCTATACAGTCTCTACATCAACAACAAAGTTACACTTACTACAAATACTTTTCCTCGGACATCTAGACCTAGAATCCTTATTTCAACTTAAAAACCCTGCTCCTTTTCTTCAACATTTTCACCAACTACTTGGCACATAATGCCAAGCAAATAAGCTATATAACCATCTATTTACGAATGTAAAATAAGTATGAAGAGAATAACTTATATTAACTCACATCATCAATACCAGGAACCTTCGAAGGTGCATATTTGGTGTGATAGCTCCTACCACTAGATGGGTGGATCCAGCGACCAGTAATCCTCTCCTCTAATATGGCATCATCAATTGCGAAATTGAGCACCTTATCAACTTTAACTCCCTGCTTCTCAAGCATCTCATCAAGCTGTATATTAAGGTAGACAACAGAACAGTTAAAAGAAAATATAACTAAACTGGACAGACTCGGTAATTCGAAGATTAATGCCTGCATGCATAAACCATAAACATGCACATACATAATCAAGCCATTAAAAAGCAAGTGACACCTTCTGTGCCTGTGCAACAGTTCTTGGAAACCCATCAAGAATGAAGCCTTTCTGACATGAGGGTTTCTTAATTGCTTCATCTATAATGCCAACCACCAAGTCATCAGAAACAAGTTGTCCCTGAGAATACATTACAAAAGAACCCATCGGTGACTAATAACAAGAACCACGAAGATGACACAGCATTTTCAAGGGACAAATAATGCTGACCTGGTCCATTGCCTCCTTAGCCTTAATCCCGAGAGGGGTTTTGGCAGCAACAGCAGCTCTCAACATATCACCCGTGGCCAAGTGGCACAGACAGTACTCATCCTTAATTATTGGCGATTGAGTGCCCTTTCCAGATCCCGGTGGGCCTGCCAATCATACAATGTTCCAATTATCACATAGAAACAATTATTCACATCACAAGCGCAAACGCTGGGCCGTGGCAAACACAATCAATTATCAGAATAGAAATATTGCACATACATTCCAGTGAAAAAAAAAAACCTTTTTCATTAAATCAATTCAAATTGCCTTAAATGAATAAAATATTTGCTAACAACTTACACCAAAACCCATGAAAATAACAAGTCGAAAGGAATAGACTTTAAAACTGAAAATTTTCTATTTTAATATAAACGTTTCAAATTCTATTGCAAAATGAAAACTTTTGTAAGCCACGAGCAAACATTGACATGAACACATTCTGAAAGAGAAGGAAACAAAATAAAATATAAATTTTGGCATAAAAATTACAAAAGAAAATCGGATCTGAAGAGAAAAATGCAAGGTGTAGAAGAAAGGTTACCAATGAGAATGAGACGTTTGTCGGGTTTGGAGGAGCACTTCATGCGACGGAGGAGCTCAGTCATGAGATCTATGGAGGGCACATCTTCCAAGTTGGGAGCTGAATTACTCGCCATTCTTGTTCGATTAGGTTTTTTCTTGAATGCAACAAGAACAAGGGACGGTGTGTTTGAGTGAGAAAGGGTGAAGGGAGAGAATAAAGGTTGGTTCCTTGAGGTTGGACCTTCCAACGCTTCAAAGTGAAGCTGTCTGGTTTTGCAAAGTTCTGTCAATTGACTGTTGTGCCCTTCTGGTCAGTCAAAGTTTCAGACTAATTTCTGATTTATTATCCCTTTTTTTATTATAATTAAATTTAGTATACTAACAAAGTTTCCAGTCAATTTTTTCTTGGGAGGAATGTTTAGTGACTTCTCAGGAAGTAGTTATAAATTTATAATATTTTAGTAGTTAAAATGATTAACCTGGCTGGGTGAGTCCATTACTGCTCAATAATTGTAGTTCGCTTTAGCTGCCACAGATGGTAAGGGCCCAACTTAGAAACCGAGATGGAAGTGAGATATTCAAACCAGACAACTAACACTGAGAAAATTTTCTAATAGAATCCCTACAGAATTTCTACGACTAACACTTCTACTGTAGACATCAAAACCACCCGTCTAAAATGGCACTAGTACAAAAGAACAACACTGATGTAAAACAAGAAAACATGATGAATTTGATCGACACATGATCCAAGGACAGATGATGAACGATTAGAAAGAGAACGAATATCAAATATATTGAACAGATCAATATGAAATTTTGAATTTTAGAATAAAGCCCCCTTCCAATCAATGAATAAGCCTTTTATATAGGTCTTGAATCCTCATCAAAATAAGAATCTAAATCTAATCAAAATTCTTAAATGAAATAATCTAAAATTTTCTGAATAAAACATTTTAAATAAACATAATTAAAATATAAATTTTTTCGTATAATAGGAGATCTTAAAACTTTTGATAGGTCTCATATTATCCTCCCTTGATTGAAAAGAACTCGACCTTATTGAATTAGAATGAAAATAATCTTCCAAAAGAGTAGGAGCTAGTGAGCAAATGTCACTTTCAGGCATCCATGTAGCATCAGAATCTGGACAATTAATCCACGTGACTAAAAACCTACGAAATCCTCCTCGAGCTGAATCAACAAATTCAGCCCCCAATACAGCTTCAATGTTCACCTTTTGTAATGGCAGTACTGGCACCTTAGGCATTGTTTGACCTATTGAAACATTAGAAGACAAAGTAGGAGGCTTAAAAGTACCTCGATAAGGCGTTAGATCTTCCACATTGAAAATAAGACTAATATTTAAACAATTAGACAAATCAAGTATATATGCATTAAATCCAAGTTTTTGAATAATAGGGAAAGACCCAATAGATCCAACATTAAGCTTTTTAGAAGAGTTTTTAGGCAACCTTTCAGAACGTATACGAATCATGACATAATCACCTATATTAAATTTTGTAATCCTATGATGCATATCAGCAGCAAGTTTATAGTTTTCATTGCTTAAGGAAATCTTTCATCTAATTTCATTATGCAAATCATGGATGTGTTGAGCAAATAATTTAGTAGGTTGAGATGTGCGAATATCAGGAGGAAGAGGAACAAGATCAATAGAAGTACAAGGAGAATAACCATAAACAATCTTAAAAGGGCTCTTACTAGTTGAACGATTGACGAAATTGTTGTAAGTGAATTCAGCTGTAGGAAGGATTAAATCCCAATTACCCTATTTTTCCCCTACAAGACACCTAAGCAAATCACCCAAGCTACGATTAACAACCTTAGTTTGACCATCTGTTTGTGGGTGAAATGTAGAAGAAAATTGTAATGTGGGGCCAAACAATTTCCAAAGGGTTTTCCAAAAATAACTAACAAATTTAACATATCTGTCAAACATAATAGAAGAAGGTAACCCATGCAATTTAACGACCTCCCTAAAGAATAAAGCAACAACATGTGAAGCATCATTCGTCTTACTACATGGAATAAAATGAGACATTTTAGAAAATCGACCCACAACAACTAAAATAGCATCATATCCTCTAGTAGTTTTTGGCAACCTAAGAACAAAATCCATACATCTTTCCAAGGTGCATGTGGAATAGGAAGTAGAGTGTATAACCCAATGTTATGTTTCTTAGTCTTAGCTAATTGACAAGTGTGCCACTAAGACACTATCTTGGCAACACCCTTCCTTACGAATGGCCAATAAAACCTATCTAGAATTAAGGAAACAATCTTATCTCGTCCTAGGTGACCAGTTAACCCCCCTACATGCATTTCTTATACTAAGATATCTTTAAGGGAACCACATGGAGTGCATAATTCAGATGCTCTAAACACGTAACCATTAGAAAGGATAAAATCAACAGAATCCCTACGATTACCCTTACTAACCTTCTAAAAAATAATACCAAAATCAAGGCACGAGGCGTACTCATTCTTTAAGCGATCAAAACCAACTACCTGAGCACTCATGACTTGAAGGATAATAACTAATCGACTAAAAGTATCAGTAGCTTTATTTTCTATCCCAGAACAGTGCTTAAGAACAAAAGAATATTCACTCAAAAATTCAATCCACCTAGCATGTCTAGCATTCAATTTCTTTTGAAAATTCAAATATTGTAATGCTTAATGGTCAGAAAAGAGAACAAATTCATTCGACAATAAGTAATAATGCCAATGGCGAAGAGATTGTACTATAGCATAAAACTCTTTATCATACGTTGAATATTTTTGTTTAGCCTTATTGAGTTTTTCACTAAAGAATGCCACAGGATGCCCTTCTTGACTCAAAACACCCCTTATACCTATACCTGATACATCACAAGAAACCTTAAACACTTTAGAAAAATCAGGATGGTGTAAAATAAGTGATTCAGTCAATTTCTGTTTAATTTCATCAAATGTCTTATGAGCCTATTTAGTCCATTTAAACTCACCATTTTTAAGACAATCCGTTATAGTAGTCATAATTGAACTAAAATTCTTAATAAATCTCTTATAAAAAGTGGTTAACCCATGAAAACTTTGTACTTTAGACATAGATTTAGGTATAGACCACTCTCATATGGCTTTAAGCTTTTTAGGATTAATAGAAATTCTATTAGCAGACACAATAAAACCAAGAAAAAGCACTTCAAACTGCATAAAAGAACATTTCTGAAGGTTAACATATAATTTTGCTTCCCTTGATGTAACAAAAACTTGTCTCAAATAGTTTAAATGCTCTTATTTAGTTTTATTGAAAATCAAAATATCATCAAAATAAGCCACCAAAAACTTACCAATGAAAGATTGTAAATTATATGTCATGGTTCACATAAAAGTGCTAGGTGCATTAGACAAACCAAAAGCCATTACTAACCATATATACAATTCATCTTAGGTTTTAAAAAAAGCTTTCCACTCATTCCCAAGTCTAATACAAATATGATGATAACTACTACGCAAATCGATTTTAGAAAACCAACAAGATGCAACTAACAAATCTAACATATCATCAAGTATAGGGATAGGAAATCAATACTTAATGGTGATTTTATTAATGGCCCTACTATCCACTGACATTCTCCAAGACCCATCTTTCTTAGGTGTTAAAAGTGTAGGTACAACACATAGACTCAAACTATGCCTAACAAAACCTTGAGTCAAAAGCTCTTCTACTTGTCTATTTAATTCAGCACACTCCTTAAGGTTCATCCTATAATAGGCAATATTAGGTAATTGGGACCCTGGGGTTAAATCAATAACATGTTGAATATCTCTCATGGGTGGTATTTCAATAGGTAATTCATTAAGCATAATATCAAAAAATTCCTACAAGCAATTTTGACAGACCAGAATCACAATCATGCAAAAGTCTCAAAGAGTTATTAGGAATTTCACGTATAATTATAGATAATTAATATTTATTCTCTATCCCCCTTCTTCAAATGCACTCTAATTCAGGATATGAATATGCTTCTTAGACTCAAACAATTTGTTTCCTTTGGACCTAGGGCTATTTTCAAAAGGCTTGGTAGGCGTTAAAAATATCTTCTTTCCTTTATGCTTAAACACATAAGTGTTATCCCTACAATGATTAGTTACATCAAGGTCGTATAACCAACGACGACCTAAAAGGATATGTGCAACATCCATAGGAAACACATCACAATGTACTTTGTCTTGATAATTACCTATTCGAATAGACACTAAACATCTCTTGGTGACTGGTAAGGTTGTGTTATTTACCTATGCAACTCTGAAGGGCTTAGGGTGGGGTTTTACTTTAAAATGTAATCTACCTATGACAAACTTAAAGACCACATTCATAGTACTACCCCTATTAATTACCAACTTACAAGATTTATCCACACTTTTTATGAATGCATGAAAAATATTAGTTCACTTCCACTCATCATCTATAATAGTAGATAAAACACATCTAATGACATTGAAATGCTAATCATCAACTTCTAACCCATCCTCATCCCCATAATACTTTATGGGTTCGACAACTTCTTCCTCACAGTCAAAAGACTCTTTGGGTTCAAGTTCCTATTCTAGGGTTAATACATGTTTAAGACATTGAGCATATATATGACCATTTTCATGACAATGATAACACTTAAGGGATGAGAGATTGGCACGAGACCCACTAGAATATGTAACCTAAGTGGACTGAGGGGGAACTAAGTTCCTAATGGCTTTACTTTTATAGGTGTTATCCCTGAAAGGTGGTCTAAAAGGAGACTTTGATTGATGTGTCATAGTGTAAAAACTAACTACCTTTCTCCTAGAAAATATTTCTATCTTTACAGCTTTACTAAATACATCCTCTATATTTTCTGGGTTATGAATTTGGAGTATCATTTTAATTTCATTCCTTAACCTATTAACAAATCGACTAAGCATGAACACAGGTTCTTCTTTTATATTACATTTTAGTCTTAATTATTCAAACTTATTCATGTACATCTCTAAGCTAGAAGTTGATTGTCTTAAATTCAAAAATTGGTCATGCAAATGATTTAGATAATATAAGGGCCAATATTTTTTTCTTAATTTTCCTTTCATTACTTCCCAATTAGTGATGGGTTGTTCACCCCTATATTTTATGTTACGTAATACAGTTTGGCAATATCTTTTTGTATTACCAACCAATTTTATTTTAGCAAAGTAAACCTTATCCATCTTATGCATGTCATGTTAATCAAAGAATTCATCCATGTCATTTATCTATGCATCAAAAACACTAGGGTCTAGTCTACCATCAAATTTAGGGGCATTTATTTTAATTTTTCTAGTGATATCTTCTTCCTCCATATATTCTTGTCTAGGTACCTTACCTATATTATTATTTTGTCTATTGAGATTTCTATTGACAGGTATAGGGTTTATTTCTCCAAAATCAAACCTACCATTGGCCTTTAAATTTATCGAGAAGTTACTATTAGGGGAAAATCTCTTAGAGATGGTAACTCTATTCGATGCATGTACCTCTGAAGCATGTACTAAGACTAGTGTTTATAACACAGATGTAAGTGTACTATGATGTTACCTAACAGAATCATCTAGGTTTACGGGTCGCTTATTTAAGACTCTATCCAATTGACTCATCATCCTAACAGTGAGTTTCTCAATACTGTCATTCATTTGTTTGGTCAATTTTTCTTCCATGATAGAAAATTTTTCATCAATGGAAAATGATTCAAGGGTGGATTCATTTTTAGACATAATGCAATGGGTATGTTCGTGAAGCTCAAATTAACCACAATCTAAACAACAACTCACTTTGAATACACACTAATAGGAATGCAGAATAAAATATAAATGGTTATGTCAATGCAATATAGTTCTTCAAGAAAATCAATTGCTAAAGAAATTTAAAAAAAAATTAATTTGGATCCAATACAATCCATAATTCACCTAATTAATAAAAATTTTCTAGGTGAAAGAAATCATACCATATCAAAACACTATGAGCATTGCTACTGTGCCCCTTTCAAATTCGAATTGATTTGACCTAAACATAATAGATTTCACCAACTATTCTAATTATATATATATATTGTCCATTGTATTGTCGAGAACCTTCTCCGGTAAGGCGAATGATTGCGGCTGACTGTGTTTGTTAGACCTTTTCTAGTTGGATGAGTGATCGGTGATAATGACTGAACAAACTGAACGAGATGTTGTTAGACCGATGTTTGGCTATGTAGAGGCATGCTAGAACAAAGGTTTGGATAAATTGGGGTGCAACAACATTACACAGAGGTGGGTCTAGAGTAACTGATATGCATTGATGACATGTAAAAGTTGATCTGGAGTAATCAATGTACAACAACATTGGCTGATCTAGAGAACCAGCATGCAATGTAAGCTAGACGAATAAAAGTGTGACTGTGTTGGGACAAACTAATGATGATTGGTGACAAGCATACGGTGAGGCTGGTACAAATTTGTTGGAGCGGTGATGAGCAAACGATGATGGAAATGTTGATGTTGTAATAACAATGACAGAGGTTGATCTAGTGCGACGGATGTGCGATGTGAGTTAGATGAACAAGGCATAACTATGCTTGAGATGAACAGATGGTAACCAGTGAGAAACGTGCGATAAGGTAGATCAACAATAGTGGCTGAAGTGGTGTAACGATAGCGAGATTGAAGGTTGATCTAGAGCAGACAGCGGCTGAACTAGAGGTAGTTTGTGACGAATCTGAACTTTGGGTTTTTGCTTGTTTTTTTTTTTACATTTTTTTTTCAATTTTTTTTTAAACTAACGTTTTTTCTCTTTTCTATTTTTTTCGCTAAAACTACTTAATTAAAACTCAAGCAAAAAAAAAAAAAAGATCGAACCGAACTAAATTTGAGCACTCTGATACCAAATTGATGTAGAACAAGAAAAAATGATGAATTTGATCGACACACAATCCAAAGGCAAGTGACGAATGTATTAAAAGAGAACGAATCTCAAATATATTGAACAGATCAATATGAAGTTTTGAATTTCATAATAAAACTCCCTTACAATAAATGAATCAGCCCTTTTATATAGGCCTTGAATCCTTTTCAAAGTATGAATCTAAATCTAATTAAAATACTTAAATGAAATAATCTAAAATTTTCTAAATAAAACAATTTAAATAAACATAATTAAAATCTGAATCTTTTCGTATAATATGGGATCTTAAAATCTTTGATAGGTCCCACATCAAACACTCGTCTCAATATTTTCTCATTATCTTTGCATTTTGATTTCTTTTTTTTCCTTTTAGTATCATCAACAGCCTCCACATTGTCTCTTTCATCCTTAGCTTTTTTTTTTTCTTCTTCTTAGCTATTCTATCCTCATGAGCATCACTTTTAACACCATTTGAATTCTACTGGATAAAGAGCTGGTTGAATCTCCTCATC
The DNA here is from genome assembly GCA_026122585.1 of Anacardium occidentale. NCBI lineage: Eukaryota > Viridiplantae > Streptophyta > Magnoliopsida > Sapindales > Anacardiaceae > Anacardium > Anacardium occidentale. Next base: position 76,913 of record JAJEJH010000049.1, read on the forward strand.
CAAATTTTGCTTTTTCATCTCTGACCTAGCTTCCTCAGAAGCATCTCTATTATCCACTGATGTAGGTTCACCATCTTTAGCAACGACAGATTTTGATCTCTTTTTCTTGCTTGTCTTCCTCAAGCTTTTTCTTTCTCCATATTTGAGCCACAATGTAATTAAAATCATGTAAATTTACAAAATTGAATACCATGAAATTAAATATAACTTTTCTACAATGGAAACATGCACTCGTTTACACTTGAGGATAATCTAGTATGACATCTTTTCAAGGCAATGCAAAGCTGGCCATCCAACATATTTACTATCCAAATACTCTTTTAATAAGAACAATCAAACATATTAATAAGAACCTAGTTACCTTGATAAGAACCAGGTTCAAGTATTATTAGATGCAGAGGAATTTCGGGGCTTAGCTACAAGTTATGGTTCATTGGATACAGATGATTTTGGTTTGGTTGTAAAGGAATGCTTCTACTCCTAGAAACAACTAGCGACCGTAGCTAATTAGTGGGGAAATTTTGATAGAATCTAACCTGTTTGGATGGTTATTTCTTTAGCCAACACACAATAAAAATGCAAGGAATTCTATTTGTCACCACTGCTTAACATTAGCCAACCAACACATCAAAGAACAATAAAAAGTAAATAGTAAAGAAGGAAAAAAGAGAACAATTACTTATTGTAGTAAATCCAACAATGACTATTACATTGTCCAAATTAGAACTGTTTTAGCCAAAAAAAAAAAAAAAAACACAACAAACCCAAAAATACATTGTTAAAATATGGGTTGGCTGAAACCTAGCCTAAACCTTTATACAAGATATTTAAAAAAGTAATGGAAAGTTGATGATAAAAACTCTACTCCAACTCTTTTATTCTCTCCCTTTTTAATGTTGTAGTGCCTAACAAAATTTCCTGTTCTCTCTTGTCCTTTGTTACCACTTGTCCTTCCTTTGAAGCTCTTCTTTTGCATACTAAGGGCCACTCTCCATTCTCTTCATGAGCTGGGTTTACCCTTTTAAAAGTTTCTTCTTAGGTCTGAATTGTTATTGGGTCCCCTTCTCCCCTTCTAGTGAGTCATATCTTGTCTTCAAGGTGAAATTTAAGAAACTCTTGATTTAGTTCCACATAATCTTCTCATGAGTTCTCACACTCTAGTAAAGAATGCCATTTTATCAAGATCTCTAATCGATTTGTGGCATAGAATTGAGTCGTTAATAGTGTTTTGGGCTAAAGATGTAACTCTAAATCACTCGATAAGCAAGCTGGTAGTGGTTGCTGAGGAATTAGAGTACCCACGACTTTTTTTAGTTGGGATACATAGAACACCGGATGAAGTTTAGTGTAAGGAGGCAACTGCAATTTGTAAGCCACTGAACCAATTCTCTCTAAAATATTGTATGGGTCGTAATAACGTAAGCTCAACTTCTCGTTGGGTTGGTAGGCTTATTTTTTGAACTAGTATGGTTGAAGCTCAAGGAACAGTGAATCACTAGGGACAAACTGCACTTTTCTTCTTTTTAAGTCTGCTTATTGTTTTATATGTTGTTTGGCTTGAATTAACTATTCTTTCAATTCAATTAGTATCTAATCTCGTTCTTAAAGAAGTGAATTTACATCATTAATTTTCGTAGTGGTCATTTCTCATCGAAGTAATTGGGTAGATCTCTTTCAAACAACACCTTAAAGGGAGTTATCCCTATGGCATTGTGAAAGGTAGTATTATGCCAAATTTAGCCCAAGGAAGCCATTGAGTCCAATCACAAGGGTGTCGACTATTGAAACATTGTAAATAAGTTTCTAAGCTCCGATTGACTATTTTGGTCTAACCATCAATCTATGGGTGATAAGCATTACTGAACTTCAAAGTGGTACCTATCGATTGAAATAACTCTATCCAAAACAAGCTCATGAAGAGGCAATCTTAGTTTGAGACAATGGAGCAAAGATATCCATGTAACTAAATTATCTCCCTACTAAAGACATTAGCTACATCTTTAACAGTATAAAGATGTAATAAGGGAAGAAAATCACTGAAATTTGTAAGACAATCTATGATGACTAAGATAGTTTCACCCTTTTTAGTGTACGATAAGCCTCCAATGAAATTTATGAAAATATCTTTCCAAACCTTTTCAAGAAATGGAAGGGGCTGCAATAATCCTGTCGGGCTCATAGCCTAATGCTTATTTTGTTGGTATATCTTATAACTTATAACTTTAATAGCTTTTTTCATAGCCACCAAATAAAACACCTCAACAATTCTTTTGTATGTCATGAGGAACCCCAAGTGTCCTCCAAATAGTATAGAATAAAACTCAGCTAAAATATTTGAAATGAGAGTTGAGTTGGCAGTAAGTACTAACCGACCCTTATTCATGGTAAAATGACAATTGCTAGATGGGTCATGAGTGATATCTTGGATAATAGCCCAATATATCTCATTTGAACTGATTTCTCCATTTATGGTGGTTTCATCAATCTAGTGTCTCGCAGATACAGCTTGATAAGGCATCTACAACTTTATTTTCAATGCCTGGGCAGTATTGTATTTCAAAATTGAAGCCTAAGAGTTTTATAACCTATTTTTGTTGATCTCCACTGATGGTTGTTTGATTTATCAATTATTTTTAACTTTTTTTTATCAGTCCGAATGATAAAATGACATCCCAACAAATAAGGTCGCCATTATTGCAAAGTTAAGACTATGGCCATTAACTCTTATTTATAGACCGATTTTGTTTGACCCCTTGAATTCAATATCTGACTAATGAATGAGATTGGTCTACCTTCCTGCATAAGAACTACACCCAACCTACTAGCTGAAGCATCATACTCCATTATAAATTCTTTAGTAAAGTTTGGCATAACAAGTATCGGGACGATAGTTATAACTCGTTTTAGCACAACAATTGTTTTTAATTATAAAGAGATTTATAGTTATAATATTTCATTCGATATTGTAGTTATTTAAAGATTTTCAAATCATAGTTTTTTTTCAGGAAAACATTTTCTATAAATAAGCTTAAGAGTTTAAATATTGTTTTTAGCATAACATACATGACATAGCATGACTTAACATGCGAGTATCCAGTAAACCTTGAAATAGTATGAATTTTGAAACTTATAACAGTAATATTACAAATACATAGAATAATAGATATAAAAGCTCTATACAGTAAACGATATTGAATAGTTTAATATGATTACAATGATGTCCTCAATACAAGATTATTGTAAGGTTAGAGATAGAAAATACATATTGGGTGACTTTATCACTCATTCGTTAATTTTTTCTCTCTTGTAGGTCATTTAAGTAAGAGTTGAAAGGATGAGATAACCACTGTTTGGGATCTAATTTTAGTTTAATAGCATGCTTATGGTTCGCATGCTCACACTGTCTCATATTTGCATATAATTGTATAGTATATATATATGTATGTAAACATAACTACTTTGTATGAGCTTTTAAGCATATAAAAAAAATCTTTTTGGGTATTGTTAGCTTATTTATACTACATGTTTTTCCGTTGTTGCATTTTAGCTCAATGTTTTAGGTATTTTTGTTGTATATTAATAAAAATGGTAATTATATTTCAAAATATAAATATGAAATAATATATGTTAGAGTCTATACAGTAATATAAAACATGAGTGCCTATATTTTTGGTATCAGAGTGATAGTGTGAGTTATATTTTCGAAAATAAGAGAATTTTTGTGTGAATTACATTATTTTCAAATCAAATGTGCACAAAGCTCATGGTGTCCTAATAGTCAGGGCTCATCTTCCTCTCAGTGTAAGTCACGTAATATAAGAGTTTGTTTGAATTCAGTTGGCTAACGTTTTATGTTGTATAATTCTTCAGATAGGAGACATTATATTTCTAAATTCATCGAGAAAGAGGAGAGTACCTCCGGTAGGCCCTCAAGCGAGAATGAAAGAAGATGATCTTAAGCCTAACATAGAGCTCTTTATGTAACGGATGTGAGAGAGACTTTTAAAGAAATAATGAGAGAGCTTCCTTAACAGCCACTCAGAGGTAATGATCAAATACCTGTAAAGAATATACCTATTAGAGAGGAGGTTTATCAAAGGTCATTCAGAAGGCAGTCAACATTTAAGAAAAGAAGATATCCAAATCTGATAGATAGACATCAATGGCCAGAGATGGCTAGGTCTCAAGGATAAAGTTTTAGGTCTGAGACGATTAATACCATTGGTTCAAAATGGGTGTATCTAATTTGTAGTCTACTAAGAATTCATCAAGCTCCCAACTTTAATAGGATTAGAGATCCGATAGTAGCTGAAGAATGGATAAAGGTAGTTGAGAGTGTTATTAGTTTGTTCACTATGTCAGTAGAGATAATATCATATATGTTGTCTTCATGTTTAGAAGGGACATGAGACTATGGTGGAACCTCACCAAGACTATTATGGATGGAGAAAAATTAACCTGAGATGAATTTTAATGTATGTTTGAGAGGGAATTCAAGAGTCTAGATACAATCTATGCCTAAGAGAAAGAGTTTATTGAGCTATAATAAGCACGAGTATAGTAAAGAAGTATGCGACTCAGTTCAATGTATTAGTAAGTTTGCTTCTAGTTTGGTAAGATATAAAAATTTATCCATGGACTATATCTTGCCATTACGAGAGATGTATTGACTAGAGATAATCCCCTACAGAGGTTTAATAATGCTTTAGAGAGGGCTACCAAATCGAAGATGTCTTTAGAGGATGAACATGTTTTTAAGATAACTAAAGAGAAGTAGTGATAGAGACAAGAGACCCATTTAGCAGAAAAAGATAGGAAAAGGAGTTTAGAGATAAAGAATAACTTACTAGTTATCAGTATATGCTAAATGTGGCCACAGACATGGTAATGTCTAGTTGGTTAGAGTATGTGCTTTGGGTGTCGTCAACCAAGACATAGGATTATTGAGTGCCCAGTTAGGGTTAAAATATGACCCAACAAAAGTAGAGTTGTTTCTAGTAGAGGTTGAGTAAGACCACTCAAGTGTGAAGTCATTACAGTTAGAGGAGTTGATCACCTTCGAGATGGTGGTGTTGCCACACCTAGAGGAATTATTGGGTTATAAGGTGGTAGAGGTCGAGCGAGAGTATTTGTAGTAAGGTAGGAGCAGGTAGAGGTTATTCCACATACAGTGATGGGCCAGTTACTTTTCTTTGACACTTCTTTATTTGTTTTAGTAGAATGTGATAACATATATAACTTTATTTCAAGAGGGGTATTAGAGAGATTAGGATTGATCCATAGGATGGTTAAGAGAAGTATTTGTGTTAGGATGCCACATAGAAGAGTGATGTTTAGTGATCAATTGTTACTATATCAAGAGATTGTGGTCATGGGTAAAAATTTAAGAATAAATTTGATCATATTAGAGTTAATTGATTTTGACATGATTTTAGGTATGAATTTTTTGTCTAGGTATAAGACGAAAATTGATTGTCAAAGGAAAAAGGTTAGGTTACATGTAAGTCTTAATTAGTTTATATTTAGAAAGGGTAGAGTGGAGACTATACTGGTTTCTTGTATGTAGGCTCAGAGAATGTTAAGTAAGGGCTGCATTGGGTACTTGGCCAATATAGTGTGTAGAGATATGGTTAGGCCAAGTATTGAAGCGGTACCTGTTGTTAGAGAGTTTTCTGATATGTTTCTAGATGAGTTACCTAAGTTACCTTCTAAGAGGGAGCTGAAGTTTAGCATTGAGTTACTTTTAGGTATGATCCCTATTTTTAAAACTTCGTATCGGATAGAAGTGGTTGTATGAGTTGATAGACAAGAAATTTATTAGGCCTAGTTGTTCTCCATGGGGTGATCTCATTCTCTTTGTTAAGAAGAAAGATGGATTCATGAGGATGTATATCGACTATCATGAATTAAATAAAGTCATAATTAAGAATAAATACCCTTTGCCCATAATTGATGATTTGTTTGACCAGTTTAGTGGTGCTTTAGTATTTTCAAAGATTGATTTGAGATATAGTTATCATCAGATGAGAGTGACAAAAAAAGATTGGCCTAAGACTACCTTTTAGATTAGATATGACCCTTACGAGTTTGTGATAATGCTATTTGGGTTAACAAATACTTTAATATTATTTATGGATTTAATGAACTGAGTATTTTAGGATTGCCTGGATAGATTCATCGTTGTATTTATCAATGACATCTTAGTTTATTTAAGGAGTGTAGAATAACATGTAGAGCATCTAAGGTTAGTATTATAGTGGTTGAGAGATAGACAATTATATGTCAAATTTAGCAAGTGTGAATTTTGGCTAGATAGAGTGGTATTCTTGGGACATGTTATTTCTGCTAGTGGTTCATCTATGAATCCAAGTAAGGTGGAAGTTGTCCTGAGTTGGTTGAGGCCTAGGATTGTTAAGAATGTGAGAAGCTTCCTAGGTTTGGTAGGTTACTATAAGAGATTCATAAAAGAGATTCTTAAGTTTGGCAAGACTTTTGATAACTTTGACACAGAGAGAGATACCTTGCGTATAGACTAAAGAGCATAAGGTTCGATTCTAGGAGTTAAAGTAGAGGTTAACCACTATTCCAGTATTAGCTTTGCTATATGAGGGATTGAATTATGACACTGATGCTTCCTATCAAGGGATTGGAGCAGTCTTGATACAAGTTGGTAGAGTGATTACCAATACCTCCAGGCAGTTAAAAGATCATAAGTTGTGATACCCTACCCATGATTTAAAGCTAGTAGTTATTGTCTTTGCTTTGAAGATTTGGAGACACTATTTGTATGGAGTAAGGTGTAGTATTTATTTTGATCATAAGAGCCTAAAATATATTTCACCTAGAAGGAGTTGAATATGAGATAACAAAGGTGGTTAGAGTTGGTAAAAAATTATGATTGTGAGATCAGATACCACTTAGGTAAAACATATGTAATGGTAGATGTCTTAGGTTAGAAAGTTTCCTTATTTATGTTATCTATTCAAAATGAACTTCAAAGAGAGATTGTCAAAAAATAGATATTGTTACAACTGGGTTTTCAAGACTTCAGATAGTGTCTTTGTTACTTGATGATGAGATATTTCTACTTTATATTAATGGAAATAATTATTATATTTTAGAATATAAATGGCATAATATATATTAAAGTTTGTATGGTAATATACAGTAGGAGTGCTTATATTACTATAGCATTTCTTGCCAATATTGGTCATTTTTTATAATGGCTTTGCCATTCGAGTAGTTTTTAAACTTTTTCTATCACTAGAAAATTTGGGGCCATGCACAATTATATGTATGTAAGCACATGATCATGCATGGCATAATACATTTGGTTCACGCCCATGTATTCGTTCTATGTTCTTGCACGTAATCATGCACATTGAAACACATGCTTAAGTCCAAAATTTGCCTATATGGTGATTATGTGCTAGTCATGTCCCTACCTATGTCGGGATCTAGAATTCTTAGGAATTTCAAATTCTTAAGGAGCATAACTATGCATGGTCAATATATGATTGTATGTGATAAGCTCCGATTTATCATGAATAATCATCTCAAACATGTACAATCATATATGATATAAAATTTCTATTTTGACTTGGTTGACTACCTTGGAAGGTTAAAATGTATTTTTACATGACTTGGGGATATATTTATAATTTTGTATAATTATGAGGGCTAAAATGTTATTTAGCACAAGGCTAATTAATTAAAATTAATCTAGATTAATATGATGTATATATGGTTGGTAATGTATATGCATGTGTTCAGTATGCAAGTTTCACTGACTTCTATATGTTTGGATATTTTTAAGAATGTATGTTGTAAATTTAAAATAAGATACATGAGTCATGCCTACTCTTATGACTTCTAGGTATAATTTTTTTTCTCACCTCCATCCTCTTGTATACGACATTAGGTTTTAGAATTTGCAATGTAAAATTTAAAGTAAAAATTACTTGAAAATTTCTTACAAATATGTAAACTAAGAGGCAAACTATTGTAAATTACTTGAAGACTTAGAAAGGAAGAGAAGGAGCATACTTGGAGTCTCAAAAGTTAAAGAACTATACCTAGGTTATCGATTCTCTGGGCTTAGGGCCAAAATTTAGGTTGATACCGTATACTGGCATGTTTAATTTTATGCCTCATAGTATGATTATTTTGGTTTTATTTTTTACAAATATCACTTCAGATGTGGACTATAATTGATGAACCTAATAATAAGACTTTCAATAAATATTTAGTTGTGTGAAGCCTTCCAATATAACACTTATAAGACATGCCTTTCTTGGCCAAAACCTTATTCACCAGAGCAAAAGACATACTTCTACTAGGTAAAATACTAGTTAATGGTTATACTGTGTTCGACTTAACTAATATAGTTCTGCTTGTTCGCCAAAGCAAAAGTTAAACATATTAGAAGTTAATTAGGGTTGCATTTGTTGGTACATGGTGATATGTAATATCTAACCTACTGATACCGAAAATCATAACCAAGTTCAGGATGATTTGTTGAGGTAACTCTTAACTTGAAATTGTAAGCTTTTGTTGATTGGCTTGATTGACCTACCTATTTGGGTTAACTTGGCTTGTTTGACAAAGCAAAGGTTGAGTTGACTTGATGGGATTTTGGTCTATTAAGAAGTCCACCATAACTTCCCAAGTGCAATAGTGAGGGCTATTGACTTAAGGAAAATAGTAAAAGTATTTAATAAAAGGCCTAATTAAATAAATTATTAAGAATTAACTAATTGAACACTTATCTACACATATAGATTCAAATAAACCACCATGGCAACTACAAGTTCACTATATATCATTTTGGATAAGGAAAAAAGGTTTAAGGGTGCCAATTTTCTTGATTGGTATAAGAACCTAGGAATAGTTTGTTAGGGTTAAGGTCCTATAATCATGAGTCTATTGTACTTTTGCTATATTCACTTGTGTATTATTGTTATGTGTACATATATATATACATATCATTGTATTTATACATTTTATGATAGTAATAATACGAGGTATTTTTGAGATATATTATTTTTTTAAACATATAATATGTCCTTGGTATGGTAAAACTGGGATAATAGATTTAGATAACAAATTGTGCTTTCCATACATCTAATAGTGGTTATATTATAATTGATTCATAATCCTAACTTTATTATGAAATTAGAATATAAGTGATGGTGCAAGGATTATTATAGTATGTATAGTTTTATTGAAAGGTAGTGATGATTTATATGTACTGAGGTTATTGCTTGCGACCTAATCCTATATATGGGTGTATGATTTGGTGGTCATGTTCACTGGACAGACTCGATGATAAGGATCTCATAGATAGTGCTACTTGTGCTTATGGAATAATTATTATGACTTGATAGGGATATATAGTCCTTCGATTTAAAGTTTATTTAACTGTCTCATACTAGAAGTGGTATCATTTGTCATCATCAAATGCTATCATAACTTTTGTGTTATAAAGGTTAGTGATTATCCATATCATAATTAGTATGGAGACTATAATATATCAACATAAGATTTGTCAATCCGAAGAACAAGATAATTGCTTAGTTGAGTTATCCAAAACCATGAGTCTATGACCATAATTGAATTAGTTAGTGTTATAGCCAATCTTGGTTTAGACATGTGCATATGTGAGGATACTTAAGATAGACACGTATCCATATCATAGTCTTATGAGACATGGTAACAAAGAGATCATATTGTATGTTAATTATTAAGTTAATCAAGCCTTGAATTGTTTACTAACATTTTACTATTTTGATAGACATGATGCCTTATTATAGGCTACTTATGGTAGTATCTAGATTCAACTTGAATCTAGATACTACCAAAATGGTAGATGGCTTAAAGGTAATACACACTATAGAGTTGAAAGACTAAGGTGTGGGAATATTATCCTAGTGAGTATGTTATGGGATGATATTTCGTTGGATTTGTCAAATTCGTTTGGATTAGGTTGACAAGTTATGGTCAAGAATTTGCCTTGATATATGTCCATGCATGTTTATGGGTCATAACAGTGTATCTTGATGGTTGATGGAGTCCTAACATGTTTGGATGAAATTAGTTAATCAAATTCGAAATTCAAATAATCTGATAACTCATAGGCATGCCCTATATACAGACATGCATGGAGTTATTGAATCATGTGAATGTTAAAGGTTATGCATTACATGTATAAAACTAAAATGGTTACTAAATGCATATATACGAGCTGTGACACTTTGTGTATAGGCGTACATGGTTGTCATAGTTATACATGATAGGCGTACATGGTTGTCATAGTTGTACATGCTTCATGGCCACACCTGTGATTGGTTTTTTATATAAGCGAGCATGATGAATTTTGTATCATCTTCTGCCTTTTTTTACATACCTACTTGTACATGTACACACTTATAACCATGATTATATCTCTATTAGCATATAATTGCTCAATTTTTGTTTCGTATGGACTTCCCAAATGTCGTTGGCCGTTTCAATAAAATTAGTACTCATTCATTGGAAAATTCTTGTCATATGAAGATCAACCATCTTTGGAATCCAAGTAGGTACTCTTTAGAACACCCTATGTATGTCTTGTTTATAACATGAGTCTTTTGAAAAATAAAAAATAAAAAAAATGTGCATCTTAGTTCATTTTTTTTAACCCGAGAACCCTTATCCATACTAGCTTGTCAACCCTAGCTGATAGAGTATGATAAGCTCGAGGACCTATGACCACCTAGATCTATAACAGTAGACTAAGTAAATAAAGGCTTATTAGCTTCATTATAACTTGAACCCTGGTCACCTTGGGTGACTCCTAGCCTATACCATTGGACCAAGCCATTGGGTTCATCCTGTGGTCATTTTCTTTATGCTCTGTATGAGAATTTTTCATTCCACTGCTTGGTTGCCCTTCCAATGCTTTGGAGAAACTCCAATAATAGTATTAGAGCTTGTGTTTTTTATTTTCAAGACTACTTATTTGTTTTTTTTTTTTTTTTGGTTGCATATTTGATTGTTTACAATTTGAAAAATTTTCAATGGCATGCTTAACATGTTGAAGAACAAACATGATTTTTATTGAGCTTTAATTCATGTTATTTTACTTGATATTTGCAAATGTTTGCAATGTGATTATTGGTATAGAGGTTGACTGCTTGATTTCATGTTGTCACGTGTAATCATGCTTAATGTTTGTACTTTGTGCATTAAGCATGTTGTTAGAAAGTAACTCTTGGCATTTCATCTGTGCTAGCTTCTAAAATTTACATTGACTCCAAAGTTTGACATTGTCACAATCATGTATAAAGTTGTCACAATTGTTTCTCTATCACAATTGTGAGGCTCTCTATCACAGTTGTGAAGTCAAAGCTCATGGCCATGATTGACATGAATGTTCTATTTTGAATTTGGGTTGACTACTTGGGGTCAATTTGTAACATTTACAAAGTTTTTAGGTTTGCTTATAATTTTGTAAAAATTAAGGGATTAAAAAAAATTTCATGGTTAATTAAAATTATAATTATTTAATATAAGACATATGAGTCTTGGCTTATCTTTGATTTTCTAGATGTAATTTTTTTCTCATCTTAATCACATCAAATGTAACTTGAGGTTACTAAATTTTGGTGAAACATTTAGAATAGGTTAAGTTACTTGCACAATTTTATAAAAATTATGTAACTAAGAGGCAAAATATTGTAATTACTTGAAGACTTGAAGACTTGAAGAAGAGAAGTGAGAGCGTACTTAAGACCTTAAAGATTTGAAAAAAAAAAAAAAAACAAGGTTGATTAGTAGGTGCTTTCGGCTTAAGGTCCTAACATTAGTTAAAACTTATATACCTGTATGTTTGAATTTTACGCCTCATTTAGTATGCATGCTAAAATTGATTAGATCTAATTAAAAGCCCTCAATAAATATTAAGATGATACTGGAAAGCTTTCCAATACAGCATTGGTAGGATATGCCTCTGCTTATAAGATTCTTGTTTGCCAAACTGAAGGGTAACCCATTACCAAGTAAAAGGCTAGTTGCTAGCTATATTGGGTCAGACTTAATTAATAAAAAATAGCTTATTCACTAAAGTGAAGGAAAAATCTATTAGATGTTGAGTGAGGACATATTTGTTGACATATAAGATATGTAGTATTTGACCCACTGATACCAAAAATCACAATTGCGGCTTATATGATTTGTTGGGGTAAAACCTAACTTGAGATCATATGGTTTCGCTAATTAGTTTGATAACCTATCTATTTAGGTTAACCTGGCATGTTTATTAAAGCGATTATGACTATAGGGTTTTTAAGATTATAGATTGAATCTATTTTGATAAAGGATATACGAGTTTGACATTTGTCTGATATGTTTGGACTCAACATATGGTTCAAAAGATCAAGGATGACCTAGTTGTTGACTTTGAGATAAAAGATAAGATTATAAGATAAAAAGACAAAGTATGTGCTCTTGAGGATAATGGTTTGAGGTAGAGGATCTTGGTAATGGCTCACAGTTCAATGCATACAACTTATCCAAGGAGTGTTAAAAGGTATTAAGAGCTCAAGAGAGGGCTAAGTGTTTGACTTGTTAACAGATCAAGGTAGAGCATTAGAAACCTTATGGGTTATTACAGTGATTGAGTATTCTTGTCTTCCTAAGGTTTATTAGGTTTAATAGTATTTGAGTTATTATAGATAATCTAACTAAATCTATTCACTTTTTGTCGATAAAAAAAGGTGTATTAGTTAACTAGTTAAGTCAGTTGTAAATCTAAGAGATTATCAAATTGCATAAGGTGTCTATAGTTATTGTCTCAGACAATGATTTAAGGTTTATGTCTATATTTCATTGGAGTCTTTAAAGATCTCTAGGTACTAGATTGGCTTTTATTACAACATATCATGCATAGACATACGGAAAATAGATAGGATTAATAAGATTTTGGAAGATGTATTAAAGGCATATTGCATGGATTATAGATTATGTTGGTTAGAGTTATTGCCTTTAATGGATTTACAAATAATAATAGTTACTAGTGGACTATTTAGATAGCTCAATATGAGGTTTTGTATAGTAAAAGGTGTAAGTCTCCTTTACACTAGGAGAAGATTTGTGAGAGTGATTTTTTGGATGTAGTTTTAAGTCTTGAGAAGACTCAAAAAATGATTGATTAATTTCAATTGATTATATAGCTTATAAGACAAACCTAAGATCAATAGGAAAGTTATGTTGATAAATGATGAAGAGATGTAGAGTTTCAAATTGGTGATAAGGTATTATTAAAAGTTGCTTCCTATAACAGAGTAGTAAGAATTGGCAAAAAGAGTAGACTTGCTTCTCGGTATATTAGGTCATATTAGATTCTAGAGAAAGTTAATAGTGTTACATACAAACTAGCTTTGCCTACCAATATGAATTGTATTCATAATGTCCTTTATGTTTCTTTATTGATAAATTATGTTGAGGATTCTTCTCAAGTGCTTAATGTTCAAGATATTGAGTTGGCAGATGATGTCAATTATCAAGAGCAACCAGTTTAGATTTTGGATTATGGAGTTAAAACTTTAAGGAATAAGGAGATTCAATTGGTTAAAGTTTTGTAAAGGAATAAGAAAAAAAAAACGAAGAGGTGACTTGGGAGGTTAAGTATGAGTACAAGCAAAAGATTCTAGAATTGTTTAGATAATTCTAGGGACAAACTTTTTATAAGAAAGGGAGAGTTATAGGAGCTCAAGTTTGGTTTAAGGGTAAAATAAGTAAGAATGAGTGGGAATCAAGGTTTTTATTGGTTTTAAATTAGTTCAAATAATCTTTAAGGGTATTTTAGTCTTTAAGTGCTTTATTTGGGTCGTACATGTGTCAACCTAGGAGGTTATCATGTGTACAATGAGAAAAGACATAAGAATTTTGAATTTTTGCCATGCATGATAGTGCGTCATCACATGCACAACCATGCATGTTTTTATTTTCATATGCCCTATATAAAACAGCTTATGTGCATGATTTTCATTTTAATTCAAATTTGATTGTTGAGAGATAATAAAAAGGAAGATATGATAGTTGAGGGAGCTTAAACAAGTAGATCCGACATTGGTGATTAGAGTTTATACTTAAGAGAGAAAACTTGTTAATCAACCTTGAGGTAAGTAATTTCTTAAGCTTTATGTGCGATATAATGTTTGATTTGACTTCTACGTACAAGATTCGTGTTGATATAAATGAATTAATGTTAATGGAGATTGCTTAATCATGAATTACATGAAGTTAAGTGAGAAATATGATTATAAAGCATGTAAGGAGTTAGATCTAAAGTTTAATGGATGAATTTTATACTTGAATATATGTTTAATGTTTTCATTACTGGAGGCTGCAACCTATGATACATTTTCCACTTATTTTTAGTAATTTTGATGATAAATGATGCTTCTAGTGAGAATTGATTTGCAATGAGATAAGTAAAAGTATGTTGAAGGAATGTATGAAGAAACTGAGTATGTTTAGATTTGTACAAGTGCTTTTGTTATTATGCTTAATTTGATGTGCTTACATGAACTTTTGATGATATAATGCCTTTATATGGTTATCATGAGTTGTGATATTGAATTGAAGTTGAAATGAAGAAGATTCGCAGCTATTTGGCCGAAATATGTGGGGGTAGAGCATAATGCATGATCATGCGTGCAAAAGACATACAATCATACACTCGTATCAAAAATGTCACGATCATGCATGTTACGCATGCATGATCACATAGAGCATTGAAGGATCCCTATAGAGGCATGACCATGAGTTGATAAGTTGTGGTTGTGAGTAAGTCAATTACATTTGTAATGAAATTTAAGAGGGTCATGACTGTATAGCTCAAAGGTGCACAACCGTGCGTAACTTCCAAAGGAATATATATATATATTTTAAGCAAGTTTTTAAGTATGCAAGAAAATCAAATAAAATTCTTAATTAAGGAAGATGAATAAAATTTAATGCATTTACACATATCATGACATGGTATGCCAAGGAAAATTATTCTCATAAATAAGAAATGTGGTAAATATTTTTCGATTTTTGGATCGAATACATATGTTTTTTTAAAGTAAAAAAAATCATTATTTCGAATATTTTTTAAAGGTGGATACAAGGGGCATCTATGAGTTCATACATTCATTAGAGAAGGAAACCAATATTCATTAGAGAAGACATAACGATTGGCTAAATTCGTTAAAGAGAGTGTTGATTGTCTATTAGTTTGAACTCATATGGTTAAGGTGTTGAATTCCTATATTCATTAGTCAAATCAACATTTGATTTTTATAAATGATTTTATGACAAGTTTTATGATAAGATTTATAGATCAATTATAATAAGTTTTATGATGAGGTTTTTGAACTATTTACAAGATTTTTAGCAAATGTTTTTAAGAATGAAGCCTTTGGGCTAAATCATAGTTTTTAGCATGTTTTATGTCATAACATACATGACATAGCATGATTAAAGAGAGAAGAATAAGTGAGATTTAAAAGAAAATTAAGATAGAAGAATAAGATAATAATTATGATAAGGAATAAAGATTCATTAAGACTAAAAAAGAATATGACTTTTAAGATATGAATTCAAGGATAAAGTTATGAATGTAAAGTTAAAGAAATTGTTTGTTGAGTGACTTGTCACTCATTCCAATCATTTTCCTTGCGGGTTATGTTCTTGTGTTTGCTGAGTAGCCACATTTTTAAGATAGTTCATGTATATGCATATAGTTTATGTTTTAGTTTTCTGTTTTTAATTTATATTTATAAATATTTTTAGTTATGCATTATTAATAAAGTCGAGCTATATTCAGTATGTTTGAGAACATACATTTTTATGGAAATCTAATAAAAAGGTGTTTCAGAAATGATTGTGTTTTATGATTATGATTTATTATTTCGTGTATGTATGAATGAAGTTTAAGTATGTGTGTGATATTATATTATATATATATATATATAGTAGTATTATAATTTGTCCCATGACTAGCATTCTATATAAGTTAACACAATGAAATTTCTCTTATCTCTCTTGAGTTTTTACACTCATACCTATGACTATAACACTCATAATCGTACATAGCCTTCTGTTGGTGCCAAAATTGTACCTCTTAACCTCTATTTTGTCTTATGTGGATTACCACAAGTGTCGTTGGCCATTTTGACGAAGTAGTACTTGTAGTAGAGACTTTTTGTTACATAAAGATATTATAAAGTTGAAAAACGAGTTAGGTATTTGATAAACACCCTATGAATGTTTAATTTCATCATGTGCCTTCTAAAAATGTTTGAAAAATGTGTATCCTTTGTGTTTCTCCTGATGCTTTGAATTGGGTTTTAATTTTTCCACTACATGTTTGCTTTTTCGATGACTTCGAGGAAACCTAACACTAGAAACCTCCGCTTTGGTGTCATTGCATTGTCCCATCTCCACTTGGCTTCTTCAACTCGTAACTCCTCCTGATCAACTCCTTTCGCAATCATACCCTCGTAGTCAACTAAAGCTGGTTCTACAAGCCTCTTGAAGCCTAAAATATGTCAATCTTCCTTTTGATGGCTTGGTCCTCCATGCATGCCCAAATTTAATCTTTGTTTCTTAAGATTGCTTAGCCCGTAGAGTATGACTTGGAATCTGTCTTAGTTATATTATTTCAACTCAGAAATGCTCCCCCGTTTGTATCTTTCAACAATGCAGTTAAATATTCAAAGTATATTTTTGCTATTTTGCATGGACTTTGGTCTGAAAACCTGCTCTAGGTATACAACAAGTTGCCTATTGAAATTTAAGAAGTATCATGCTTTTTACATGTATTCCTCTAAATAAGAATGAAGTCTCTATTCTGTAGCTTCATGCAATGTGCAGTATCATTTCACCAGCGAAACAGATAAAAGTTACCGGCAGTAATTTTTTGTGACATAAGGGCTTGACTCAATCTGGGTTGGGCCTCGTTGAAACTATGCTTGCTAGGGTCTATACTCACACCTTCTCAACTGTTTCTGACATCGGTATCTCACAAAACGTTAATGTAGCCTTTCTTTTTAGAAATATATCGGTCCTGAAGTTACTTCTTTGTTCTGCCATAGCTAATGCTAATGATCTAATTTCTGAGTGATATGTTTCTTTGCACAGTTGCTAAGTTGGGAGCTTGTGTCCACTAAAATTGAATTTTGAGTATAAGCTTCTGTAATTAACAGAATGTGATGATATCAAAATCTAGATATTGGAGTTATCAATTGGTTGAAGAATTGAAATATTTATATCACTTCTCTTTTCTGATTACTTTTCCTTAAAAAAGTCCTAGTTGCCTTCACTAACGACATACTCATCATGAGTAATCTCGTATTATGAGATTCTTCAGATATTCTTTCAATTGCGATTTCTTTGGCTTATGTGTATGAGATGTGCACGATTGTATTTTTTGGTGCTTCAGAGTGAATTATAAAGTTTTTGTCTTTCCTTGTTGAGTTCCCTTCAGGAACTCGCTTAGAGTTGCATCACTTTGGCAACTTTCCAACAATTTTGCTCAATTCAATAATGTCCAAATGCCACTGCGTTCAAGGAAACCATGTACATTATTGTTGTCATCTCTGAAGCTTGTCTTAAGCTAGTGTAAGAACATATTTTCTTGATATGAGCCACAGTATTTCAGGACGCTGTTGTTATAAATGAATGGAGAATTTCCAAGTTAAAGGAATACAGGGATGGAGTTATTTGAGAGGATCATAGACCACAATAAGCCATAGAAAGATTAGAGTTAGTGGCATTCAATTGTTAATTTCTTGAACATATGTTGTTAGACTGAAGACAAGTTGGTCAAATACCCATTAAGGCTTCTTTTATTTTGACTTTCAAATGCCACAACTTAAAAGCAAAACAAAGTAAGAAAGTGGGGATTCAATATTAAGAAAGAGTCTTTGAAATATGTACACCCACACACACACTTATATATATATATTCTCTCATCTACTGTTGTACACATATTCTCAACAGAAACCCAATTTGAAATATGTGGCTTTCATGTGATATCATATCCGGATTGTTCCTAATCCCCATGAAAGCTTCCTCCATAAACTACAGATTTTGTTCAAGTCAAAATTAACGGTTGGTTCGGAATTGGATGGCTGAGAACATTACAATGGGGGCAGAGTGACAATAACCCAACCAAGGATGTCAATCTTTGAGTTAAGAAGGTTTGGCGGTGAGTTTGATGAAAAAGGAAAATGGGAATACCAAAGTAACAGAATGCCATTTTGACATAGAAATTCCTTCTTTCTGAAACTTATTTTGGTATCTTGATGGGCAATACTTTTCTCTTTATTCTTTTCCATACTTGTCAACCCACAACAGCTTTCTTGGCGGTGGATATCAATCTTTTCTTCCTAGGCCATTTTTTCCTTGAAACAAGGCTGTCTCACTTGCTTTCAATTTCTATGGCTCTGCTCATCTCAACATCAACTTTTTCAATGCCCTCATTAAATCATGATTCTCTTTGTTGAGAATCATGATTATTATTATCATTATTATTAACAAACTAAATTGTTATTATATTTAATAGCCCACCTTACCTAAATATATTCATTAACACAAAAACTAGAGTGGAGAAAAAGGCTAGGAATAATTGGATTTTGATAAAATTCAGAAAGTAGTAAAGAAAAGTAATGATTTCATACCATCAATTTAAAAAATTGAATAAAAAACCAGACGGGAAAGGAAAGTAAGCATCATTTCTAATTTTGCTCTGTAAATTATTTTATCCCTAAGAAATTCATTGTTCATGTGCTTGTTCAGCCAAGAATCATGGGCTCTCTCAGGTGTGAGTGATTGTTGTATATTCAGTATTTATTTTCTTTCCTTCACACACAGTTTAGGTAATATTCTTTTGATAAATTAGACATTAGTACAGTATTTACTCATTACTCCTGTTTATTTAATACCGATTTTTTATAGAATACAGTGAAGAAAATATTTCATCAAATTCATTTCTTTCTTTTTCTGTGAAATCTTAAGGCGATATTAGAGCCAACATCTCCAATATCCCTAACAACAAAATCTCAATTTTCATCTGAATTTTCGTCCTAACACCCCTAGAGTAAGATTCAGAGACTGAATTCAGAGAAAAATGTGAACAATATAGGAAAGGTTTTCTACTACCTTTCATCGAACTGTACAGAGAAAATGGCTTAATGGCCAAGAAAAAAATAATAAATTGAAGAAGAAAAACTAAACTAACCAGACTGAAACGTGCAAAGAGTTAATGAATAAAAGAATAATTCTAACAAACTAATAGAAAATATTATAACATCTAATGTGGACTCCATGTTGGCAGCATCCAAAGGGGGCAAAAAAAACTAGCTGCAATACCCCTCCTCAAGATATTCACCATGGCTAAATGAGAAAAGAAGAGATTAGAAGGCAAAGCCTCAGTGAAAATATCTGTAAATTGGGACTGTGTAGAGACATAAGCAATAACAAGAAGCCCCTCCTAATTCAATTTCCAAATAATATGACAATCTATGTCTATCTGCTTCATAAATCCATGGAATATTGAATGGCCACAATGTGTAAAGTCGTCTGGATGTCACAAAATAATCTAGCTGCTTGAGGATGTAGGACTTGTAAGTCTGTCAGTAAAAACTACAACCAAATGAGCTTTGGACAAATGGATGACATTGCTTGGTATAATGCTTCTATAGAAGATTGAGACACAACAAGCTGTTTCTTTGATCTCAAAGACATTAAAGAATGCCAAATAAACACACAATGACCTATCACTGACTTTCTTGTGTTTAAATAGGCTACCCAATCTGAGTCTGCATATGTTGTAAGTTGCAAAGATGAAGAATTGACAACAATATACCTTGACGTGGAGCTTTCTGAATGTATCTGAGAACTTTGTGTGCTGCTGCCATATAAAGATTAGTGGGTTGTTGCATGAATTAGCTTAGATGTTGAACACAAAAACTTAAGTTAGGTTTGGTGCTTGTAAGATATAGCAGTCTGCTAATAAGTCTTCTACATGGATTTGGATCAATCAAAGGTAATCCAACATCTTTACTAAGACAAAAACGTTGGTCCTTTAGAAGCTTCAAAGGCTTCAAACCTGACATGAAATCAACGTCTTAACCTTATATTTTGATCATGAAATTTGCACAACTTTCAACTCAAAATTCCAACATTATAGAAATTCTAAAATAGTGCATTTGCACTATTTCAACTCTATCACAAATACAAGTTCAAATCTCTTATATTTATCCTCTAAATATCATTAAATGTCAACCAACGAAAGATAGGAGAAGGAGATTTAAATCCAACACAAATAACAAACACTTGATTAAGATAATTTTGCAAGTAGAAAATTCAAGCCTAGAGGAACTAGTCACCAAGTTGATTGTAATTCTACTTACTTGATTGATAATTTATAAGATAAATACCCTCAAGCATAAAGGATAAAGATCCATAATTTTGAGTTGAACCAAGCCTAACAAAGTCTCAATACAAGCCTAAAGGATTTCTCCACCAACTTGTATTTTGAATTCACCAACTTGAGTTTTTCCACCATTAAGCTTATCTTGCAAAGGCTTGGATAAAGGAAAGGGATAAATTTCACCTAAGCCACCAAAGCATCATGGAAAGCCAACAAAACATAAAGCTTTTCAAATTTTCATATTCAACATGAAGGCCCTTACAAATGATAAAATTTGCCTTTATATAGGCAAGAACAAATTATGGTTAAAACAACTAACCCTAATCTACTTTAAAATATCTTACAACTTGATTAAATAAAATAAAAATGAAATGAAAAAATAAGTAAGCAACTAAGTTAGCCTAATACTAGTTATAATACATGATTAAAATAAAGTATGTACAAGATAAATTAACTTTGATGCATGCTCATTTGTCTTCACACAAACTTTTCTTAAGTTGAAGGTCCTTGTTCTTGATCTTCAACTTGTACAATTATCTTTGGATTGAGAAATTGGGCACTCAAATCATGTTACTAGACTTTAAGAACTTGAAGTACTTCATTGTTTATGGATCGGAGATGGAACAGTTCAAGAAAGCATGGTTAAAGACATAGAGTATTAAGTAAGTCCAAAGGTCAATGTTGTGATGGGCAAATAGGTGTTATGGCACCAAGAAGACTAATTTCGGGTAGAATGTAGGCACTACAATGCCAGGCAAGGTAAGAGTAATGTGTCACAGTACTAAGCAAGGTAATTTCTTACCTTACTTTTTCTTAACTTGTTTTTCACCCAAACCAAGTTTTATTTATTTATTTATTTATTTTTGTATGAAGTTACTTGATGAAATTTGACTCTTTAAGCTACCATTTTTTATGGTTGCAAGACCCAAACATAATCCAAACTTGTTGGGAGAAGTTACATAAACTAGTTTTGATGACATTGGCTTTGTTAAGCAAGGTTGGAAACCTGAATTGCCAGAGCATCTTTAGTCTTATTTGATAAGCATGAAGAGTTTGAATGTGCTTTCAATTGAAACATAATTTGAAGGCAAAAAAAATTTGATTGATGAAGTTATTTCTAAGCTTACATATGTGAAAAACTTGAATTCATATCAGAACTAAGTATTCCTATATCTACCAAAATGTTTAGAGCATATTTTCTCTGACAAAAATAAATCTCTTTGTATGATCTAGCCATTTATATTCTAAAAAAACATGTAATGTTCCTAAGTCTTTAATTTTAAATTTGTCATTAAGAAATGACTTTAAACAACTCACTAAATACTCATCATTAGTAGCCACTGTCATGTTATCCACATAGATTGATAATATTGTGAAAGAGCTCTTGGATTTAAGAAGAAAAAGGTTACAATCTACTTAAGACTGCCTAAAACCATATTCAACAAGAGTACTGGATAACTTTGCATACCATTTTCAAGAGGCTAGTTAATGGCCATATAGACTTCTCAGTAATCTACATACTTAGTATGGTTCTCTTTGTATATATCCTAGTGGTTTCATCATATATATTTCCTTCTCTAAACTCTATGGAGGAATGCATTGTTTACATCAAATTGATGTAAACTTTAGCCTTTAATGGGAACAACTAAAAGCAAACACCTTACTATGACCATTTTTGTAATAGGGGAAAAAGTTTCATTATAGTCTATCCTCTTCTATTATGCAAAACTTTTAGCTATTAGTCTAGCTTTGTACCAATCAATAGCCCTATTTGAATGATATATAATCTTGTAAACATAGTTATAATAAAATTGATGCCTTTTTTGAAAGTAGGTTTACAATCTTCCAAGTCTAATTGTGTTCTAAAGCCATCAACTTTTCTTCTATTACTTATATCAGACATCATGTTTCACTACCTCCTTATAAGACGAGGGCTCAATTTGAGTAGAAACTTCAATAATAAAAGCATGAAAATTAGATATAAGTCTATGATATGGTAGAGATGCAACCAAGGATAAGTTTTACTTGACTATGTAATAGATAACTTGGACAAAGATGAAATAACATCAGTTAGCATGGACGATTGGTTAAAAAAAATCTTTCAAATAAGCCAGTTGGTTTTTTTACTATAGTGGATCTATATAGAATAGGGGGAAAAGTGTGATGATTTTATGGTTCAGGTGAAGACAAGGTTTTATTAACTTTTGATTCTTTTGATAAAGACTCAAGACATGGGTTAAATGACATTAGAGGTGCATAAAGAGTTTAGTCACTGAATGGGCTAGTACATCAAGAGAATTTTCTATAGGTAAAGAAGATGGTATAGAAAAACCTAAGTTAGTATACATCTAGTCAATGGAAAATGTTTTTCCTATTGGTACATTAGTATGAAAAGGAAAAATATTTTCTTGAAACAGAACATCCCTAAATACAAAGATTGGATAATATTGAAAATGTAAAAATTTATATCCCTTGATACCAAAAGGGTATCAAATAAAAATGCATTTCCTCTGTTTGGATCAAACTAGCCTTTCCATATGACAAAGTATTAGCATAAGCCAAGCAACCAAAAACCTTTAAATGAAAATAGGTAGGCTTGGTTTTAAATAAAAATTTAAATGGTGTTTTGTTGTTAAGAATGTGAGTCAGTGTCTTGTTTATTATATAAATAGTAGTTAATATGCACTCAAGCCAAAACCTCAAAGGAATGTTAGATTGAAACCTTAATGGCTGAGCAATATTAAAGATATGTTGGTGTTTTCTCTTAGTGACACATCCAATATTAGAATGGGTCATAGTTCTCAAAGAGGGCATATCAACATTATCTATGGATGCACTTGCTAACAATAAAAGGATACAATCACTAACAATGGAGATCAAAAAAGAGAGAGGCCAAAAAAATGGGTAATGCACAAAGGTACGTGAGAAAGCTTTTAATAGCGATGTTTCTAAGGGTATGCCAGAAAAAGGAAAAAATCCCAATGAAATCTCAGAAGGCATGATCTGACTCTGAGAAAAAAGTCAACAGAGTTGTACTAGAAACATCACTGGAAAAAAGCACTATGAATAGATCCTCAAGTTTTGATGTTTACCTAAAGCTTTGATACCATATGAATTGAGATGATGATTAGCTTGTATACTAATAAAGTAATGTTACAATATATATAAGAGATACAATAATTTATAGAAGGAAACAAAAAGGATTTTAATACGAACATTCCTAATGTGAGAAGATCTATAACTTGCTTGCAATTTCTACAACAAAAATCTATGAAAATTGAATTAAAAGCATTAAAAAAATACCACTTGGAGTATGGCACTTTTTTTCCTAGTTGTAAACCAATTAGTTGTAAATAGAATTATAAGATCAAGCATATTTCAGATAATACTCGTTATTGGTTCATTCATCAACTTAATGTTTAAAATGTCTTTTCATAGGAAGTTAAATTTTCATGCATATGTACGGTTGCACATGTTAGATATATGCTTGTACATGTATGTGCAATGTAGGATAAGTGAAAGGGCACAAAGCTAAGGTGTTAAATCCATTGTCTTACCTAGTCTAATCAGCACAGATTTAAAAATTAGTTTTATAGATTCAATACAATTTTACATTTTATAGATACATGGTTTTCAATTGCATGGGCATGTGCATATTTTTACCATGTTAATAATATAGTCATCTTGAATTAAGTTTATCCTTGGTTACCAAGTTTAAATAGTTACTTAGTCGTCATGAGTTAAGTTGATGGCATAGTAAAGGAATAAGCCATGAGTGAAATGATTAATGATAAGTAAAGGAAAAAGGTTGAGAAAAATGATAGTTATTTCTACTTACTGAGTGTTTCCACTTATTTCCTTTACCTTTTATATGGTAGGATCTTAAGGTCAATGAGTCGGGAGGCATAACATATACTGTTTTGTTCCAATTAGGCTATGTAGTGGGGAACTCACGAAAGGCTATGACTTATGTTTTAGTTTCCAATTTGTGTTTTACACATTTTATTTACGCTTTATTTTTGGAGGATGTCCTTTCAGTGAGTTTTATACAATGAGGTTTATTTAGCATGTTCTCTTTTCCTTTTGACTATGGATTTATAAGTTGTGCTTTAAACTCCACTATCTTTGGGCAAATGTTTTCTGGTGTGATGTTTATTTTCAGGTACTATATATATGACGTTCACCATTTGAAGAGTAGTACTTTCAGGAGGAGGATGTCATAGTAGTAATTGGTATGAGTAGAGGGAAACATTTTAGAAAGAAAGAAAACTACTTTTTTAAAAAAATTTTCCAAAATTAGTGTACTGAATTTATGATAAGTCCCATTTGAGCCATATTGACTGATAGCACATGCCATTAACCCACCGTAAATAAAAAATTTAAAATTCCTGCTTAGTTAAATTTATGATATAAAATATGGACATTTCAAATGAGAAGGTCTGCTAGGCGTAATGCTCAAGGTAATATTCCATGAGAGGTATCAGCTAAGGGTACAGAACAACCCTTTCCACAAACACCTATTCAGCCACAAGTTGAGACTCATTGCTATTGATCAATGAGGCCCTAAGCAACTAGAAGGTCAATCATAGTGAACCTAATAAAACGCCCTACCCTCATATATTTTAATAGGATACTTCAGGTATACTAATGGAAGCTAGATCTCAACTATATTCAATCTATTGGCTATCATGTATACATCAACCATCGAATTTTATTGGAATCAAGGATTCAACAATAGTAGAAGAATGGATAAAGGTCATAGAGAGTGTGATGGCCTTACTTGAGATAATTGCAAACAAAAAGGTCTAGTATGGAATGTATCTTTTGAAGGGCGACACTGTGGTCCTTACAAAAAAAAAATGCCAAATATAGGTAGGTAGATTAATCTATCTCATGTGATTTAGATTAGGCATGTTTTAATATCACAAGAAGATAACTTACACGATATTGTATTTTTTTTTTTCGTCGGAGATTCTCTCTTCTCATGGAAATCCAATATATAAATGAATTCTTAAGGTCATTTATAGAAGTCGAATATCAAGCGATGACAAACTCTTGTCCGGAGTTGACATAATTGCATTACATTTTACGAGACTTGATTACACAATCAACTCCTGCACCTTTATTTTGTGACAATCGGGTACCAACCTATTTGCCACGTAGTTCAAGAGAAATTGCAAGGTGTGTTGATTCGTCCTCTATGCGTTCCCACATGCTTAAGTTGGGGCTTTATAATATTTACTCTCCACTTGAGGGGAAGTATGGAGACTAATATATTTAGTTTCCATTCTTTGTATATTTTGTTTACTTCCTAGTTTAGTAAACATTCATTTGATATGAGATCACAATAAATTAGGCACAACATTAGCTCAGTATTCACTCACTCCTCTTGTATATGTGTACTGATTTTTCATAAAATAGAGTGGAAGAAAATACTTCATCGAATTCATTTATTTCTTTTTCCATGCAATCTTGAGAATTCTAATGCAGTTAATAAAAAAATAAAGTTCCACAGTTTTTACTCCATTATTCTAAATTTTTGATGATTTGCCAAACATCTGTGAGGTGGGCTTCTTAAATGACATAAATTTCCTTGCCTTCAGTGTATTATCAGAATTTATAGTATGTTGACCTATCAAACTACTCTTTAACTAACATTAAAAACCTAATGATAGGGAGATTTATAATATTACTATAATTATGGAAGAAATTTTATTATTTAACTAATGACCCTTAGGGCTCTTTCATATTAAATTTCTTAATCTGGTTATCTTGAGGGAATAAATTCAAACTAATGATAATTAATTAGCCCTTATCGCATGCTTAAAACCTTTAACTTCAAAAATTGCAATTTGTTATCTGCCCGGAACCTTTAACATTTCATTGGTTTTAATTAGTTAGTGGTTGCCTATCACCAAGTTGGAAGAAAACTGCATTTGATTAATGCTTCATTGACAAGGCTCAAATGGGTCTTTTTTAATGCACAATCAAAATCGAAATCAAGATAATGAACCCTTAACAAGTTTAAGTTTATTTATAAATTTGATGTCACGAATCCAAGCAAGATATTCCAAATGGCCAAAATAAGGCCGCACTTAAGATTAGGAATGTCTCAACTTTATTTGCCCACAAAATTATAACAACTTACGGTTTGGGTTTTTTAATTTTAGGCCAAATGTCGTATTTCCACCTAAGGTTTCCTTAAATGACATGCTCTTATCCATGAAAGTTTAAAAAGTCAAGTACCAACCCCTTGACTAAAATCAGATGAGTATGCTTATCGTTTTAAATAAAAATAAAAAAAATTATAATTTACAAAAATAATTAAAATATAAATTTAAAATAATAATAATATTAAATATTAATAAAAGAATTAATAAATATTTAAAATAAAATAAATATTTCCAAAAAAGTCATCATGGAAATTTAGCGATGGCGTTGTTAACCTTATATGGATGGCAGCGGCCGCGTTCTATTAATGACGGGGATCTGGCCCTGCTTCACCATCAAATGAATTGAAACAATGGGTGTCAAATATTTGACGTTCTTACTTATTACTAATAGAAGGTAGTGGAATAAGATTAGGTAGTCTTACGGTCACAGGTAGGGATTAATACTTGACCATCGCCTACGGCAACGTTATTAAGCGGTAGTAGTTTAACTTTAAATTTATTTTATTTTTAAAAATTGTATTTTTTGTTGTTTATTATTTATTTTGTATTTAATTTTTTTAATAATATTTATTTTAAATTTTGACAACCAGTAATAGTATTTGGTACGCAAAACTATTTGATAACCAGAAACATCTCGAATTATATAGCTTTTTAAACTTTTATAGGTGGGCTTTGTCAGTTAACAAAACCTTGGGTGGGAATATGTTGTTTGGCCTTAATTTTATATTGCAATGACAATGGGGAGTAGAGACTTGAGTTCATAGATCAACTTTTGCTTATCTTCAAGTTTTGAATTGAAGCTCATGGCAACCATACAAAAGAAGCGCGCACACACGCACATATATATATAAATGATATATACATATGTTTTTAAATATCATGTTTTAATTATATGATTTATCATCCGAATACATAAATAAATAATAAAAATGTGTACATAATTTTATTAAAAATAATAATAAAAAATAATATCAAATCACTATTCTAATTCCTTTTTACGTTTCTTTATAGGTAAAATTATATCATCAAAACATTTTTGGAGTAACACCACCCAGTGAATGCTGCCCTTGAAACATAAAATAAACCCTCCTAAGACTGAAGAATATGTGCTCTCAGAACATTATAAAAGAAATTTTCATAAAGATTACAACCGGTATCCGAATCAATTGCCTAAGCCACCAATATCAAGCCATAAACTTGTATATAAATTATAGTATAGCCACCAATATCAAGCCATAAACTTGTATATAAATTATAGTATATTATTACATTTATTTTTATAACAATATTAATCTTTAAAAGTTTTCCAAACAATATAAATTATTTTATCATCAAGTTCTATCATAAGAGACAATGCAATAAATATTCATTAATGATTATCAAGTAAATAAATACTTCCAGTTCTAATTTTAACTCTTCGTCTTGATAAAATTATTCAATACTTTAATAATAAACTAACGTGTGAAACCGGCTACTAGATTTTGTGGGTAGTTTAGAATTTTATGAGGCCAAAGACTTAATCTCTTCCAAAGGTCTCATAAATGACAAAGTTTTAAAATTCAAACACGTATCTATTAATTAAAGTTAATGATTAAATTTAATATTTAACTATTAAATATTAATAGTTAAATAAACATTTTCAACTTCTTAAATAAAAAATTTATAATAAAAATCTTAAATAATATTACATATTAAGATAAAAATAATTTAATTTAATAAAAATTAAGAAAATTAAAAAGTTTTAAAAAATTAGTTATTGTCACTAACGATGGTGATAACAGAAAACCAAACTAAGTGACCGAAAAAAGCCACTTAGTTCGATTGGCGACCAGATCTAATCACCTCATTAAGTAGAGACAACTAGATTTGATGGTCATGATTTTGGTGGAGGTTGTCATAATGGTCCAAAAAAGGTGAAAGTGATCAAATTTGTATCCAACAACTGTTTTTAGCCATCATTGATGATAGAGGTGGTCAAATCTAATTGCCAACCAAAGTAGATAGCCTTTTTCAACTATTTGGTTTGGTTTTTGCCTGCCTGACCAAAATTTCAAAATTTTTTAATTTAAAAAATGTTTATTTTATTTTATATTAATATTTTTATAATAATTTTTATTTTCTTTAATTTAGGGTATTTTGGTCATTTCATAAAAAGTTAATGAAATTGTATGAAAAATGCTTTATAGATAGGTATTTGACCTTTTTAAAACTTAATAAGTGGGACTTGGTCATTTAGGAAAACCTTAGGTGAGATCAAGTCTTTTGGCCTTTTTACAATGTGTAAAAGTCACATGTGGAGCTGAAGCACATGATACGCTTCAAGATTTAATTTAAATGAACAAGATAAATAACATGCAATCTTAATCTACAATATCTACATGTTGGTTATAAAATACTGAATAAAATTCTTAATTTAGAGTTTATGGAAATACTTGAAACTCTATATAATCTGAAATCATAATGCTACCAAAATTAAGACTTTCAATAGGTGAAACTATTCTTAATTCAATTTTGGGAAAGGTGCCTAATCAATATCTATAATAGATTAATGGATCTCTTTATCAAAGATTCAATAAACTTGAAGACTCAGACTAATGTTATTTACATAGATTATTACATTTTAGTATATTGGATTTATCTTTATTGATTACTTAAGCTCATATTGGACAATTCAATTATTTGATTTTATTAAAAAAATTATAATTAATATTATAATTACATCAGAAAATTTTTCAATATTCTCCCACTTGGGTAATATTAATTATTTTTTATGTTATTTTTAAGAAAAAAAAAATTTGACTCTCGAGTAACTATTATTGTAATTTTAAAATGACCACTATTATAAGAAAACAAAACAGTCTAAAGATAAAATATACTATATTCAATAATTAAGTTAATATAATTACTAATAATGAACCATGATATTGTTGATATCATTTATTGATATAAGATTGTCCATAATCATAATAACTAATAAATCAAATCAATACGAATTAGATCTGGGAGTGTAACAGAAATAGCACTTAACATGTAATCTTAAACAGTGTTACGTTTTTGTCAATCCTCTATATAATTTGTCTTTAACCTGTATGTTTCATAAAAAACAATAGAAATTTTTTTGCTTCCAATGAAACTCGTATGTTTCATTCTTACTCAAGATATTATGAAACATACATATACAATTATCATACTCAAGAGAAACCATATCTTTAAGACATATGTTGTACCATAACCGTATATATGTGCTTATGTCCATGTAAACAAGTGAATAAAATCATATTATCATGATAAAAATATATCAACTCAATTATTAAAGAAAAACTTTTATTAAGATAACAAGTTATATAATTCTCACTAACCCTAAATATCAAAAGACTGCAAACACCCACATGTATCCAACATAACTTTATGGATTTTAGGTCTTATTCCTTTAGTTAGGAATCAACCTATATCAATTATACATTTACGTATTTTACCTTAATGTTTCTATTCTTTATAACATTCCTAACTGTAAAATATTTTATTTTTATAAGTTTAATTTGTTGGTGGTAGTTTAACTAATTACACTAATATCATGGTAAACAAAGTCAATGTCAAGTATTCTAAAAATTTATTCCT
Source organism: Anacardium occidentale (assembly GCA_026122585.1). Lineage (NCBI taxonomy): Eukaryota > Viridiplantae > Streptophyta > Magnoliopsida > Sapindales > Anacardiaceae > Anacardium > Anacardium occidentale. The sequence goes on from JAJEJH010000049.1 coordinate 107,168, forward strand.
TCATCCACTAAACTTGAGAAGCTACCCTATGGTAAGCTACGAATGCAATTGTACAAGGTAAAAGATACTTTTGATGACTACTTAAAACTTTTCTAGAAAATGACCCCTTAAGCGAATCAGACATTATATATAAAAATATATTTTGATCATCTTTACATGCATCAAAATCTTTATTTTTTACAAGTATCTTATTACCTCTTAAAACCCACACCTAACAATCAAAACTTGGATTTAAGGAGTATCCATTGAGAACCTCAAATGCAAAAGTTATACATTAGACATGTGTATAGTTATGCATTGATCAAACTTCCAATAGTGTTATGACAAGGCACATTTCATGTGAATTCTCTTTTAATCTCATTCTTTAGTCAATGTTTGACACTAAACTTGTCTCTTTCACAATAGACCTATCATTGCCTTGCAATTTTGAATGTTGAAACTTTTAAACATGTGTTTTATGTATGCATTTGAGATAAGTAAAAAAACTCAACAATTCCTATCATGATGAATCTTAATAACAAGAATAAATGATGCATCTTCAAGATCCTTCACATCAAAAGTCTTAGATAGAAATGACTTGATCTAGGAAAAAAATTGACATAACCGCTAGCAATATAAAGAATCATACCATGAAGATAAATATGCTCCCATTGATCTTTATATACCTTATATTAATACAATACTCTATGAAGCCATATTCAATGAGATTTTATTAAATTTGAGATGTTAGTATCAAGAAGTAAGTTCTAAACTATAGATAGATTTCTTCAGTTTGTATGCCAAAAGCTCTTTTCCTTATGCTATAGGTAGAACTACTAATATTTTCATTCAAAAAGATAATTTTTGATATTTACCTAAAAAATCTTAATTTTTGAAATTCACCTAAAAGTCTTAACCAAATGAGCTACTAACATCATCATGATTATGAACTAGTCTATAATAGAAACTTGAGAGAATATTTCATCTATGTGTTCTCTCTAAGTGGAGCTCTTAGCTATCTATCTTGTCCTATACCTTCTATTTTACCCTTAAAGTCTCTTTTAGTCTTGTAATCTTATTAGCCATTTAAGGGTTGCAGTTACCAAATAATTCCCTAAGATTTCATACCTTATTATAAGTCATAAACCTTATTTTACTAAGATACACATTGCAATACTTAATAATAGCAAATTGTTCTCCTTCAGTAGATCTTTTAAAGTTTTTGAAAACTACTTCAATTGTCTTTGGCTCACTTATTATAAGATCAATCATCAGGTCTTTAATAAGAACAACCTTTGCATTTATTTCAGGTTCCATGAGGTTTTGTAACTTTATTAACTCTAATTGCTAAATTAGTCACGATAGTATCATACCTTATGGACAAATAAAATTTAAAAAGATCAATTTCACATTCCTTCAATGGCAGAAGGATAATAGCTAGACATTAGATTCAACATCCTTGAAATGTTTTAGATGACCATGGCATAACAATGACTCATTCTTAAATTGATTCCTTTTAATAAGGTTACCAATCCTTACTTAAGCATCCCCTTAGGCTCAACAACCTTTTCATATTAGGAACTAAAAATAAATCTTTGAAATAAAGCTATTATAAATTCCATTATAACCATACTATGTCATCTTGAATGCTTGCCATACAAATATTCTATCATATTTGATTTATCCAATGAAAAATTAGTGGACTTTACTGTTGTCTATATGCATATAATTATATCTTTAGACTACGACTAGGTTTGTAAGCAATGTAAGAATCCTAAAATCCTAAAATTTATGTAAAATCTCCATTATACCCATATTGATAAATTCAAGTTCACATAATTTCTAAACGTCATGTTCCAAAGAACTTTAATCTTTCTTTATAGGACCAACACCTTTTATTATTACTCTTTCCTTTATAATTAAGGGCAGAATGAGCAACTAAATCTACGATATATATATATAACTTCTCTATTCTTCTTCTCTTTATTCAGTAATAAATTTAGGAATCAAATCAATGATACTCCATATTTAATTCTAAACCAAACATAACCTCTCGATTTGGTTAAAGTCTGATGAAAATCTTATGGTTGACTTATTTTAAATTATTATACTTTATCCAAACAATTTCAACTTTTTAGAAGTCTTATACCTTTGATCAAGCTTGGTGACAAAGTCCTTAACAATTATTGCTTAAGATAAACCTCCAATAAGGTAATAAATGATAAATATCTTTATGGCAAACAACCTTAACCTGAAGGATTTCTCCCACTCGTCATAGAAATCCTAATCTATGTCCTTAACTAGCAATGCAAACTATATATCATACATCCTTGTCCTAAAATTAGAGGCAATTAGGACCTCAATTATGGCATTATTATTGTTGTTCACAAAATGGAGTCCATAAAATGTAAGATACAACAAAGCAATATCATCAATAATAAATAGCTCTAAACCTTATAAGCTATTATATATGAGGGTTCTTGACACATTATCATAATCTCCCTTTTGGGTAGAGAATATGACATGCAATTAAGATATCCCCATTCTTCGCTCCGCACCCCCAAAGTATAAGGTTACATATAAGAACACATAATTTTAGAAGGTTTATCTCTTTGGGTAAATAAACCTCATAGGACATTGATTTTTTTCTCAAAAAGGGGAAAAAAAGCTTATGTCAAATAAAAATTTGCAACTACTTATAGGTAAATTAAAATTGTCACAACCAATGTAATTCCATGATTATCTTATGCAATAATCAATTTAACACACACAATAACCACCTTTGGGTAGAAAATTATATTTAGCAAAATTGATGAATATCTCATTCACTAAATATAGAAATTTTTGTAAGTTTCAATAAATGCATTGTTTTGGCAATTAAACATTCTGAAAACTTACATCAAATTCTATTAAGACTAAATAATATTTCCAACATTAAGATTTCATAGGATATATTACTTAATCATCATGGACAATCTTAATATGTAAATATTATAACAAATCTATATACTAGGTGACAACCATTATAGCCTTAAAACCATATAGGTCATACTTTATAGGGATCCCTAGAGCATCATTATTAACTCCCCTTTGGGTAAACAAATGACATGTAATTAGAGTCTTAAATACAAGGTCATAGAATAATTTTATGAGAACCCTAAGAATTGATGTTTAAAAAAGATATAACCTTTGGTCAAATAAATTTTTTAGATCATTGTTCATCCTTAAAAAAGCACGTATTAGATAAATAAACTCAACCACTTTTAGGTGTATTTACTTTTTCATGACTAGTGTATTTCCAAAACTATCCTTATTCTAACCTTAATTTAATACATATAATGACCACATTTGGGCATGAAATTGTATGCATCAAAATTGTCAAATATATCATTACTAAATGAAAATTTTATAAGCTTCAATAATATACCACTTTGGTGATTAACATCATGATAACTCACAAATTGTCTCAATGATACCACATATTATTACCTTAATTGAGATTTTATAAGATACGATACCTTATTATCTCTAACAATCTTAATTGAAAAATTGTATCTAACCTAGTGAACAATAATAAGGTATTATTCATTGGGTTAGATGCAATTTATTAATCCTAATAAGATGACAGTACTTTATGCCACAATATTCAATTTAATATTAAATCTATCTCTAAACAAAGTTCTTCAACTGTAACACACATCTTTGTATGAACCATAAGTCTTTCATGCACTTCTTGGACTATTACTTGAGTTTTGTGCTTTATAATGTGCTTTCTTAGACTTTTAATATGTTCTCACACACAATCACATGTCTTTATTATAGTTCATATGCAATTTAAACCTTTCACATATGTTAACATGCGAGGATTTAACTTTCCTATGCTTCTATGCATAATTGAAAACTTCACATGCATATTCACGTGCTTTTAAAATGCTTCATGCACTCATATGTGCCTTCAAGATCCCAAACATGCTTCTAGAGTCCTCTATGCACTTCCTAGATCATCCCATGTGCCATCTGAAGCCAATACATATCACCATGTGTTGGAATACATGTTTCACACACCCAGATGCATTGCCAATGTCCATCACATGCTTGCACATACTGTCATGCTTCCTTACGTGTATAGTACAAAGTCTCATGCTCTTTCTTTTAATAACATCCACCATCATTTATATTTTGTTATGTGCATTCCATGCACTGCTTTTTAGTTAGGTTAGGTTACCCATTAGATCACTTGTAGTTTTAGGCCAATTTTGACCGAATTTGACTTTAACTAGGCTAACTTAACCCAATAATTATCACATGTGGAGAAATCTACATTGATCCATAGATTAATATTGAGTTTATTTGTTTAAGTCATATAATAGTTATTGAAATGGCTAATAATTCTGGCTATTATTGTTAATGGCAAATTTGTTTTATATAAGAGAGGAATAAATGGTTGTCAATGAAAAGTTTAATGATGCAATGCATTTTGGAATAAGGCTAGGAAATAAAGAATTGGGTGTTTTTTTCTTAGCATAGTCGTATGCTATTTCCTTTATTTGAGTTTTCCTTTTTGGCTGTTGAAATAAAATTTGGCAATAATGGTTACTCATGTGATTTTATAAGTGAGTTGAAGATTATTTTCAAGATTACTTTTTTTTCTGTTTTGATTGAATGATTCTGATTTGTTTTTAATAGTTAGATTTGTAACATTCTAGGTTGTTTACTTTTTAGAGTAATTTTTTGATTAAATAAATAAACAAGGTATATTTAGTAATTAAGTGTGTGTGTGTGTATGCAATTTCTTAAATATACTAGTAACTTGGTATCAGAGCCTTTTAACCAGTGCCAATGGCTAATATGGTTGATTTTACTCCAAATTTGTTTGGTCAAAATGTAAGTGTTAATGAAACGATGTCTACAACTCTACCACAATTCGAAAATCTCTTAAGCTCTAGTTTATAGATAGTTAATCCAAGATTAATTGAGAAGAATTATTGATACTAGAGAGAACAAAAACTATTCATGGTTAAAGTATATGAATTAAAAGGTCACTTGACAAGTTTGGTATCATGTCCTGTACCTTTTCTTAGTGTTAAAATGACATTAAAATGAATAAATTGAAAAAGATTAATCTTGAGTGTGTTAGATGGAAAAGATTTAATAATCTGCTAACTAGTTGGTTACTAACGTTAATTCCAAAATATATGTTTGGTCATGTTACGAAATGTGATACAACGACTGATGTATGGAATAATGCTAGAAAATTATTTGGATACTAAGTCTAGAGTAAGAATAATGCACTTAAAAAGTTTATTACAAACCTTAAAGAAAGGACTGATAACGATAAGTGAATATGTTAGGAAAATGAAAGAACTAGTAAATGGTCTAACAACAAATGGTCAAAATGTTAATGATAAGGAGTTGATTAACTACATAGTAGATGAAGTAGACCTTGATTTTGATATAGCCATAGTATATATCACTTTAAAGTTAGATTCACACATTGAGTCTATGAATTTAACTAAAGCTAGATTTGTTTTACAAAAATATGTATAAATAATAAAAATGAATAATGTGATGACTTTAGATATGTATTGAAGAATGGCTCGTATGGTGTCACAAACTAAAAGATATCATAAGTAGAGCATCTAGTATTCAAAAAAGTTTTCCTAATCAAGTTACTGATGGTTCGCAGTATGTTAGATTAAAAGAAAGGGGACAAATGTTTAATAGAAATAAAATTGTATGCCAACTTTGTAGTAAAACTAGACATTTATCTTTACAATGTTATCATAGGTTCAATATAACCTTCTTAAAGAGAAATTAGTTAGATTTAGGGTATAATATTGCTACTAAGGATAGTGGTGTCAAGGTTGATAATGTAATGAATAAGATTGGTTGGGTGGTTGATTATTTATGGAAGCAATATTAAGATGTAAAAAATGAGAAGTTTGAGAATTATGTGACTAGTGTGAATACTACAACATACTTTATTGAAACTATTGATTTGCTTATGCATATTAACATATCTGTATAGTCCTTCATGGCCACTTTAAAACTTAATCCACAATGGTCATGGATTCTAGAGTCACAAATCATGAGTACCACTTTGCTTATGCACGGTCATATGTCATATATGCATGGTAGTATAATGTTGATTTGCTTTTAATAGGCTTTCACACGATTATCTTTTCATGGCTAAGGTAATAGTGCACTTACTCTTCATGTGACACGATTGTGTATATCTTTCTTGCATGATCATGCATTGACTAAAGTACATTAATCATCTCACACGATGATGTTACATGATTAAAAGACTCGTGTTTTTTCTAAAGTGTTGCTACAAGATCGTGTGTTTCATTTGGATGTGATTATGCATTTAAATTTTGATCTTTAACTAAATGTGATACAGATACATGACTAAGAGTCTTATGCTTCATCAAAAAATGCTCTAATATGATCGTGTGTCATATTTAGACATACTCATGCATTTGACTTTTGCTTATTGACTTAACACAACAAGTTTGCATGGTTATGCTAATTGTGTTGGACCCATGATGCGTACACACATAATCATGCATTTCATAAGCACAATCATGTTAGACCTAAAAAATTTTAGTAAAACTACAAGCCTTAGTATGTGTAATGACATGGTCATATGTTTTTGCCACATGAGTTAGAATATAACTATGCACGGTTGTGCTCAAGGAGCATACAGTCGTATTGTACCCAAAACTTACAAAACTTTAAATTATTTTCCTTTTTGTCATGAAATAACTCATGCTAAAGGTAAATTAGTTATTTAAATATATTTTTATTATTATCAAAATATCAGATATTCAACAAAGTTAAATTTTTTTGGAACTCTACAAAAACTTAAAGTTAGATTGGTTACAAAAGGGTTTCAATAGACCCCAAGAGTGGATTTTTTTAAGACCTTTAATCTTATATTTAAGCATGTTATAATGATTATGTTGACTCTAATAGTTACTTTTGGTTAGCAATTAGGCAAGTGGATGTCAATAATGTCTTTTTAAATGGTCAGTTGGAAAAAAAGGTTTACATGACATAGGTTTAAGCTTTTGTGGACAAAGGAAAACCTTAATATGTATACAAGTTTCTCAAAGCTCTTTTTGGGTTGAAATAGGGTCAAAGAGTTTGGTATGATAAACTAAAAAGGGTGTTTATGTTTAGGGAGGATAATGCAGTAATTTTTGAACTTGTGTATGTCGATGATACACTAATTACTCGGTGAGATCATAAATACATAAAGTAGTAAATGGTTAATTTAAATGATGAGTTTACTTTTAAATATCTTAGAAAATTGAATTAATTCTTGGGTTAAAGGTGAAAGAATAGATATACGTTAAAAAAACTATGCAACTAATAGGTTTCCTATCTCTAACATTAGCAAGTTTCAAATTCTATCTGGTTATGTGTCTTTTTACATTATTTTCTGCTTTACTGTTTTCTTATTCCTTTATTTCTGGAAATGTGTTTGTTTCTTGTAGTGCTCTTTGTCTTTGTTCGTTCTATTTCTCATGAAATGATATACATGACATGAAATGCATATGCTAATGTCATATGTATGCTAAATAGTCATAAACTTGCCCTTGGGCATGATTTTTCTAAAAACTCTTCTTTGAAAATAATTGTGATTTGAAGATCCTAAATATATATATATATATATACTATATATATATATATATATATATATATATATATATATATATATATATATAGCTGAAAATTGAATAAAAAAATACTATATCTAAAAATAACTATTTGTTGGCCAAACTAATGAATACAGGGATTCAGCACCCTAGCCATGTAATTTCAATCTGATACAAATCTACTCGTGCACAACCAGCACTCTCTTTAGAAAGCTTGGTCAAAGATCATATCCTCTCTAACAGATATTGGTTTCCTTCTCTAACAGGTGTGTGAACTCATAGGCGTCCCCTCTTATTCACCCCTAACTGATGTTTGAAACATCATATATTTATACTTTAAAAATATACTATTGGATCCTTAGATCCATTTTTAAAAACTCTGATATGACATGTCATGCTTTATACTGCTAATCATACATGATATGCTACTCTTATCTTGTTATTAATAAGTTATATACATTTAGAAATGGCTTAGAGTGGCTTAAGTCTACTTTATAACTATTTCTGTGCATTTCTTAAGGTACACAAGCATGTGCTACTTGACATATGGTTATGTGAAAAGACAAACGGGACCATGTGTTGACTGTGCTCTAGGTCATGCTAGCTTTTGAAATCAATTTATGAAACTTTGGTTGGTTACACAGGTGTGTGGTATGAACACGCGAGCGTGTAATCAAGGCATAAAGTCGTGTCCCATATTTGCACAAGCATGTAGCTACCATCTAACACTCTCGTGTCTTGCTTCCTAAACGTATATCTATTGGTACACAGTAGTGTGCTCAACTTTACTTTTGTAATAATACATCTGAAAATCTAGAAATCTTGACACTCAACTCAAATCATAACCAACACTCATTTAAATATTCATATATCAAATACATAAGCCAATAATCATGCTCATTCCATTTATTCATCAGACCAAATATCTCAAATTTCTTACAAATAGGCACCCAAGCACATAAGTACCTAAACATTTATAATAACTCATCAATCATTATCTAAGGTATTATCTCATTATCAAAACATACTGAAATACATCCTTAACAAGCAGCAAACACCTAAGGGAAACTCAAACCTAGAAAACGTGCTATGAAACAAAGTGAAAAAGGTAAGGAAATACTTACCTCTTATCATGGCTTCTGGATCTCTCTCTCTAATTGCTTCTGGTTCCCTAACCTAGATTGTGATTGCTGGTTGGATATTTTCTAATCTAGAATTTGCTGGAAAAGGAAAGGGAAAGAAAGTTGGATGAAATAATCTAAGTGAGAAATAAGAAAAACTTAACATTTATGCACCTTACACCCGACACATGGTGGTGTTCCTCAGGCACACGAGCATGTGTTAAGGGAAATCCACAAATTTCCCTTCTCCTGTGCCTTGTATGAAACAATCTCTCAGGAAGACTCATGCACAAGCCATAACTAGTCTAAAAAAGACTATTCTACCCTTGAAACCTCACAAATTCTATTTTCTATTATAAAATCTCATTTCTAATCCAAATTTCCAATCTAAAAGGACAATTCTAACGTCAGACTGTTACATTAACTTTCTTAAGGTGTATAAAAACCCTAAGAGTATATTCAATAATTAAGAGTGTGTGTGTGTGTGTGTGTACAATTTCTCGAATCTATTAGTAACTTCTCTAGGTCAGATTTTTAGGTTTTCCCAACCCAATTTCAACTTGTAAATTATATAAACCTAACCCTAACAATTTCCTTATTATCGACGCTAATTCCAACATCTCCGATCATCCAAACAATCACAAACCATGGGGAACTAAATTGTTTGCTCCTTTTAGTGGCTTTCCAGGCAATTCTATCATCGTATTAACACTAGAAAGTCTCAGTAGAAGACAATTTGATGTGCCATCAATGTTGTGTCTCTTCTTGATTTTGATATCAATTGGCTCTCCTAATTGATAAGGAAGAGGTTTCATGACATGAGTCATGCTTTCATTGGCTTAGTTGTCTCAAGTTTTGTTGGAAATTGTAGTGGATTTGGTATAATTTTCAAGTCCAATTTCGATTGAAAAATGATGTTGGGACCAAAAATTGATTTTACAGTATTTAAATTAAACCATTAAAATTATAGGTCTTGATTTCTAGACTCTAATTTTAGAGTTTTGTTTGTCAATTCGAAGCTACAATTTCAACTCAGAACCCAAATTTTAATCTTGAATTCCTAATTTAGAATCAATTAATTATGATTTTAATTTCAAAATTTTATAACCCTGATTTCAATTTGGATTTTCAGATTCTATAACCTGATATGTCCCACTTTGATATCGCAAGATTTAACTTATAAGAACAAAATAAATAACATTTCATTCTAATTTATATGATCTATACACATGTTATAAAATACTAAATAAAATATTCAATTTAAGGTTTATAAGAATAACTAGAACTCCATCTAATCTAAAACCATACTGTTGCCAAAATTTGCTACAATAAAGTGGTTGGTCTTCTGTCCCTAAAACCTCAATGTATGACAACTTTCAATAGATGAAGTTAATTTAATTCAGTTTCAGAAAATAGACTTAATCAATATATATCGTAGATTAATAGATCCTCCATCAACTATCTAATAAATTTTAAAGTTCATACTAATATTATCTATCAAAATCATAATTTTTTAGTGTATTGAACTTATTTTTATTGATTATTTATTTACAAACTAATATTGAATTATTGAATTATTCAATTTCATTAAACTAAACTTATAATTATTATTACTCAACGTTATAATTTCCCAACATGTAATTGTCATGAAATTTAAAATGTTGAAAAGGAAAATCATATGGATTCTGTCCTCTTCATTAACAAAATCATTAAAAAAATCAAGATGGTCGCAGCACAGCTGATCCTTGCGGCAATAGAGGACATGCAAGTTATTGCGTAATACTAAGAGTTATCGTCACTTTAATTTTTTTCAATAATTTATTAATTAGATGGATTAGAGGACAGAAAAAAAAAATCATAATTTATGCAATTAATTAATTAATTATTTATTTATTTCTTGATTTTTTAATTGTTTGTTGAGTTTTTTAAGGGTGCTTTAAAACAATGAAGTGTTTTCTTCTAAATCAATTGCGTTTGTGTCAAAAATCGGGTGGTTGGATACATTAATCATTGTCATAATGTATATAATTAGAGTAGACGCAACTCCTTATTATGCATGCCACATGAGATTTCTGATGTTTCTTGATTTAAATTCAGAAATCACGACTTCCAAACCAAACCATTCACTTTTTTAAGAGATGACATACATACATAGTACAACCATGCACCCTGACTAAAAGCAGAGAAAAGATTATCTCTTAGTTGTTAAGTGGAAAGAATATATTATTAATATAAAGAGAACTTTCTTGTAGTTTCAAAAATTAAAAATATAATTTTTAGAAAATTAAATGAAACAAGAAAATTAGTTATTTCTTAGTTTATAAATAATGGGTTATTAATAATGAACAAAAGGGTGGTAGTATATAATTTGGCAAATTAACTTAACATATTCTATAAAACGGTAAAACTAAAAATAAGGAGACGATATTTTAATTGAATGTAACAAATTTTGTTGTCCTTTCTAAGCAAAGTAACTAAATAAATAAATAATTAGCTGAAATTATAAGGCGTGGGTAGTGAAATTATAAAACAAAGCATTGAAGATAGAGAAAAAAGGGATAATGCATAATGCATGTGAGAAAGACTATTAATTTGAATGATAAGCCTAATTAAGTAACACACCATATGTAATTGCCGAGAAAAACCCTAGTTTATCAAAGGGGGATAATGTAGTGGAAACTTTAAAATCTCATATAAAGTTTGAGGGTAGTCATATGATGCTTCGTTTTTAGCGTACTTACAAGAAATAAAAACCAAAACACACATAGGTTGTTTACAATATACTGCCTGCATTTGGAGGCTCCGCCAAGGTCTTTTTGTGGCAATGGTTCATTTCCTATCAATTCTTGGACCAATGGTACTCACAATAGCCCACACAAAGTAGAGCTAGAGGAGGCTACTTATTTTTCACGGTGTATTAGCTATGGGCATATAAGATCATTTGTGATATTGGGACACAGACATGTGTTTGAGCTTTTGGTAAAACTTTTCAAATAAAACTTAAGTCACGTTTATATTGATTTAGATGCATGGAACCGTGTAAAGTAAAGGCACACCTTTGTAGCCTCATGCATAGTCATGTAAGGTAACACACGGCTATGCATTAGTGTTTAGATAACACACAATCGTGTATGTTGCACAAAAATTGCATGAAGATTACACTATGTATTTCATACCTATTCCACCAACCACGCACATGTCTATGCATTAAGTAGGGCACACCTGTGTGTTAGTAGGTTATTTGAATTAGATTCGTTTTTATCAAATCTAATTCAACAAATGCTTTAGGATTTTTTCACCTATTAAGATGTAAAACTATGTGTTTGACAAATGTATAGTTGTCTATCAAGGCAAAATTTATATTTTTAACTTTCAACCTAATATAAATGAATTTGACAAGTCTAATACGACATCCCACAAACACATATCCACCAGGATAACAATTATATGTCTTTGAAGCCTAATTAGCTCTTATTGTATATGACACATAAGTTTCCTACTAAATCAATAGTATTTAGATTTAGGTTAAAACAATAAATAGGTCACAAGTAGCCTTTAGCAAGGCATAATAACTATTCAATCAGTAAAGTATCAACGAATATCAATAAGCTTGATCAACTTGATGATAATGCACGATATATTTTGTCTCTTAAGGCTAAGATATAGAGTCATAGATATATCAATAACTCCTTAGATATCTAGATATATATATATATATATATATCCAAACTATAATTGAATTCGATAGTAATCGAATCCCACTATCACTATACATTTAATGGTTATGTATACTTTTCATAAAGATACTGCTCCTATGTTCAAGAGTTACGAGTCTTTTGTTAATCCATTATATCCTTTGTACTGATCATAATATAACCAATCATTCACCTTTATAACACCTCAATTATGATGATGCATATGATGATGTCAAACCATATCACTTTTAGCACAAGACATTCTAACGACCTTAAGTCAAAGGACTACATGTATCCATCCAACTAAGAGAATATTTTCATAAACATATAAGTCGCCATCTATATATAATCTCCCATATAGGCCTGTCTAGTGAACATGACCACTAAATCATGTACACATGTGTTGCAAGCAATAAACCTAGACACATGCAAGTTGTCACCACCATTTGATGGGATCGTTCAACATTATAATAATCTCTACACCATCACTTATGTCAAAGGTTATAATGATATTGGCATATAAGCTTGAAATGTATTTTAAAGCTCTAATCCACTAGGGTTTTATAATAATTTGACTTTCAATCTTATGATAAACATGAATCATGCCTTACAGGCAAGGTGGCTATTGAACAATTAGAGATTATAGAAAAATATATGTAGACTTATGATAGTGTAAAGTAGACATAGGGAACTTTACTTTATGACCTTTACTAATGATTTCAATAATTCTATGTGTTTTTCACGAAACACAAATTGGAATATTTTAACAAGTTTAAAAAACTCAAAATTAAAGAAGAAAAGCAACTTAGTAAAAGTATTAAGATCTTTCATAGTGATTGTAAAAAGGAGTACTTGAGTGCTAAATTCAATAAGTACCTGAGGAAACATAGTATCGTTTCATAACACATACCTTTTGGTACATTACAACATGAAAGTGTATCTACGCAAAGGATCCAAACTTATATAGATATACATAGGTCCATGATAAGGTTTAATAAACTATCCATATCATTCTAAGGTTATGCCCTTAAGACAACAGCATATACTCTTAATCATGTCCCTTCTAAATCTATAGAGACAACTTTTTGTGAGTTATGAACTAGACAAAAGCTCAATTTGGATTACATGAAGGTTTGGAGTTGTAAAGCTTATCTTAAGAAATGGACTTTAAATAAGCTGAGTTCTAAATCTGATAAATGTATATTTTTGGTTACTCAAAAGAAACTAATTTGATAAATGTATATTTTTGGTTACTCAAAAGAAACTAAGGGTTATTATTTCTACCATTTGAAATAGCAAAGTCTTTATTATTCAATCTGGTATCTTTCTAATGAAGAAATTCTTTCTAAATAGATTAATAAGAGAAATGTGAAGTTTGATAAAACTCTCAAACCATGAATTTCTATTAATGTTAGATAAGACGATATGTCATATGATGTGGTTGATTACGGTATATTATAACTACATAAGTTAGATAAAGTACATCATAAGCTTAAGAGATATCACTATCTTTTGGCTCAGTATGGTGATATATTGGTCATCTTTGATGATGAGTCTAAAACCTACGTAGAGGTTATGATAGATCTAAACTCTAGGAGATAACTTGAGGCTATGAAGTCTAAGATAAACTTTATGAACTAAAACCAAGCATAGAATCTGGTGGTTACGCCTAAAAGGGTAAAACACGTAAGGTGTAAATGGGTTTTTTTTTTTTTTAAAAGTTTACTTAAATGGTAACATACATACCCATAAAGCATGGAAATGGCATACCATACATACAAACTATTAACACTTGGTTATTTAAGTACTTCTTTATAAAGAACTTAAGAGAAGTAATATACATTCTCGATATTAAAATTTGTTGTGATAGATGTCGTAGGCTATTTGGACTAAGTCAAAATACATACATTAATAAAGTGTAAAGAGATTCGACATGAATGACTCTAAGAAAGGGTTAGTTCCCATAACTCACAGAAGAGCTTATTGTACAAGGATAAAGTAATGTCAGCTTTAAGATAGACCATGATGATTTTAAATCTTAGTTAGGGTTTATGTTTTACTTAAATGGTGATACAGTTAGTTGGAGTGGCTGATTCTACAATAAAGTCCAAGTACATGGCCCTTGTTGAGGAAGCAAATGAGGTAGTTTGGATTAAAAAGTTCATTTCTTAACTTGGAGTGGTCCTTAGCATTGTTGATCATATTAGCCTTTATTGCAACAACAATGGGGAACAATGGTTTCATTAAAAATTCAAACATATTCTTAAATGATTCCATCTGGTGCAAGAGATTGTGTAACATTAAGATACACAGATTGAGAAAGCAAACACAGAAGATAACTTGGTAAATCTACTGACCAAGCCTATATCACAATAAAAGTAGGATAGGCAAATAGCCTCATTTGACATTCTATTTATATTTGATTGACTACAGTACAAGTAAGAGATTGTTAGGGTTGGTGTCCTATAGCCATATCTATATTGTACATTAATTAGAGTATTTATGTATTATTGTATTTATACTTATTTATTATTATCAATAATATGAGGTATCTTATATATATTATTATAGATAACATATATTGTGCCTTTAGTATAGTAAAAATGAGACGATAAATATGAGGCCTGCTACTATCAATGACTGTATACTCTAAATATAGAGATTTTTTTTTCTAAAATATATATATTTAATATATATCAAGAGTCTCACTTTGACTAACTAACTAAACATATATATATGTGCGGAAGTTGTAACTGAAAAGTGTGATGGAATGTTAAAACCCACTATACAGTTTCTTGAATAAAACTCATATTTTACTATATATAATAATCATACTATCTGAAAACATAATCGATACTATTCATTTTATATGCATAAACAACACAAAGCAAACGAGTCAACATGTTATTTACTGAAAACTAAATACATATATGTACATACATATATAAAATTGAAAATATCGAGTGAAGACTTGCTCAAGCATATCCTACTCTCTAGCCATTTTGTACTCCATGCTCAACTCCCCTAATACTGATCTACAAGAATGAAGATTAAGAGGGATGAGTAACAAGTCACTTAGTAAGCATCTCATATCTCTACCTTTAGATAAACTCTAATTTGATCTATCACTGCCTAGCTACAAAATTGAAGAAACCAAGTTTCTGACCAGCCTAACAACATCTTTTGCTCTAGTTTATCTCATTGCTTAAACTCATTGCTTAAGCTCTGATTTATACCTTGTCATAACTATATATGTAAGTATACGTATATAACTCGATGTGAAAAAGAATCTAGCTAGTATAGCTTAACACATTTGGTTCTCTTTCAGATATTCATTACCTTATTCTTTTTCTTAACTAGTTTTTGAGATCTCAAGTACTCTTAAGTTCTCATAAGATCTTAGTTGAATTTTTTAATATTTCTGCTTATGACGTATATCGTGTAGTTAACATCTTCATATTCTTTTCTTAACTATTTTTAACTATTTCTTATCTTACAATCTGTATATTGATTTATGCTATTTCATGTTATATAATGGTATGAAGTATGTTGAAGTCATGTTATTTGCCCTTAGGCTTGTTTACATTTTTTAAAAATGTTACTAAGATTCGAAGATCCTAAATACTGAAAAGCTAAATAAAAATTGTTTCTGAAATCTCTGTATATTCAAAGATACATGTTGTTCTAATCAGACTGATGAACACAAAGATTTGGTATCTTGGTCATGTGGGCTAAACGATACTAGCGAAATGCTTGTAAGCTAAAATACCCCATTATACTAGTCTTTGTACCAGCAAGTTAAAATTTAACCAATCTGACCGTAATTAGAAAGTTAAAATACCATAAATTTCCCCTCGTATTCATTTTTAATAACTAACCTAAATGTCAAGCTTAATATTGAAAATTTGATACATATGGATCACTTGCTCCCTATTTTTGAAAACACTATTTTGGCATGTCATCTCTTGTCATATAATGCGTATCATGCATGTAAATCTTATTATTTCTTTTTCTCTTTTGTTTATATTTTGTATAACTATACAACTATTATAGTTCTACTCTATATATTCTTATTGAAGCTTCTAGTTTTATAACTTATTAAGCTTGTTAATAAGTTCTACATAAGTTATTTTGTATTTTATTATGCATCTGTTAGTTTGTTGTTTTGTAGGCCTCTACAACAATTTCTATTGCTATTTCTTATTTCCATTCTATTTTATAATCGTAATTTATCGATTACCTATGTTGTTTCTAGGCTGTTATTAAGTTTTTTATACTTACATAAGATTAAAGGTATGATTCTGGAAAAAAATATATTCTTTTTTGGTTTATTCTATTCTTTTATATTACTTATTGTTTTTTTGCTTCTTTTTTATTTCTTAAGCTAGAAGTTATACTTTAAATTTGTTGTTTTTATTAGGTGCATAGGCGTGTACCCTTAAACACATGATCGTGCATGAGATGCATGATCATGTGTCTAGCCTTGCATTTAAATGTGCAAGCTTTTGTGATTTTCTGACTTCTTTCTAGCTTCTTACATGTACATGGTCGTGCCATGGACATGCACGATTGTGACTCCTCACAAATCCTAGTCATACATGCCTTATGTACATGACTGTAATCCTATTAAAAGCATGGCTACATGGGCATACATCCTTGGGTACACAATCATTCGTTCTACTATATTTTGGTAAACTTCATTGAAACATAGAATCCGTACCAAACCCATCTTAAATCTCCGTCAATCTTAAATTAAACTTATTTTAATATGTATACATGCAAAATAAATAACTATAAGCATATTTCCCTATTAATAACAGTCAAATTACAGTCTAACATGCTTCTAATCCTTAATACATACACCTTAGGCATCAAGAAATCTAAGCATGCTTTTATCTCAAAATTTCTCTTTTATCTCATCATCATCATCTTAAAACCATGCTTACTAAATTGAAAACATGTTAAATCACTAACATGATTCATCCAAGAAGTTACATGCTAAGGAAATAAAAAAGAGGTAAGGAAATACTTACTTGGAACCGCTAAAATATTTTATCTCTTTAACTTTAGCTAAACCCTAGCTAAATTGGCTACTAAAGTTGGCTCCTCTCTCTGAAAATTGGCTAGGGTTAGTTGGGAAGGGAAAGAGAAGAAGAAAAAAGAAGAAAATTTAATCTGAAAAAAGGAAAAGAAAGTTGCTTTTATATATCTACAAGCATGCATAGGCATGTAGCAAAAGACATACGAGCATATAGCATGGTAAAGACACATGGACATGTGTCTAAAGACACACAGTTGTGCTTCTACCCCAAGTTATATATAAAACCCTTTCAAAAGACTATTTTGCCTTCAAAACTCTCTTGAGTTAAATCTTGGACTATGAAATCTCTCTTTTACCTTTAATCAAGGCCTAAGAAGACCATTCTAACCTCGAGATGTTACAATAGATTCAAATGATTGATTATGCCTTCGCATGCACTTACTAGTGGTCATACTAGAATAATCCATAATCCATAATCCTAAGCATAAGATGAATGTCTTAATTGAGTTTTCTAAAACTAATTAGCTTATGGCCATAGTTGGATTAATTAGTGTTGTATCTAATCTTAGTTTGGACATTTGCATATACGAAAGGTACTTAAGATAAACATGAATCTATATCTCAGCCTTGAGAGACAAGATAATGAAGGGATCATATTATGTGTTATCCATTGCATGGTCATCCCTCTAGTGACACTTGGTTACTTTAACACATTTTACATAGACTTATCCATGTTATCTCAACAGTTTTAACCACGCTTGTTGCCCTTTTGATAATCAATTAGACCCCTCAAGTCTAAGCCTTGTCCTACACATGTTTTATGTTTAATCAAGCTTCCTTGCTTGTTCTTGCTCATTTGTTCGCTTTTTGAATGTGCACCTATCATATGCACCTAACTTTTTACCTCTATGATCTTGCTTTTATGCCTTGTATATGTGTTACCTTACATACTTAGTCATATCATTTGGCTACTAGATTTATAGGTGTAACAAACCTCCCCCACCTGATGAAACTCAACATCCTTGTTAAGACATTTGGAACAACTTAGCACAACCTTGCCTTTACACTTTTACATAATCCTTTGTATACTATCAACAATGCTCTTGCACTCTTGTCCATCTCATGTGCACCTTGTCCTTAGCATACATACTTAGTACCTATATTCCCTGCACACTCTTATATAGATTTCTCATTCACTCATATGCATTCATAGCACTAATTCCCACACTTACTATTACAGGCTTGTCTCTTTGGCACACACTCGTATAACAATTTGTCCTATACTTTTCCTAAGTAGTATCTATTTTAGACACCTAAGCACTCACTCACATAGTTCCTTATTACATATACTTCTAAGTAAACACATGTTATGAGACACACTTAATGCATCTTGTGCACTCCATATGGCGTCATGTGTCCATACTACTGTCAATACACCTTTTTTATGCACACTTCTCATGTGAGTCAACGATAATCCATATGTATGCTTACCTCTTGCATTCTTGTGTTGATATTTGGACCTTTTATTTGTGTTTTTATGTCTTCATTTGAGCCATCTCTTATGCTTTCCACTTGAGAAATCTCGTGTGTCCATTTATTTGTTGCTAATTAGTTTGCCTGACCACTTAACCATTGGATTGTAATAATGCCTTAGTTTAAGAAAACCTTTAGGAGAAAGTTCATATGTAACAACTACCAGGTTTCATTCATCCTTAGTTCCTCATCATGTATGCTAACTATGAAAGGTGATATATGTTCTTTGTACAGCTCCACCCAAGATGTGTGATTGTACCTCTGACACTTCATATTTTATGTGACTATGATAAATGTTGCCTTGTAAGGGTTGGATAGCAAGCTCAGTTTGGTCATCTCATTGTCATTCAAAACTTGATAAGATCAACTTTGAAGGTATAGATTCTAAAATACATTATAATTGAATATGCTATGTTTTATATATATTCTAAAATACAATTTTTTATTCATTTTATATATTTTGATAATATATCGACTTATAATTAAATGACATATCATTTAAATATATAAAAAAATATAAAAATTATTTGTACATAATATTGTTCATAAGTTATACTATTAAGTTAAAATTTTTAACTCTAACATATATTAAATTATAATATAGAGAGAAAAAGAATGAGTAGTTCAATTGTGTCTCTATATATAATTTAATTTAAAAAATTAAGATTAAATTGTTATTTTTTAGTGTTTAAAAGACCAACTCATAACATAATAAACCAAAAACTTAAGGTAAATCATTTTTTTGCAGGGAGCTTGTATAGTGAGTAAAGCAAAATATAAAAGGGAGAAATGGTTGGATTAAAACTTAGCATCCTTATTAAGATGTTTGGAATTACTTAGCATAACCTAGCCTCTACACTTTTACACATTCATCTATATATTATCAAGAATACTCTTGCACTTTTGTCCATCTCAAGTATGCCTTTTCCTTAGCACACATACGTATTACCTACATTCCATGCATACTCTTATATAGATTTCTCATTCACTCAAATGCACTCTAAGCACTAATTCCCATACTCACTTTTACAAGCTTGATGCGAATCCATCAAATTAGCTTAAAATGCATTTAGAATGTCAAATATGCAAATAGTATTTAATCACTTCCAATATTCAACTCAACACTTCCAACCATTATCAAACATACCAAACTATTCACTTTCATCACTAAATCATTCAACAAGCCAGCACAACACCAAGATTAAACAAAACCAAGAGCAAGCACTATAAGTTTTACAAGTTCAATTAGACAATTTTTTTAAATTAAACAATCATGTTTCTTTGACTTTGCAACTTGTATATCTTTCACTCTTTGAATCAATTGGAAGCGAAAACTTGTAATTGGCTTTGTTGGGCTTGTTTTTTATGGTAGGGACAAATTGGGTTTGAAGAAGCTTAATCTTGTCTTATGGTGCTTGGATGGGCCAAGAGATTGCATGCTGCTTTTTTTTTACTTGGGCTGTGGGTTTCACATCTTGGACTTGTTTTGAATTTTTTGTACTGCCATTTGAGGAATTTGCTCTCAATGGATCACCAAGAATGAGGAATGAAAGGTTTGCACATCAACATTAGGCTTGGGAATTCATTACTAGCTTGGGAATTGTACTTGTATCCATAATTCTTATTGGTTGCAACTTCACTCAAAACAATCATTTTAGAACTAAATAGAGTATCTTCAAGGTCATCTGTAATTGCAAGCGATTTGAGAGTGGTGATTTCTTCCTTTGAAGGAGTTGTAATCACATCAAAGCTTGTCTCTTAGGCACATTGTAGCATCCTAGGATTAGAAAAGCCCTTAAAGGTAGAGTTTTAGGGTTAGAAGTGAGATTTAGAGATAGATTGGGAGTCTAGAAGAGTTTAGGGGTAAGATGGTAATTTTTTAGAGTTTGTGTGGCCTTCGCATGATTCCTTTAAGGAGGTTTCAATCATCCGAAGCGTGAAAAATGAATTTCATTCATTTTCCTTAGTGCACTCCCCTGCACTGTGCCCTGCACATCCGTGCAGGTGGGTAGAAAAGAGAGAGACAAGAGATTTATTAGCTTTTCACCTAATATTTCCCATTTTCAACTTAAGTTCTTCTTTTATTTCAGCAGCTCCCAGCCCTAGACAAGAAATCCAATGTCCAGTAGCTCTCAATCCAACGAGAGAAGCAAGAGAATAGCTTGAGAGATAGATTCCAGTAACCGTGGCAAGAGGTAAGTGTTTTCTTACTTCTTCTTAAGTTTCCCAACTTGCATTTTGATGATTGATGATGCTTGGACGTGTTCCTTGCATGTTTATGAGTTTTATGCATGTTTGTATGCTGATATATGATGAAATGATGATTTAGATGATGATTTCCACCCAGGAACCATGCTTGCTTTGCTTATGTGTGTTTATGTGAGAGAAATGAGATATTTCCACGGTGGTTTCAATGGTAGTTGAGGATTGATGAAATTGATGGTTGTAATATGTTTATTGAAGTGCCTAAAATGCATGTTAGGAGTTAATTTGAGATTGGATGAAAAATGGCTTGGATTCCTGTATTTTCAGGTGAGCACTGTCAATGCAGAATAAGACATACGCTCGTGTGCCCTTGTTTCTATAAGAGCACGCCTGTGTGCCCTTGTTTCTGCAAGGACACACCCGTGTACACGAAGTGTGCACGACCAGAATGTAGAGGACATGCCCGTGTGTCTTGAGAGGCACGACCATGTGCCTGATGTTTAAGAGAAAATACACAAAAATTTTAGAAGTGAGCACGACCGGCTGTATGGCCAGTGCATGACCCTGTGCGTCTAGGCACATGCCCGTGTGCCTTTGCCATGCACGCCCATGTGTGTCTCTAGCACGCCTGTGTGCTTTGCTCACACGCCAGTGCGCCAGTGATTTTCCAGAAAAATGCAGTAAAATGAGTAATTAAGCATGGGAAACCAATTTTAAGGCTAATAAGCCTCAGATGAACATGAAATCAGATAGTAAAGGCTGCATAAGCATTTCATAGCATGACATGTAGCATGAGAGGATCAAAGGATCTGAATTTAGTAGCATTCAGTATTCAGAACTCGATTTACAGGTTAGAGTTTAGGTGAACTCAAGGGGGCATCTATGGAATTCAGCTTTTTGACACTAGTCAGATTGTTTAGCATTATATTTTCAGTTTTCTAGTCAGTAGCTAAATTGTTCAGCCCACATAGCCAAGATGTCGAATCCCTATGTTCATCAGCCTGATCAACATAGTAGGTACCTTCGGATACAGATGATTCAGATGTATGTATTTTCAGTTTCCAGTTAAGCATGACATGACATCTATATCATGACATGCTTTAATAATGATATCTAGTAATCAATAAGCAATCAGATAATCAATAAAACAGTTTTCCAGCGCCAGCAAGCGACTAGATGAATGATTAGGGTCGAGGCCAGGTATGTTTATTTCTGTGTGTTGTTTGCTTGGGTTAAGGGAAGTAAGGAATGCTTACTAGGTGATCTTTATCACTCATCCATTTCCTTCTTCCTTCCTTTTACAGATGTACGTGCTATTGGCGAGGAGCAAGTGGACTGAGGCTAGCGGGAGAGGGCCCCACACTAGCTTTCAGTTTGTATATTTTCAGTTTTGGACCTGATGGGTCATATTGTAAATCTTTGTATTTACCCAGATGTAAAGAATATTGTACAGAACAGTTTATATATTTATGAAAAGGTCATCTTGGGCTCATTGTATATTTCAATTTTGTTTACGCTTTTGCATATGTAATCAGATGTAACTAGCAGTAGGTTTCTTTTCGTAGGATTCCCGTCGCGTGTACCTGATTCCCAGATTATTAATAAAGAGAAAAAGATATTATTCAGTAGCAGGGGTACACGTGGCGGCGAGTCCTACACAGATAGTCATATAACAATTTGTCCCACACTTTTCCCAAGTAGCATATATTTTAGACACTAGAGCACTCACTTACACAGTCCTTTATTACACAGTCCCAAGTGAACACATGTTATGGCACACATTTATTGCATCCTTGTACACTCTATATGGCACCATATGTCCATACTACTGTCAATGCACCTTCCTGCATATTTCAACTTATACACACCTCTCATGTAAGCCCACGATAATCCAAATGTATGCTTACCTCTTACATTCTTATGCCAACACTTAGGCCTTTCATTCATGTTTTTGTGTCTTCATTTGAGCTATCTCCTGTGCTTTCCATTTGAGAGATCTCTTGTGTCCATTTATTTGTTGCTAATCAGTTTGTCTGACCACTTAGCCATTGGATGTCAATAATGCCTTCCTTCAAGGTAACCTTTAGGAGAAAATTCATATGTAACAACTACCAAGTTTCATTCATCCTTAGTTCCCTCATCATGTATGCTAACTATGAAAGGTAATCTATGGTCTTTGCAAAGCTCCACCTAAGATGTGTGATTAGACCTCTGACACTTCATATTTCATGTGAATACAATAAATGTTGCCTCATAAGTGTTAGATAGCAAACTCAATTTGGTCATCTCATTATCATTTAAAGTTTTACAAGACTGACTTTAAAGGTATAGATTCCAAAATACATTATTATTAAATATGTCATGTTTTATATATAATTTTAAAAACAAGATGAGGTGATTTGAGATTTTTTTTTTTTTGTTTTTTTTAACTTTGTAATAAGTTTTTGATGGATAGAGTATGCTTTTCTTACCGTGAATTGTGAAACCATGGCTAAGGGACCACTTGTACCGAATTCTTTTCTGTATTTATGATTTTTGTTCTTAACCAAACTTACTACTATTGAATGCTTTTTCATACACCCAAACCATAAAAATGTGATAAAATTTTGGAAGTTTTGGAATGGAAGAAATGTGCGGTCTGCCTGTTGTTTTCAAATCTGTTTGCAGATGAGTATTATCATTGCTACCATATTAATATTTGAATTTCAAGTATAGAATAATTTTTTAATTAAGACATCTAGAGAATATTTATATCAGATTCATACTTAATCATAACTGATTTTTTATTTATATATAAACACATAATATGGTCAATCATCTAGAAAGTTGATTATTATGTTCCAAAGAATTCCATTACTGCCTCTTTGGACAACCAATTAAATTCAGTATAGGAAGAAAAAGACTTACATATAAAGGAAAATGAGAAAAAGAAATGATAAAGGTGAATAAAATTAAGGGAATGTGTAATTCAATTTAAATCATCAAAGCGAATCGTTTAAAAATTGTAGTTTGGTTTTGTTTAGTGTATAAAACAGCTTTATTTAAGTTGACAAATTTAAAAAAAAATGATTTACAGTTTAAACTACGGTTTTGATAATTCTTAAATTGAATCAAATCGTAATTTATATATTTTATATTCATTTTATATGTTTATTTTATATGGTAGATAAATAGGATTCAATTATTATTTATTAAGTATGAAATATTTTAAAGTGAATAATTTTTAATATATTTAAACTATAATCTAAACTGAATCAAACCATATTTTTTTAATTTGGTTTTATTTAAAACTTTAAATAATTTAGTTCAATTTAAAATTTTAACAAACTATTTTTTTCAGTATAATTCGAAAAAATATTTCAATCCTACTAAATCGGACTATGTAGATGTCCGGTAAGCCCCATAAGAAAGTACAAGAAGAGGTGGGAGAGGGATAATAAATAAAACAAGCCAGAAATGCAGAAGCATAGTTCACAAGAAATGGGACCAAAACATGGCCCCAAAGGAGAGAAGATGAAGAGACTGTCGTAAATTAATGGTAGGTTTGATTGCTTCGCCTGTATTTCCTTTTCTTCTGCACAATGTGCATAGCATGCTGCCTTCTTGTAGTTTAATATTTAATTTCATTATATCACCTCCACCCAACTCTCTTTCTCTTCCTGACATTACCATTATTTTCCTTTTCCTTTTCTTTTCATATTTAAATCAATGTCAAATACATTATTTCAATTTTCTTTTGTATTATTGAATCTAGGCACCAAAAGAGCATGAAATTAATGGGCGGCTAGCCATTTAAAAAAATGTGGGAAATCTATAAGTTAATAGTTGGGCTGATACAAGTCAAAAGTTGAGAAAGTTGTCCACAGCCACACATACTTTCAACAACGAGGAAGATTGGTTAGATCACAATGTCCATCAAAGATAACATCCACAATACAATATTAATATTATTATATAAATTGATGCGATTTGCTTTATTACATTAATTATTGAATACTTAAGGAGGGGTGGTTGGGACCTGGGAATGGGAAAGAAAGAAAACAAGAAGAACGAAAAAGAAAGAGAGCCCTAGAAAATGAAAAGAGACATAGTATTCTTCGCATACCCCCATAGATTTGGGTTGACTGTTCTTCAAAAAGTATGATTTAATAATAAATTAAGTTCCCTTGTACACAATTTTTTATTCATTTTTTATATTTTGATAACATATCAACATATAACTAAATGACATATCATTTAAATATATAAAAAAATATAAAAATTATGTGTATATAATATTGTTCATAAGTTATACTATTAAGTTAAAATTTTTGATTCTAACATATATTAAATTGTAATATAGAGAAACAGAGAATGAGTAGTTTAGTTGTGTCCTTATACATAATTTAATTTGAAAAATTAAGATTAAATTGTTATTTTTTAGTGTTTAAAAGACCAAATCATAACATAATAAACCAAAAACTCAAGGTAAATCATTTTTTTGTAGGGAGTTTGTATAGTGGGTAAAGCAAAATATAAAAGGGGGAAATGGTTGGATTAAAATCAAAGAAATGTCTTTAAGTTTGGTGTTGTCTTCAGCCCAAGGACATCTAACTTTTCTTTAGTTTTAATTACATAGAAAGGGAAAACAAGAGTAAACTATGGAGGGAAAATATACAAAATGCATAAGAATATGGAAAGGAAAGCAAGAGAGTGGTCAAATGAAAAGTATGGAACAAAGAGCAACTTGGAATAAGACACAAGAAAACAATCCGTGAAGATCCAACCTATGAGGAATATGACTATGTAATAAGATAACATGACAAATATGGAAGACATTACAAGTGATATGGCATATTCCCTGAAAAATAATGATAAACCCTTATATAGCAAAACAAACCCAGAAGGGGCCAGCAGGGTGAATAAGGTTATCTAAAATTTGTGAAAACTTAAACCTATTTATTATTTACCAAACAATCAATCAAATAAATAATATATCAAACTAGATTAATCAACAAGATCGGCTAAACAATCAACAATATAAAGCATAATATATATGAAGTAAAGAGATAAGGGGAAAGAAATGTTTTGCTGATTTGAAGTGATTCAGAGCTTTTCCACAAGTCTCATGTAGGCACTCCTGTTGGATACTACTGTTTTCTGTTTTTCTATAATTTAATAATAATATAATATTAATGAATAATAAAATATACCAATAATACCTAATAGAAATACCTAAAAACTGAACTGAAATACAGCAACGAAAAAACATGTGGTGACTATGTATACATCTATACATACATGCCCAAAAACTTTATTTTATGTCATGAAAATATTTACAAAGTGTGTGTGTTATCATACAAGTACGTATACTGTACAATGACATGCAATTAAACTATAAGAGCATGCAATTGGAAAACTGTGAGAGCATGCAAGCATGATATAAAAACCAAAACTGAATCCCCACTGGCAGTCATCTCCTCCTCTCAGCCCCCAAAACACTGACCTGCAAGAGAAAGGAAAGTAAGGAGTGAGTAATATATTTACCTAGTAAATGTTTCCTATCTCTGACCCTAAGCCAATCCTCCTCCTGAGGATCGTCACATCCATCACATACTGAAGCATACATATACACCAAACTGGTTATCGCGTGTCATCATTCTGATATTTAGCTTTCTATGTTGCTATTTATATCTTTACTCTTCTGATATTTATTTTCTGTAATTCACGTATCATCACGTGAGTTTTATGCCTTCTGATATTGTGATTCTGTTATTCGTATTTCATTACATGATTATTTCATATTCTGGGTGACTACTGTTTCACTGTTCTCACTGATTTATCATATCTGTAACATGCCCTGCTGTATATGTCATATGAAAATGACATGTTATGAAATATGCTGAAAACATATTTAGGTCTTGACTTGTATACTGAAAATAGTTTTTTCAAAAACTGGTTTACTGAAATACTGTTGTTGGATCCTAAGATCTTATATCTAAAAATTGATATAAAAGTTGATCTGAAAACTGTGTTATGTAGACTGATGAATACAGGGATTCGACACCCTGGCCATGTGAGTTTCCTATGCAAACACGCGCTATAAACTATCTAGGTCACGTGATGCCTCTGAATCTGATACTAAACTGAGTGTCTCACACTATATACTAACATCTGATCCTCAGATCAGGAAATCCTAAACTACTAGCTGAGCACCATAACATATGTCAATACATAGGGCTAATAATGAGCATATAGCTCCTGATGCTATCGGATGTGTTGAAACTCACAAGTGCCCTCTTGTATTCACCCTTGAAATTGATGTTTTTCTACTGAAAACATGTATTCAGATCCTGAGATCTCTTTTTGAAAACTCTGTATGGCATGTCATGCTATGCTATGTATATGATGCATCATGTAAGCTTAACTAAGCTTATTTTACTATTTTTTATCAATTTGATAACCTTTACTATACACATTTCTTGTTTTATGCTTATTTTCCCTTTTCTGCCTGACGTACGGGCGTACGTGTCTGTACGCATGGGCATGCATAAACTTGCATGGGACCGTGAGCCAATCGTGCATGTGGTCATGCTAGGTTCTGTGATTTTTTTACATTTTCTTATTTTCTCTTGGTGCACGGCCATGACATGAACATGCATGGTCGTGGCCTAGCATTTTAAGTCATGTACGACTACGTGAACACGACTGTGATCATGTAGAAATGTAGCATATACGGGCGTGCATCTTGCTCTACACTACCATGACCAACTGGAATCAAGCTTAATCCCAACCAAAACTCATACCAAACTCAAATTAATATATTCCTACATATTAAACACTCTATATACACATGTTTATTGCACTTATAACATGAATTCTCATACTCAATCATTCAACTCATTTCAAAGCATGCATATTCATACTTATCAACACATTTAAAACATGCACATATAATCATCATCATCATCATCATTTCCATAGCATCAAGCATGCAAGGATCATCATAAACATGTTGGAAACAAGCTCATGCTCATGCACAACCAACATATCAACCAAGGGAAGAGAGAGAAAGAGGTAAGAAACACCTACCTCTAGACATGCTTTCTCTCTCAAGCAAATCATACTTTCAAACTGGATTGGATGGTCTTGGTTGCTGATATTCTCTTCTGGGGTTGCTAATCTCTAAAATTGAAGGAAGTTTTGGGTGAGAAATGAGCTTGAAATAAGATAAGCTCAACTTAAAACCAAGGTGGCTGAAACATAACGTTCGTACGGTCGTGCATGGTAGGAAAATTATACTATTTCTATTTTCCTACACTCGCATACAAATCCTCTCAACAAGATCCATGCACAAGCCACCTAACTTTGGAAAACATCTATTTCACCCCTGAACTCTCTCACAACCCCAGTATTCTTGTCAAATCTCATTCTAACCCAAATTAGAAGCCTGAAAGACAAATCTAACCCTAGGATGTTACATCTCATACATCCATTACTTCAAGCAATCTCACTTAAAGATTTTTCTCCCATAATTTCAATAACCTAGAAATTATAATAGTTTTTTACCAAAAGATTGGCCCTTGTACACTAGTTTTGATAACAAAAACTAGAATTTCTCCTATCGTCTATAACCTACACAGACATGTGCTTTATACATATAATTGTGTGTCTTTACATCCTCAATTTTTTAAATTTTCAAAGCCTCATATGATTTTACGTACAATACCCACACGATCACCATGTGCTCAAGATTTCTAATTTGCACAATCATGTGAACTTTTCGATATGAACTTGTACCTAATGTAACATCCCAAGGTTAGAATGGCCTTTTTGGCCATGAATCGGGGTTAGAAGAGAGATTTCTTAGTTGGCAATCAGTTTTAGTGAGTTAGAAGGGTAGATCAGCCATTTGGTTGACTTTACATGCAGCTTGTGAAAGGAGCACGATCGTGTGTCTCTGAACATAAGCTCGTACATCTTTTTCTCACCATGCACACTTGTGCATCTAGCTATGTATGCTCGTGCATGTCTTTCGGTATATAAAACAGTGTTTTCCCTCTACCAGTTTTAGTCAGCTTTTCCCCTTTCTCTTTAGTTAATCCTAATCAATTGAGAGAGAGCTCAACCAGCTTTTAGTAACTGATCCAACCAAGATTTAACCAGAGTTAGAGAGATTGAAGTCCTTAGCAGTTCCAAGTAAGTATCTTCTTACCTTCTTCTTGTTTCCAAAGTTTGTGTATCCTTGGTGGGGTTGATTTAGTTATAGAAGCATGTCTTCAGTTTAATAACATGTTCTTGTGATATTAATGATGAAATAGATGAGAAATTTAGAGGTAGAAACATGTTTAGTTCCCTTAAAGCATGTGTGTGTGTGTGTGTTTGTTTAAGGGTTTAGAGAGATATTAGTATGATTTAGCTATGAATGATAGGGAAAATGTGTTATTAGCAGTATACATTGCATGTTTGAATGTTATGGTTTGTTTGATTGAATTTTGATAAGCTTTAGGTGAATTTTTGGTGGTGATCTTACGTGTTTCGGTCATAGGAATCGAAATAGAGTATGATGCATACCCATGCATTCTTGTATGCATGCCTGTGTATTCTGGTTTTAACAGGGCCACGACCGTGTATACGAATCATGCACGACTAGATTTTTAGTAAAGTCACGACCGTGTGCTTGAGGGTCGCAACCTTGCATTAGTAGAATAAAAGAACAAGCCAAGATTTTTCAGAAGCTCGCACGATTGGGCTGCACGACTGGCACAGGGCTCGTGCACTTGTATGCACGCCTGTGTGCTTAATAAAAATGAGAAACTTTCTTACTTTTCAACAGAATTTCAGTAATAAAGAAACATGTCTCGTATTCTAAGTGATATAAGAGAAGAAATATCATTTTATGAATCAAAGTAAGTCTAAAGAAGAAAGAGACATAGAGAAATATTACGAGAACCTCTAAAGTCACACTTTCACAGTATTGATTGAGAAAAACAAAATAGTAATGCTGAAACAACTTGAATAACGAAGTATGATCAGAAAATAGATGGAAACAGGAAAATAGTGACGAATACAGTTAATGTATATATGTATGTATACATATACAGGAAACAGAAATCGAAACAGTATATAAATAATAGAAAAACAATTATGAAATATATAATAAAGGAAATTGACAGATACAGTGATAGAATATAATAGAACTCAGAAAAGTTACACAGAACTTATTAATGAGCTTAATAAGTTACAAAAACAGTATAACATTGAGTATATGCAGAAGCAGAACTATTACAGATGTACATCTGTGCAAAAAGTAATTAGAAGAAAATAAATGATAATTTATCATGCATGATATACATTACATGACATGACATGTCATACAGTATTTTCAAAAAGGGATCCAAGGATCCAAATGTATATTTTCAGTAGGAAAATATTGATTTTAAGGGTGAATATGAGGGGGTACTTGTGAGTTTCAGAATACCCGATACAGGGGCCAGCATCAGGGTCTATATGACTATACTAGCCACTATGTATCGGCATATGTTGGTGTGCTTAGTTAGCAGCTTAGGGTTTGATGATCCGAGGATCAGATATAAGTATTTAGCACGATGCACTTAACCTTCAATTCAGATTCAGTGGCATCACGTGTATAGGCAGTTTCTAGCATGTGTTTGCATAGGAAACTCACATGGCCAGAGTGCAGAATCTCTCTATTCATCAATCTGTGCAGCATAGTTTTCAGATATGATTTTCAAATACAGTTTTCAATATTTCAGTAGCTTTTATATCAGCTTTTCAATTATTTTAGGATTTTCAGATCCACCAGCAGTATTACAGTGAACAAGTTTCAGATAAATGATTTCAATAAATAGGTCAAGGCCTAGACATGATTTCAACATATTTCATGACATGTCATTTCCATATGACATACACAGTAAAGCATGATCCAGTTTATGATTAATCAGTGAGAAACAGTAAAATAGTAAACATTCAGAATACATGAGAATCATGTGACAATACATGATGGAATAACAAGCAGAACAGAGAAATTATCAGATTATCTGATAACCAATAATACAGACAAAATATGAAATACCAGAAAGAAAAGCTGGTATAGAATATTATATATGTATGTAACAGAATGAACAGGTTAACATAATAAACCTATGATAGAATAGTAAAAAAGAAAAGATAATGAATATTAGAAAGAAAGCTTAATGAGTCAAGTTAGACTGCTCAGGATTTCTCTTCATTCTAGGTTGTTTATATATACTCATATATGTATTTACGACACAGCATAAGACAGTATCTGAAAAGTAAGTTAACTAAAGAAGAATATTCTATCAGATTAGAATAAACTCAATTAAGGTTATCAGATAAACACTTAGACTAGTTATAGACAACGTAGAGCCTATTAAGCAAGTAATCAGATTGGTAATACAATAAAAACAGATAATAAGCTATTAGGCTATCAGAGAACTTAGCTAAGTTCATCAGTTTAATAGCTAGCTAAAGATGTGTTAGCTTAGAGCCTACTCGAGGGTAGAGGTAGGAGATGCTTATTGAGTGATTTGTCACTCATCCCTCGTAGTTTCCTTTTCTTATAGGTTGAATTAGGGAGCTGAATGTGGTGCGAGATGGCTGAGGAGTGGGATATAGTTCGATCTGGTATTCACGTGATATTTTCAATTAGACATATGTGTATGTATGTATATATGTATTCAGTTTTAGTAGATAGCATGTTAACTCACATGCTTATGTTGCTCATGCATATGAGATGTACAGTATCATCTGTATTTTCAGATGCTAGTATTAATAATAAAATATAAATTTTATTCAGGATACTGTACAGTGGGTTTCAGCTTTCCGCCACAGTTATTTTATAAACTATAATATAATATAGTTTTTATATAATAAATAAATAATAGCAGCACAGTGGCATCCAATAGGGGATCTTACACCTAGTGAAGCCTATCTGACATGAGCACAATTAGGTTTACATGGGAGTGCATCCTTAAAACATGACACATGATCATGCATTCAAAAATCACACAGTTGTGTGTCTTTACTTCTTCATGCACGAACCTTTTGCACGACTCCATTAAGTAGTATGTTCCCCATTATAAGACACGCATAGATGTGTATCCTGGTCACACACAGTCGTGTGTCAGGTTGAATCTACAAAATAAAATTCTTTGTTCTCTTGGTCATGAATCAATTTATGTAAGAACTTGGTTAAATAATTCAACTTAAATTTTTCATCAATTCAAACACACACAAGGGTCTAATAATCTCCTTGTTTTTTATTGATGATAAAACTTGTATTAAAATGCATTTAACACATAGATCATAAAAAAAAAATAAAAAAATTCAACAAAATACAAAAATTCATTTTAAACACAAAAATCATTTTAACATACCAAGTCACTCTCTCCCTTTCGTTATAAATTAAAAAAATATGTTAAAAGTTTCATTTAAGCACTAAATTTTTTTTCCCACTTTGTAAAATATTTTTATCAAAATATGCACAATTTAAACTTTTAGAAATTCTGCACCTTTCACAAATCATTCAAGCTC
Source organism: Anacardium occidentale (assembly GCA_026122585.1). Taxonomy (NCBI): domain Eukaryota; kingdom Viridiplantae; phylum Streptophyta; class Magnoliopsida; order Sapindales; family Anacardiaceae; genus Anacardium; species Anacardium occidentale. Next base: position 139,962 of record JAJEJH010000049.1, read on the forward strand.
CCCTTTTTCCAAACATTTTAACATCCCCTAGTTAAATTTAAACATAAATAATAAACAAGAACACTCCCTCTAACTTAAACAAATTCATATCAATCAAGAAGAATCCAAATTTTCATTTCTCTGTTTTTAAATAGATATATTCAATGAGATCAAAATTTTATGCGTAAGATACGGTCATTAAAATATTTAGGGAATGTGTTTGTAGAAAACCTTAGGAATTTAAAAATATGTAAAAAATTTTATAGTTAGAACTAAGTACGGTCATGCAAGAAATGTGCACGATCGTGTATGTCTGATTATAAAACATGCACGACCGTGTGTCACTCAAGCATGATTTTTTGATTGGGAAAATGATACATGCATGATCATGTACAGACAAGTGCATGGTCATGTATAACCAATAAACCTAGAAAATATGCAGACAATTATAGTTTTAATACAATGGGCATTTTCTAAAAATGCATCAAAACATTCAAAATTGATTTTTCTTCATTTTAAATCATTAAAAATAATTCAAAACCATATTTCAAACATGTCTAATACCATTTAAAACATAATTGACATATTTGAAGTCTTTTTAACAAATTTTGGGGAATTTTAGGGACATAAAAACTTTAATGCACAAAACTTAATCAAAATACTTCACATGAATCAATTTTGTATGTTTCAACCATGAGAGACAATAATATATGAATTCCTGTCATTTGATATCAAAACAAATTAAATTTAACTCATTTTAAGATAAATTCTAACTATGCCAATGTTGCAACATAAAGATATACACAACACATTGCATTCAATTTAATCCAACCAATTAATCATGACAAGTAGCCATATATTCAATTAAGCATAATTACAATATGGCATAATCATCAACCAAGTATGACAAGCGAAATAAGTGTATAAGATACTTAGACAAGCGAAATAAGTGTATAAGATACTTAGATTGATGATCTTTTTACACCAAATCTTCACTCTTGTTTTCAGTGTAGTAGCACAAAGAAACTCGTTCTTCTTTGTCATTATTTGAGTTTTCCCCACTCCGAATGAGAAGTGCTTTCTTCTTGGATTTCTTTTTCTTCACCCAAGGACATTCTTACTAGTAATGTTTTTCCTTCCTACACTTTTAGCAAGTCACTATCTTTTTCCTTTGTCTTCTTCTTCTTGGATAAAAACTTGTTGAACTTCTTTGAGAGCATTTTCAAATCTTCTTTATCCATCGAGCTCTCTTTATTGATTGAGGGCATGTCCTCTTTATTGAACTCTCCTTAAGCTTGAGTGTGATGTTCTTTTTCTTCTTCTTCTCTTCATTCTCCCTCTTGAGTATTCACTTTATTTCATGAGTCAAGAGACTCTTAATGAGTTCATATATTCCCAACTTGGTCAAGTTATTTGATTTTTTAATTACTGTCACCTTTATGCTCCAAGTGTTTGACAATGACCTCAAGATCTTCTTGACTAATTTGACGGTTTTGAATCTCTTTTTCAATCCTCTCAAGTCATTTATCAGATTCAAAAACCTCTTATACAACTCCATTATGTTATTTTTCTTTTTCATTTTGAAAAGCTCATACTTGCAAAAGAGATCCTTTACTTTAGACTCTCTCACTTGGCTTGTTGCTTCATGCATCATTTGAAGGATAGTTCATGCCTCATTTGTTGTTTCACACAAAGATAAATGGTTAAACTTGGTATAATTTAAGAAACAAAACAATAAATTCAAGTCCTTGAATTTAAACTCATCGTTTTCATTAAAATCATTTTGTCTTTGGGCATATTCATATTTGGATCTATGGGAACAAAATTACTTATCTATAACTTTTCAAAGGTTATAGTTAATGGATTGAATAAAAAAATTTGTACGAATTTTCCATTGGCTATTTTCACCACAAAATAAGGGTGGCCTAATTGGATTACCCCCTTCTTCAAAAATTGGTTTTGGAAATAAGTTGGCCATTAAATTAAAAAAAAGGATATTTAAACTCTTAAAATTGTTAGCTTTTGAAAATCAATAGTCTAAGCTCTAATACCAATTGATAAATTCTAATATGACAAAACAAACCTAAAGGGAAGGGGAAGGTTGAATAGGTTTTTCTAAAACTTGTGAAAACTTAAAAGTATTTCCTATTCACCAAACAATTAATCAAACAAGTAATATATCAAACTATATCAATCAACAAGATTAACCAAACAATTAACAATATAAAGCATAATAAATATAATATAAAGAGATAAGGGAATAGAAAATTTAGCCAATTTAAAGTAGTTCGAAGCTTTTCGACAAGCCCCCTATATTCACTACTCCAAGTAACCCCACTTGAAGATTTTTCTTCCATAATTTCTATTACTCAAAAATTATAATAGTTTTTTACCAAAAGATTTTGCTCTTATACATTAGTTTTGATAACAAGGGATTACACCCTTAACGTCATTTTATGGATTTCACCCTACAATAGTTTTACAATATTGCGCCCTTGGGTTTTTGAAAATACAAAGAAAGAAATTTTCTCTAGTAGGTTGATACAAGAAAATATAGCTCACAATGTTTTTCTCAAGGATTTACAATTAAGCTTAGATAGAGAGGAGAAGAATTACAAAATGAATTATACAAGTTTTTTAGTGTGATTCTCTCTCTCTTAATCCTTTAAATCATCTCTAATTTATAAAGAATGGAAACAAGTAGTCGTTAGAGCTTATTTAAGAGCCATTGGAAGAATTCTAAAAAGTCGTACGATCATGTCCTTCTTTTACACAGTCGTGCTCTTGTCAAAGTGTGCTCTCTAATGGTCAAATTTCTCTTATAGTGTACACCCTACACAAGTGTGTGCTCCAAACACACGGTCGTGTGTCTTCACATTTTCAGTGCTTCAAAATTCAAAAAGCTCACACGATCTTGTGCACGATACACACACGATCACCACACGGTTAAGATTTCTAGCTTGCACAGTCATATGAACTTTTTTGCATGAGCGTGTACCCAATGAAACTTATCTGACACAAGCACAATTGGATCTACATGAGAGTGCATCCTTAAAATGTGACACACGATTGTGTATTCAAAAATCGCACGATCGTCAATCCTTGCTTCTTCATGCACAGATGCTTTACATGACTCCACCAGTCACGTGTTCCGCTTGTAGGACACATATGGTCATATAACCTGATCATGCACAATCATGGGTTAGGCTGAATTTGTAAAATAAAATTTTTTATCGTTTTTGTCATAAATCGATTCATGCAAGGACTTAGTTAAATATTTTAACTTAAGTTTTTCATCAATTCAAAATACACATGAGTCCAACAAATAAGTCCAATAAGGATATAGATTTTGTAATTAAAAAGCAATTCATTGATCAAAAACTTAAATTTAGCTTATTCTCTTAAGATATCTATACATATTGGCATTGATATCTGATTTTTTTTTTCATCTTATCGAAAAATACGAATATTATGTATCCTTGTGAATGATATCACAACCTTAAATTCACTTGTCTTATGTCATTATCACTTGAAAAAATATAAAAAAATCTTTTAAAAAATACCTCCAATATAAAAACAAACAAGTTTTTTTCTTAAGAAAATGAAATCAACTCTTAAACCTTTTTACAATTCTATCCCCAAGCATAAGTTCATTTGACTTGCTTTTCACCACAGAAACCCCAAAGAGCAAGCAAAGAAGAAAACAGCTCGTTATCATAATAAAGCTTGATGTGTTATTATTGAAGGTAGCCGTGTTGAATTGGGCGTTTGAAAATGTTGTTGATAAAATGAAAGCTGTGATGCGCAAGTTAATTATGGTTTGTATTATTGGAATAGAGGTGAGGTTTACCTAACCTAATGGGTGGATTGGATTAGAGTTTCCAATCAAACTTTGTTGTGGATTTAGCCTGCTTATCACATCATTCCATCAAAATTATGAGTCTATTCCCCAATTCAAAATTTGAAAAATCTACAAAAATCCATCTCATCTCAATTGCCATTATCGTTAGAAACAAATAAAAAAATATTAAAAATCTAATTTTGCGTACAAGATACCGAAACCAAGATGATTACATAGTAAAAAGAGACAATTTTGCACAAATAAAGAAGGAGAAGAAAAAAAAAGAAGAAATTATAATGAAATAGTTGTGTCTGCCGTGTAGAGTTGTGTTAGTGCATAAGTAAAGATGTATTGAATAGAAACAAAGAAAGCTCTTTTCTTTTTTTTTAATGGGAAATTCTTGTTCTAGTCAATCTGTTTCAATCACTTCTAATCTCGCATTCCTTGACCTTTTCACGTATGTGTTCCCTTTGCCCATCTCAGACGTTCAATCTTTCAATCTAATCAACTCCCAAAGTTTATTGTAATATACCATTTGAGAATATATCCTCACTGTGAATTAAACCTTCCAAGGGCGAAACAAGGGAGGATCGATGTTTTTAACGTAGCCCATTTTGTTTTGCGGGACCATTTATAAAGACAAATTGCGTGATGCTTCCAAACCACTCTCTTTCATATTTCTCCTTCTATATCTTTGTCATCTTCATTAATTTAAAACTTCAAAAGAATAAAATAAAACCCAAAAACTTCTTGGTTTTGGGGAATATCACCAATATCAATTTAACTTAAATTATTCTTCTTTGAAATTTTTTCTTATTTATTTTTAAGTTAACTGGATTGGCAAAAGATTTTATCGCCACTCAAATGGATGCAAGAGGGTAAAAGGCAAAATTACTTTAGTGGGTCAACCAGATTATTATAATAACTAAATGGGTTTAAATTTTGAGATTTATTGCTTCAAATTAATTGGTGCTCCTAAATAAAGGCTCACACAGCTTTGCTTAAATAGTCATTTGACATAGTCATCCAAAAAATTTGATGAAAAATTTGAGAGAATAAGAGAACTCAACCAATAGCCATGCAATTAGATCGGGATACTCTTAACTTTCTAAGATAAGGAAATTATAACCTTCTGAAACTTTAAAATCTTCAAAAACCAAGAATCTGCTCTACACATATCATTCCCATATGTAATGTGATAAAGTTAGGAGTAAATAAGGGATATTGATATCTTTCTCCGAGACAAATGGGTCAATATTTGAATTTGCTTCTAATTTTGATTAAAAAAACAGTAATAATTAATACTGATACTTGAAAGAGAAGCACAATCCCTTGTGTAACAACGTATAAATTCTCCTTTTATAAGAAACAAAATATATAAATAAATAAAAATGGTAGAAAATTAATATAGGAGCAGAGTCCAGGACAAAAACCCGAGACCAGTCGTGAAGAAAAGCCAGGCTTTAGTAGAAGAGAAGCAAATGCAAAGGCTAAAAAACAAAACAAAGTAAAACAAAGAAAGAAAGAGCGGAATAAGGTGTCTCTCTTGGACTGATTCGTGTCAATCGCATCCATCTCTCTTTCTTTCTATCTGTCTATTATTATTATATAAATACGTAGTATTCTCTAATTAAGAGAGAGAACCCAAGAAAGAGATGTATAAGAGAGCAGAATCTGAAAGAAAAATAAAAGAAGATAGATCAGAGAAGCGTGGTGATAGATAGCAGAGTAGTAATGAAATGGTGATGGACAGTGTTGGATAGATAGACTGTTGTGTGGAGGAGCCTCTTCTTTCTTCTTCTTTCATTTTTGTGTTGTGTTGGTCTTCTTTATTATCACCATCAAAATCGCATTCGTAGTCAATATAATTCTTCTCTCGTTGTTTACACACGCAAGCTTATCATCTTATTAGCTCTCCAATTTCTCACTGATATCATCATCTCCATGGCTGTTCAAGCTCAATACCCATCCAATGTTCTCCTTCTAAACAGGTTTGTTTCGTTTTTTCCCACCTTTCTTCTCCCTTTTTTAACTACAAAGTTTCAATCTTTAAACCTAAATTCAATATAATTCATAGAAGCGGGCAAGACGGGCATGATTATTCATTGCAACCACAACCAGGGGGAGGAGGTGGGGGATTGTTTGTCGATCAATCATATATGTCTTTCAACAATGGAGGTCAGTAACAGTGCGTCAGCTTTCAGCTATAAGCTATAGAAAAATTTGAACTTGATAATCGACATTCAAGATTTTGAATTTCCTTAAATCTTCTTCAGGAAGTAGTAATAATCCACGCAAAAGAAGCAGACAACTCCCGGCGGCTGCCAATATAAAAACAAATACAGCTACTACAACAACAGCTCCAATCAGTCCCTTCTCTATGCAAACTCAAACTCCTCAACTCATGAACCTGTCCCAGCTCCACCGCCACCCCAGTGTTGTCTCCACCGGACTCCGCTTATCTTTCGGCGACCAACACCACTTGCATCAACAAACTCACCATCATCAATATCAACAGCACCATCCCAACATTATATGCCAGAGTCCTTTCTCATCATCTTTATTATTTGAAGATCTAGCCCCCCAAATTAAACGCCACCGTGATGAAGTAGACCAATTCCTCCTATCTCAGGTTCTAATTCGAATTCATTCCTTTATGACAAACGCAAAGTTATAATTTTTCTTTATGAAGAGATTCAAGAGTCTGTTTCTTCTTTTATTTAGGGAGAGCAACTGCAGCGTGCATTAGCCGAGAAAACTCAGAGGCACTATCGTGCGCTACTGGATGCGGCGGAGGAATTAATAACCCGAACGCTGAGAGAAAAAGATGTCGAAGTCGAAAAGGCTACGAGGAGAAATGCGGAGTTGGAGGCACGCGCCGCGCAGCTTAGCGTGGAGGCGCAGTTTTGGCAGGCCAAGGCGAGGGCGCAGGAAGCAACTGCTGCATCGTTGCAATCGCAGCTCCAGCGGGCGATAATGAATACCGCCCAGGCTAGCAGGCGAGGCGACCGTGGACTAGTGGGCACCGGGGAAGTTGCAGAGGATGCCGAGTCAGCTTACGTCGACCCTGACCGGGTTATTTCGGTGGGCGTGTCGAGGGGGCCCACATGTAAAAGGTGCCTAAAACGGGCGGCATTAGTGGTACTGTTGCCATGTCGGCATCTTTGTGTCTGTACAGAATGTGACCGGGCGGTTCAGGCGTGCCCGCTGTGTTTCAACACAAGAGACTCGAGTGTTGAAGTTTTTCTTTCTTAGGATACAAACCCAAAAGCCCAAGCCCCGGATGAGACCCAAGAAGAAATTAACAATGGTTAAAAAAGAAAAAAAATCAAGCATAATAAAATTTTTAAATTTCGGTTTATTTTTTTGTGTTAATTTGTGGTCAGATATTCTGGTAAACTACCAAACTCAAAATTTTACTAATTGTTTGGCTTTTTCGTTTTTGGCTCCCCCTCTTGGAGTGAAAATTCCTATAGGTATTGTACAGCCACATGGGTAGTGGCATCTTTTTCCAATAAGTATATAGATTCTTTCATTTTATAATTCATTTTCCTCATGATTTCTTATTAGGATTACTTTGCTGAATTTTGTTAGGAATGTACTTGCTTAGAGTTCATGTGCTACATCAGTTGCCGTCAATGTATACTTTGTGTAAACAGAAAAAAATGAAAAAAAAAAAAAAAAAAACTAAAAAAAAAACCCTTTTGTTTTAATGATAATACAACTTGGTACCTAGCATGTCTCTTCAAATTACTGGTTTGTTGACCATAATTGTGCGTATAATGCACCATGTGCCATGTGTTTTTGTGTTAGAGCTCTATGCTAGAAATCTCTAAACCAGATTTCTTATAAATTTGCATCTCAAGCAATGCTATGACAGAAAAAGAAAATTATAGCTTTATTATCACAACTGGATGTGTTTTTGTGTTAGAGCTCTTTGCTAGAAATCTCTAAACCTGATTTCTCATAGATTTGCATCTTAAGCAATGCTATGACAGAAAGAAAATTATAGCTTTATTATCACAACTGGGGTTGAAACAATATGATAATGAATGGTTGTGTTTTTCACTTGACAGAAATTTCCCAGAACTGATAAATGTAATTTCATGTAGCACGTTCATGATTTATCATAAACAAGCAATTTCACCAAGCCCATTTGCACATTCGAGCTGTCCTCAATTCCAGAATCGTTAATCACAAGTCTCCCTCTTTATATTGGCCCCATTGAGTTATCCATGAATTGTTAATATGATGTTTGGCAGTGCATAAGATACGGAAAATGCCATCTTGAGTAGCTTAAAGAATGTGGAAAAAATATATCAAATTACATAGGAAAGATCCGCAGTTGATTGATGGTTAAAGTTAATGGTTTTTATCTACAATTCCACATCTTTTTCTTTTCCCCGTTTCTGTCAAGAATCTTGTTTCGCATAAAAAGATGCCGTTCTCATTTCTCATTTAAACTTCTATATCTTTTCTTGAAAATTACGCATAAGTTGGTAACTTTGACAGAATGCAAATTCATATTCTTCATTAATACTGAGCTTTAATGAAATATTATCATTATTCCCTCTTTGCTCTTTTTTCTTTATTTAATAAATCTAGAAATCTCTAGGCAATCTTCCAGAAGTGGGAAACAACAAAGTTTAACCATCCGGTCGTTACCAGGGAGCTCAAACCCTGGCCGCGTACAATCTTCACTTTGTTTAAACAGTACATTGAATCTGTTATTTATTTATGCACCCACTATTTCCATTTGGGCCGAAACAAAGACTTTGAGAAAAGAAAATGTGTTAAAAATCTGTTCAGAACTTTGGATTCTTCTCTAAATTAGTGGATGAGATGAGACACAAAAGATAGGTACTGGAAGAAATTAAGAAAAGATAATGACAACTCAGCTTGACCTAGATATGGAAATATGCAAAACATTAACACATGATCTTTTTATTTTAAAAATTATGTTAAGGCGAAAATTTACACCAACCAGAATTACATCAAATTAATCAGTAAGATTTGGGTGTAAGAATATGGAAAGTTAGATGGAAAGTGATAACATTAATGTTTTTTTTTTATGCGGTTTGACAAAAAAACTATATGGGAGCCTACATCCATGATGTAGGTATTTATATAGGTGAAATGAGTTACAAAATGACAACAAGAGCTCAACTTGTTTTTTGTGATTTAATCTTTGCTTATCTGATTTCTAACTCATTATTTATATTTGTAATGAGGGGATTGCATTTGAGTAAATCAATAATTATAAGTAATAATATGGTAATGGTTTCCAAAATTTAAGAAAAAATAAATTCATTTGTTAGTTGTTGCTAAATATTAGGAAGATAGTTTTGTGGTAATAGAAAAGTTATCCGTATTATCGACTTAGTATGGAGGTCATGCTATTCATGGTTTTGATTGTTTCACTATGGGACTTTTAGAAGGTAGATGGTCTTCCTTGAGCCTTTAGTTTTTTGGACTCAAAATTGCTACTAAATTGTTGTCCATTGGAGTATTCTTTAAGAGTTGACCCCAAGCATATGATTTTTTATCACATAAAAATCACCTCCCTAAATTTAGGAGTGTGAATAGTGATGCTAAAACTCTCATACTTTATAATCTAACTCCACATTAACAATTACGATCTTACTAATTGGATGGCAACAGGTGTCATGCATAAGCCATATGTTAGTTGAGTCATTTCAAAAGTCATGATGTCTTGAGGTCATGTTATTTCTTTTTAGAGTGATGTTTGGCACTTATTTGGGAGCAATCTTGAATGGTGAAGATGTTCTTCTACTCTTTTCTCGGTTGCTTATAAGTTAGTAGTTAGGACTCCATGTAAGTTGTAGAGTTTTCCATAAGTATTTTCACAGATTTCCAAGAAAATTCTAGCTTTCAAGACCAAGTACCTTTTGTTTTCTTCATGCTTACTTCTTTAAGGTGAAACTTTCTTTAGATTGACATTCTTTTTCATAGTTTTGGTTTCCATTTCTCTGATAATAAAGATGTATGTTTTTTCAAATGTCTTCTAAGAGTTCCAATAATGATGAAGTTTGTTTTGTTAAAGTTGGTACCCCAAAGCTAACCCTCTTAATGATACAAGTTCAATATTGAGTTATATAGGAATCTTTTTTACAACATTCTCTATTTATAAGTGCATATATAAAAAAATAAATGCCCTTAGAATGGTAGAATCATGACGAGGGTTTCACTACATGACAATTGATTGCGAGAACTATATGTACACATTAGGTAGCCATTCTAGAAAAATGTTTGTAATTATGATATTATCCTTACCAAAGGCTTGTGTAATATAGTTAAGGCTATCATAATATTAAACAACACAACTGAAGGATAATGAAAAATCTCATATGTCAATACTATTTATAAATAGCTTAATGTAACATATGGGTGAGCATTATGAATGAGCCTATCAGATTGATTCACCAAAGAGGATTCCATATAGATAGTTGCTTAAATGTTTATGGAATATATCTTATTACCAACAAAGGTACATGTAATCTTTTGACTTGAGATTATCCAACTATATTATGCAAGAATCAGTATAATTTGACAGTAGTCTAACATAATTTGTAAAATGATTATCAAAAAGGTGGTGATTGGCTATATTAGAAGACATACAAAAGCATGGTGGACTAATAGAGGATTTGTCACTTTCGAGTAGGAGAGTATATATCTTTGATAATCTAAGTTGACAAATATTAACAACTACCCAAAATTTGTGATCATTGTGGGATTAGGTTGTTGCTAAATCCAATGTTATTTGATTGTTGATATGGATATTTATCTATGATATCAAAGACTTCCTAGGGTAGACATTACTATTGTGTCTCAGTCTTAAAGAGATATTAAATGATAAAAGGATCGTATCACTGTATTAGTGATATGTTGCTTGTATAAATACTAACACTCTAATATTTAGGTATTTATAATGTCTTCCTAGTGGTCAATCTTGATTTGTGCATGGATGCTTGTTAATCAAGGTGATTCAATATTAATCCATACATTATCAACTTATTAAAAAGCTTGTAGGTCACAAACAAAAGAAGTTTATCGAACTCAAAGACATAAGATTGTTTGAAATGAATTTAGTCTAATGATCAGATTGATAATGTCAAGTTCAAGACATATTAGTTATATTAGAACAAGAAGAGATTAAAAATAATCTCAAACTTACATTTACTTATTATAGTGCTACAATTATAAGAAAAAAAAATCAGGTTTTATAGGAATGTCAAGATCTTAATAAATATCTAAACTTAATCTTAACCTTAACATTAAAGACATAACTGATTTTTTTTATGTCATTTTTTTCTTGAAGTCTAGGGCGTGATATAAGGTATAAATTGAGCATCAAGTCCACCTAACAATGAAATAATACCAACAAGTCATTAGAAACATTTACATTAGGAAATTGATTACAACTTAGGACACCTTTATGTAACCATAAGGAATGTATAATCTTGTCTGTAACAACAAGAAAACACATATACCTTATTGACTTATTTGAAAAGACATATGAATACCTATCTATCACATCTTCTTCTTTTAAAAAGGAATCATATTTAAAACTTCTCTCTTTTATGTAGAAAAAAGAGTAATATAACTTTTCAACTCATGCAAGCATAAAAATAGCAAACATGTTAGACAAACTGTGAAACCCTTTGGCCAGATCTCAGAAAGGTGAATAGAATTTAAAAAATTATCAATGTAAAAATTAAAATCTAAGTTCAAAAAATAAATAGCAAATATTTAAACAATCAATTTAAGTAAGAGATAAAGATAGAGATCGCTCAATTGTTTTTTAGTAGTTTAAAGCTTTTTTCACAAATCTTTTGCATTTACCTCTCCAACCAATTGGATTAGAGTTTTATTATTTTTTCAAGATATACTAGTTATCTAGGATTGTACCTTTTACAATAGTTGATATAAGGTTTCACCCAAAAGTTGGAGAAAGATTAAATTTCAAGTGTTTAATGCCTTTATAAAGTTGATACACAACTTTAGTACAAGGTTTCTCTTAAAAATTACAAGATAAAGTTTTGTGAGAGAATTTAGAGTGAGAAAATATAGAGCAAAGGCAAAAGCTTCGTTGCAAAAATAATTTCTAACCTTTCCCACTTCATACAAACTGATTTCTATATGTTTTTGCTTCTTAAAAACGAAAAGAAGCCATTTGAGACAAAAACCATCCATTGGTGGTTAAAGAAATTAACATTGTAATAAATTTTGTTTGAGTGCATGGTCATGTGTCTCAGGTGCATGACCGTGTTTCCTTAATTTATTACCTTAAATAAAATCTCAATGGTTGAATTTAATAAGCCTGCTAAACTACTCTATATTGTAAATAACTCTCAAAGTTTAAAAGATTATACAAGTGATAGCATAACAGCCTATAGGAGAACACATATAATTAGAATTTTCCTTTAAAATAAGCATATGTCTTTGATAAATGGGTGTGTTTCAAGTATTGTTGACTTAGCACAATCATAAAACTAGAGATGTATAATTAATGTAGCTCTTCCTTTTCTACGTCTCTTTATAATCCTTGACTCACATACATATATCCTTTATACATACAATCATTGTTTCAATGAAAGTTGACTTTTATAAGCTTTGACTACACATAACATGATTACATGACTTAACTGCTCTTACTGACTAACCTTTGTACATAATATGATCATGTGTATGACCTTAATCTTTTTACACATGAATGTGTGTAATCATTGCACAGTCACATGATACCACTTCTATAAATGCTTTAGACCATAGATCATGGCATGAAAACCTTATAAGGTGTCATGTCTTAGCATAACTAGTACAATTCTTACAAAAGATAGCATAGTTTCATGCACGACTAGACACACGATTGTGCAACTCATGCATGATTGTGTGTCTAGGCATGCATGATCGTATATCAAGTAAAATTCAAAGATATAGCTTTAATTGAACCATAGAACATGGATATTTCCATACAACATCTACATAGCACAATTATAAGTCAAGATAAGAAGAGATTACATAGCATAAGCATATCATGACATGGTAAGTTGTATCAGTGTTTCATAATGGAATAAAATGACCCAAATGCATGTTTTTAAAGTAAAAAAAAAAATATAATGCTCTGGATATCTTTTAGAGGTGAATACAAAGGGGCACTTATGAGTTGCACATCTACTATAGAGGGTGCTAATGTCAATATATATATATAATGGTGTGCATCAGTTTTTAGTTTTTAGCTCCCGACCATGTGTTAGCATATCAAAGCTCACATAGGCAGGGTGTCAAATCCCTATATTTATCAGTTTGATTAGCAAAGCAGATTTTTAGTTATAATGTTTTCAGATTATGCTTTCATTTTGGGATATTCAGATCAATGCAAGTAAATATTTTCAAAAAGTTAGGCCCAATGGCAAAAAGCATGTTTTCAGCATAATTCATGTTATGACATTCATTTCATGACATAAAATGGAAATTCAAACTATTGAGCAAGTAAATATTAGATATGGTTTAATACATAATCTTAGAACAACAGTTTAACCAATTAAATAAATCTTACTGGATAGAATCATTACTTGTGATAGAAAGAGTTACATATACATTTGCTAAGTGATATATCACTCATCCTTTTATGTTTTCCTTCTATGAAGGTCAATCAGATAAGTGTTGATGAGGGATAATTGGTTATAACTATAAGGGGAATAAGTACAGTTTTGATTAGAAAAGCATGACAGTGGCTCATATGCTTATATAGTTTTCATGCATGTTTATATGAACTTCATGCATCAATTTTTGGTGTAAGGTGTACATATATAGTACTTTTAATTAATGAAATACAGTGGTTTTCAGTATATGTGTACATGAAAATAGAATATTCATCTTACCACTACTTCACATTTTCCTTCTTCCGTTTATATGTTTTCAGTTAGTTTGTGTAAGATTTCTACTGTATATATATTTATAAAGGATTTCATTAAATACTAATATAATTTATGGTAATTATGAATACACATAGTAACAGTAGTATATACAAAAGTGGGTTTTACATCGTTCTTTGTCGATCCTTGTGTAGTTTTTTACATGTATTAATCTTACACATAGAAAATACTTCCAAACTCGTGCTAGTAGTTAAAGTATATTGCTTGTTATTTAATTGTGCATTCCATAAAGCATTATATAGGTTGAACCTTTCACAATGATTTTGTTATGAACTTGTTTAGGTGTGATGATGTCTTTGTAATTCTTGAACAAGTGATCACTATAGTCCTTCACTTTGTAGAAAGAATTTATTGCTTTTGCATTAATATAGGCTAGTTTACCCTTAACCATTACCTTGTCATCCTCGGCCTCTATAGAGTTAGTTTAAAATTCTTATATGATTTGAGCACTTGTTACAAGTGGTACTTTGGTGAATTTTTTCCAACAATGTGCTTTCATAATAGTGGTCATATTTAAGTACTCTTCATCTTTAAATTCCAGTCCTCTTTCTTTGATGAGTGACTGATTTTTCTAATAAGCTAGTTTGAAGTGACATTAGGTATCACTCAATACAAATAAGTTATCTTGTACTATTACAGTGTTCTTGATAGTTCTTTCCTTTTGTTTATTTCACATCACTTATTTGCCCTTATCTTCTTCTTTGGATGTTGACATGATTCCGAGATAGCTTATTTTAATCTCTTTTAATATGGTTGCCTCTAAGTTGAGCTAAAATTTTGAGTAAGGACTTTCTTCAAACACTTTATAGGTGTTATGTTCTTGGGTTATAGTTATGGTGTATGGGATATATACACAAAATCAGTATGTCCTTAAGTCCCTTTTGAGTTTGTAGTATAATGTCGCTCCCCCTTAATGCTTGATATGTCTCATTACAAGTTATTATCAAACAAATGGTAGGTGTAATGATATTGTGTTGTAATTTGGTATTAGGGTTAATGCTTAGGTGATATTGTAGAAATGAAGTATAGGTGGAATAGTATTGATTGGGTGTTTAGAGTGTGGTTAATTTGTTTAAAGGGATTAGAGTGTTAGCGGTGTATTTGTTAGGTTTAGAGAGGTGTGGTTTGGAACATAGTTGTATTTTGATGCCTTGGAGAGATTTTGAGAACTTGTGTCATGTGTTACAAGACTTGGCTATAAATGTACGCTATTTTCCCCCATTTTTTCTTTACAAACAGGTTAGTGCTATTACACTAAGTTTTTATAATATCGAGCCACAATAGCAAGTAATGCAGTTTCTCATGTCATAACACTAATTAGCCTTTGTGTTTTACCACAACTCTAAATTTAAGCTTATTATCTCGTCATGGTGTGAAACCTGTGATACGTATTTGTGTCACAATAACAATTCCGTGCCACGACACTAAGTTTCTGTAATCTCGTCATAATACCAAACTCCTTTTACTTCTCATGTCATGACACCAGTTGATAAGTCCACCTAGCTTTATGCCAATGTGCCATTACTTTTGACTTGTATGTCATAACAATTTCTAATAAATTCCTTTTTTTCACAAAAAAAAAAAAAAAAACAAGAATCAAAATTCTTCTATATTAAGACAAAGCAAATGAAAATTATCAAATAAAAAAAAATGTAAAAGCTATAGGAATAAATCTTGGGTTCACTCCCAAAAAACACTATGTTTTAAGTCCTTAGCTTGACTTTCTCTTTTGCTTTTTATGTCAAGGTACCTCATATGAATGAGACCTTTTCTTTATCAAATTCTTTATCCACATAATGTTTTAATTGTTGTCCATTTACTTTAAATGTTCCCTTGGTTTCATGATAAACTTCAATGGCATAGTGGGGAATACTTTGGTGATGGTAAATGGTCTCGACCACCTTAATCTTAGCTTTCTTGGAAAAAGTCAAAGTCATGAGTTGAATAGTAATACTTTTTGGCCCACTTTAAACTTCTTATGTAATATATGTCAATCATGCCATTATTTTGTCTTTTATTTGTAGATTTTGGCACTTTCATAGGCATTGTCTCTCATCTCATCCATTGCATTTAGTTGTAATACTCGTTTCTCCTTGGTAGCTTGTATGTTGAAAATTGGCATTTTAATAGCTTAATAAGTTTTATGTTCAAACTCTACCGATAAATGACATGATTTCATGTAGACTAACCTATAGGGAGAAATGTCTATTGATGTCTTAGATGTTGTTTTATATGCCTATAGATTGCCATTAAGCTTGCTTGCCCAACCTTTTTGAGATACATTCACTGTTTTTTCCAAGATGCACTTAAGTTCATAGATTGATATTTCAACTTGTCTACTAGTTTGGGGATGGTAGGGTATAGTTACCCTATATGTGACTCTATATTTCTTTAGGAGTGTTTTAAACTTATAATTGTATAAGTGCTTCCCTCTATCACTAATGATTGCTTATGGCACTCTAAAGCATAAGAAAATATTTTACCCTACAAATTTTATGATTAATTTGGCATCATTGGTAGGTAATGCTATTGCTTCCACCTATTTCGACACATATTCCACTACAACAAATATGTATTTTTTTTAGTAGGATGAATGAATTGGTCCTATGAAATCTACCCCTTATATATTAAATAGCTCTACTACTAGGATACCATTGAAAGGCATATTATGTCTTCGTGATATATTCTTCTTTTTTACATTGAACACATCTGATTGCATAAAAAATAGCATATTTGAAAATTAAAGGCCAATAGATTTCATTTTGTAACACGTTATTGTTAGTTGCATTCCATTAAAATGTCCACCAACCTCATATGTGTGATAATGGGCTAAGATGCTTTCGATTTCCATCTCTAGTACATGTCTTCTTATTATTTGATTTGCATAACATTTATACAAAAATAGGTCCTCATAAAAGTAATATTTTAGATCTTTAAAGAACTTTCTCTTTTAATGGTATGACATGTCAAATGGCATAGTTTTCATGGCTAAGTAAGTAAGAATATTAGCATACTACAATGCATTCCTTATATGCATGAGGTGTTCATTTGGAAACTCTTCTTGAATTTGTACCTCTTCATTTAGCTTTTCTTTTCCTTTTTTTAACCATGATAAGTGATCAACAATAACAATTTCAATATGTTTTTTATTGTTTATCTCCAAATCAAGTTCTTGTAACAATAGTATCCATCTAATTAACCTTATCTTGGCATCTTTCTTAGTAGGTATCTTAATGTTGCATGATCGATGTTGACAATTACTTTTGTGCCAATCAAGTATGAGTGAAACCTATTAAAGGCAAAAACAATAACCAAAAGTTCTTTTTCCATTATAGCATAGTTGATTTGTGCATCATTTAATGTTTTACTTGTGTAACTACTCATATGCTACATTTTAGCTTTTCTTTGTCTTGACATAACTCTTATTGCATAATCACTAGTATTATACATCAATTCAAATGGTAAATTCTAATAAGGTGTGACACTGATAGGTGCAGACACTAGTTTTTATTGTAAAGTTTAAAAGCATGCATTCTTCTTTAAAATCAAACGGTGCATCTTCTACAAGTAAATTGCATAAAGGTTTAGAGATTTTAGAGAAATCCTATATGAATCTTCTATAGAGACCTATATGACCTAAAAAACTTTAAATACCCTTAACACTTGTAAGAGGTAAAATTTTCTCAATAATTTTTGTCTTAGCTCAATCTACTACTATTCCTTTGGCTGACACACGATGTCTAAGAACTATTCATTCATGTACCATAAAATGAAATTTCTCCCAATTTAACATAAGGTTAGTTTCTTGGTATTATTGTAAAACCAAAGAAATATTAGATAAACAATGTGAAAAACTCGAACTAAAAACAAAAAAGTCATCTATGAAAACCTGATTAAATTTTTCCACCATGTCACTAAAAATGGACATCATATATCGTTAAAATATGGTAGGTGTATTACATAACCCGAAAGGCATCTTTTGGTAAGCATAAGTTTCATAGAGGCATGTGAAAGTGGTTTTCTCTTGGTCTTCTGATACAATGAGTATTTGATTGTACCGTAAGTATCCATCCAAAAAGCAATAATATGCTTGCCTAGGCAATCTTTCAAATATTTGGTCAATGAAAGAGTCAATTGATACCTTTCATCTCGTCGTTGTCTTTGTACGTATATGCTCATTTTCTTATTTACCACTACAATGACTCTTTCTTTCTTGGGTACCACCTATCCAAGGCTTAACCATGCTCTATCACTCATGGGATATATAATACTTACATCTAACAACTTAACCACTTCTTTTCTAACCATTTTTTTCATTGTATGATTTAGTCTTCATTATGGTTGCACATATAGTTTGAATTTATCTTCTATAAGAATCTCATGCATGCAAAATGATGGACTTATTCCCCTAATATCCCATATACTCTAACAATTATTGATTTATACTCTTTAAGCACTTCTAATAATTTTTCCTTTTCCTTTCTAGTTAACAAAGCACTTATAATCATAGGTAAAGTTTCAGCCTTACCTAGGAATGCATACTTCAACTGTAAGGGTAGTGGTTTTAACTCTATCTCTTATAAATCTATCTTATCTACGCTTAAATTTTTTCAAAATATGGTATAGTTCCCTATAGTTCTTTCTTGTCTTGAGTGTACTTTATCATCTCATCTAAAATATCAATTTGAAAGCATGTCTCTTCATTGTTAGGATACTTCATGGCATCATAAACATTGAATATCACAGTTTTATTATTCACTTTTGGCATCATATTACCTTGTTTCACATCTATGAGTACTCTTTCTATGGATAAAAATGTTAATTTGTCTAATTCATATAACTAACATTTTTGAATTCCATTATTGTTAAATCAAAAGCATCTTGTAACTTATCATAAGAGAAAAAGTTTGGATCATTTACTTCATCTTCTAAGTCACTCTTAGTAATAAAGCAAATGTGGCCCTTTTCTCCCTTTCTCTTTCATTTCTCGTCATCTTTTCTTAAGGAGTAGACAATCTTGCCTAATCTGCCACTTGTAGCATATAACCTTTTTCTTACTCTTCTCCTTTCTCATTTGTTTAAATGGATCTTTTCCTTTGCCTTTGTTGGATTTAGATAGGAACATGCTAAATCTCCTAGCTAATAAACTCATATCTTCTTCATCCATAAAGGACTCATTATCATCTTTGTTAACAATTATCAAGGTGATATCTTTTTTACTCTTGTTTTTTCCCTTTGATTTCCTCTTTATCTCATAAGTTAGAAGGCTTTTTATGAGCTCATCTATTCCCATTTTCGTCAAGTCCTTCGATTCTTTAATCATTGTTACCATTATAGTTTAAAACTTTAGTAAAAATCTAAAAACCTTCTTCACAAACTATACGGTCTCAAATTTCTTACCAAGTCCTTTTAAGTCATTTACCAAATTAAAGAACTGTATGTACATATCTATGATTCTTTCATCAGACTTTATTTCAAATAACTCATCTTTTCTAAACAATAGCTTTATCTTTGATTTTTTGACTTGGTTTTTTTCCTTGTGTGTGTTTCGGAGAATTGTCCAAACCTCTTTTACTAACTCATAAGTTGAGACTACATTGAAGTTCATAGATGCTAAATGCGTAACAAAATGTTAATGACTTTAGCATTTAATCTCAATAGTTTCTCATCATCATCATTGTAATCATATTCATTTTTGGGCTCTTATGTCGCATGATCCTTTGGCACAAAATTGTCATTTTTTATAACTTTCCACAACTTATAATCTGTTGATCTAATATATAGTGTCATCCTAATCTTCTATCAATTATAGTTCGTACCATAAAACAATAGTAGTCTAGTGGTGCATTATCCTTTACTAAAAACGGGTATATATGCACTAGCCATTTAGAAAAGATATTTTTGCTCTAAAAATTGTTTAATTTTATAAAACTAAAGTCCAAGTTTTGATACCAACTGTGAAACCTTTTGGCTAGATAATCTTAAAGTCGGTGAATAAGATTTAAAAAAATTTCAATATGAAGGATAAAATCTAAGTTCAAATAATAAGCAACAAATATTCAAACAATCAATTTCAGTAAGGAGATAAGAGATAGAGATTGCTCAACCGATTTATAATGGATCAGAGCTTCCTTCATAAGCCTTTTACGTCTACTTTTCTAACCAATTGGATTGGAGTTCCATTACCTCTTCCAAGATGCAATAGTTGTCAGAGATTGCATCTTTTACAATAATTGATATAAAATTTCACCCTAGAGTTTAAGAAAGATTAAATTTCAAGTGTTTAGTGCCTCTTCAAGGTTGATACATGACTTTACTATAAGGCGTCTCTCAAAGAATACAAGATAAAGCTTTATAAGAGAATTTAAAGTGAGAAAACAGAAAGTGTGAAAGCTTTGTTGCAAAAATAATTTATAACCTTTCCCCCTTTAAGCAAACTCTTTTATATATGTTTTTCTTCCTAGAAACGAAAATGGGTCATTTGAGACAAAAACTATCTATTGGTGGTTAAAGAAATTAACCTTATAATAAATTCAACTTAAGCACACAGTCATGTTTCCTTCATTTATTATCTTGAACATACTCTCCATGATTGAATTCAACAACCTCATCAAACTACCCACGATTATATGTTCCCCAAAAATAATCGTATGACACCATAGTATAAATCATTCTTAAAGTTCTAATGATTGCTTGGGTGGTAACACACAAGAACACACACAAGTAAAATTTTCCTTCTACATGGGCATGTATCTCCAATACACAGGCATGTTTCAAGCATTGTTAGTTATGTTGACTCAATATAATTGTATAACAAAGGATGTATAAGCAATACAACTCTTTATCTTCTATGTCTCTTTATCATCCTTGACACACCGGAGTGTGTCCTTTATGGGCATGGTCATGATTTCATTGAAAGATGACTTTAATAAGCTTTGATCGCACATGACATGATTGCATGACTTGATTGCTCGTGTTGACCAACATCTATGCATAAGATAGTCATGTGCATTAAGCATATGGTCATGCATGATCTTAATCTTCCTGCACACGGACGTGTGCAATCATCACATGATCATGAGATAGCAATTCCATAAATGGTTTAGACCATAGACCATGACACGAGAACCAATCAAGCGCACACTAATGTCAAAACAACTAAGCATAGTTGTGTCTTTAGGAATTCCTGCAAAACAAATTACTTGTATGTTTTTCGTCATAAATAAATTCATGATAAGGGTAAATTAGTCATAACATATTTTCGTTATCATCAAAATATTAACGGTCTAACACGAACTATGTTAGAAGACTCAAAGCTATGCAACTTGGCATCTTAGAAGACCAATTGAGATCGCAAGGAATAAGGTGTTTCAAGTGTGAAAGACTTGAGTCAATCCCTTCCATTTTACAACCAAATTAATGATACTAACAATGAACAATTCTACTTGTTTAACACTATCCCCATACATGTGTCAACTATCACATGATACAAATAATGCATATCCAATCATACTTTATGGGGAAATGGAATGATAAGATTAATAATTGACTTAAAACATACAAAAACATAATTATATCATCTAAGGTGTCTTTATAAAAGAGATTTTATAATCTCCATATCTCATAGACAACTAGCGATTGAAGTTCTTAGAGTTCTCGCAATCTAAGACTAACAATTGAAGAACATCTCCCTATCCTCTATACAATAAAAAAGTGGATACAATTTTTAGCCCACAATATTGAGAAGACCTCCATGTAGTAGTAAATGTATTCAAAATCTTAATAAAAACAGAGGGATTTTTTTTTCTCTTTTGTGTCAACAAGGGAAAACTATCATCTCCCTCTCAATCAATATAATTTTGTGATCGTAAGTATTTGCTTTTAATTAAGTTAAAATATGAGCAAATTCATAGTTACATAGTTGAATTAAGAATCATTTGATATTAATGTGTTGAATTAAATCAAATTAATTTGAATATATTTATGTTAAATTTAAATATAATTTAAATCAAAAAATTTAGTTGGTCAAAATAGATTTGTCAAAACATAAATGTCAAAGAGATTTATAGAATCAAACAAAATATCGTAGAACTTGGAGATGCAGCTAAAGAAAGCTAATAGATTTCTACCCGCGCGGATTCTGCGAAACCTGCCGTTGTTTGGAGCCCTGGTTTTGCTACAAGAACCTGTCAGTTCGTCACCAACCTTTGTTCTTATACGCCAACTCTTCACTTTAATTCATACTTAAAAGAGGCTTCTTCTTACTGTTTTTATCAGACATAAGTCGTCTTGCGTTTGCGGAACTTAAACAAAATTTACAGAAATGGAGCCTGTAGTTTCAAGAAGGCCTTATTTTATTGAAGAGGACAATGGGTTGGCTTCTATGGCTGATACAGAAGCTGGGTTTTCCGGGAAGCATCACCGCAATAATTATACTTTCTTTTCTAGACCTCTTTCTTATGCGTGGATAAATTGTATCATGAATCTTCCTTCATCGTCTTCCACGGCTTGTTTTTCTCCGAGATCTGGAGGCAGGTTTTATGATGCGAGAAATGAAGAGCATCAACCTTATTTCTTGGAAGCGTGCTCACTTTGCAAGAAAATTCTTGAGAATAGAGATATCTACATGTACAGGTGAGCCATTGTTCTTAGGTCTTTCAGATGACATTTTTAATTTTTTCGGAAGAGAACTACTTTTTATGTGTTGTGAGTTGTGTGTTTGGCTCCTAGATCTCAAAAACTTACTGTTGGCTTTTAAATTTCTGAAATTTCTATTGAAGTATAAATTTTATTCAGTTCAGCGTGAACTTAAACTAATCGGGAAGTGTTTTTAGACGATCTTTTTTCTTAGAAACCATGGGATGATATTTTGTTCCGCATATGATACCTGGAAAGTCTAAATGAAATTGAGAACTGGTTGTTTAGAAATTTTAGGGTGAAAATATTTGGATGGTCTTTAGTACTAATGGATATTTTGATGTTGCAGAGGAGACACTCCATTTTGCAGTGACGAGTGCAGACAAGAACAGATAGATATGGACGAAGCTAAAGAGAAGAACTGGAACCTCTCTTCGTCAAGGAAGCCTTTAAGGAAGAAAGAACAGAGGAAGTCACCAACCAAAAATCACTTCTACTCGGTCCGTACTAGCACTGTTGCAGCTGCTTAATCACTTATAATATTAATTATTGTAGTTCATAAGCCAAAATGAAAAGGATAAAAAAGAGAGAGAAATGGCGATTGGCACCACAAGCAGAAGGGCCAACGGGAATGACGAAGAAAGGAGGGCCACAACCCAACTCGTGTTGAAAGTTTTATCAACTTTTTATTGTAAATAATATACAAGGAGTGCGTTTGGCTTTGATGGCTGTTTGTCTTGTTTTAGCTGAAGATTAACCTGTTTGTTTCTCCTGGGAATTACGATCCTTGGATTATGCCTTGTTCGAAAGAAATTAGAAGCAATGATGAAATATACCATATAATATATTAATATCCGATTGCCTTCTTTTTTTTTCCAGTTTCATTTTAGTTCAGTTTATGTCTGAGCTTCTTTGTTGTTGAACCGTGGCTGCCGCTTAATTAGGAAACTGACGCGAGCCAGTGCCCTTAGGAAACTGAACATATTCGAATGTTCAGTCTACTTGTCTTTTAATCATTATGCATACTACATCATATCAGAAAGTTTTTAATGAACAGTCTGTTTCATAATTGTTTACCTTCGGTAGAGAACTCAATCGTATGACCAACGTCTTCCAAGATATTTGAACATCGATATTTATTAATCAGGAAATTTCTGGGTTTCCATGGGTGTTGTGTATACTGGCTATGACTTTTCTTGGAATTTATCATAGAACCTTTTAAATGAAATATGCGGTTTCTTCGCGTAAGTGCTTTCGGTGAAAAGCTTTTGCTTCCCAATTAAGTCTTTGAAAAACTTGAACATGATTGTGACTTTGAGTGCAGGAAGCTATAGCTCCTCTTTATAGGTCAATCGATGGAACCATTGAAGCAACTCGGATAAAAAATGAAATAAATGTGTATGACATTTGTAATTTCTCTGCCATTCTGCAGGAGAGAGTGGCTCCGGTGACAGACCAGGAAGGCCATGCATCAGATTGAATAGCCAATGAGTCTTTTGATTATTATATATTAAGATAAAATTCTTGACCTTTTTTCGTAGAAGATATGAGATACAGGCCAAAGGTTTGGATAAAGCGCTGGATTTTTCATATAGTATTTGAATATTTAATCTTAACGAAATTTTTAGAAACGGGTGTTATTGTCTTAAATCGTCAAATGAGAGGCTCTCATGTTATGCATTTTCAGTTTCTGCAAGTGTCACTTGTTTGGATTCCCTGATTTCACATCAGATATTCCTTTCTCTTCTGATTTTTAGTGCTTGTACTATAGAGCTGGTGATGGGAAAATGGTATTTATGGTGCTCTGTTTCAGTTTTTCCTTATTTACTACAATTTAATATGTAATATATTAACCATTTTTTAAAGATTTTTTTTTTTTTTTTAAATGCATACTTTCCCTGAGGTTTTTTCAGTAGTTGTCTATTTAAATTATAGTTGGAGCAATTGACATTTTTCAATCCAAGGTTTGAACATATATATATATATATATTTTTTTTGTTCAAAGTCCAGCTTTGTTAATGAAAATTGAACATGGAAGAGTAAACATATTAATTTACTCGTGTAAATCTATCATATATATATATATATAAAAATAAAAATAAAAATAAAAATAGATTGTTTCAAAAAGCCCACTGTTGCTTCTTAATTCTCCTCAAAAATTGGCACGTTCCTCGTAGTTCTCTTCTCCCTCTCTCTCAACTTGACCATTGTTATCATCTCATTTTACGTCTGTTCTTTCATATTATTATCTCTCTTTCACCGCTATCCTCTTCTCTCTCTCCTTTATCATAGTTGTAACCTCTTGTGGCCTTTCTTAGATTCCAATGGCTCTCTCATTATCATTACCTCACCTTAGCTACTATTATCACCTCTCAATCAAAACATGAGTTATGAGTTGGCTTATTTATGCAAACAAGTTAAGATTAAGAGTCTTTTTGCTTGACATAACTTATTTTTATAAATGAGTCCAACCCACATATTTTAGCAAAGTTCAAAACAATTTCATTTTGATTTGTCTTAATTTCAAAACTACGTTGTTTTCGAGCGTTGCACAAAATAAATCCCAGGGCCCCATGATTCTTTTCCATTTCATCTCTTTTTTTTTTTTTTTTTACAAACTTTCCTCACGGGCCATAAACCAACTCTCTGAATATCTTACCTAATCTAAAGCCATTCTCTCCAATATGAGGAAGAATTTACATCATGAATATCCAGCGACAAACCTTGTACAAGCTTTTGTGTTTCCATTAAGTATCAAGTTGTTTTCCTTCATTGAGTTCATCGTTTTGGGAGTCTTTTGTCAGTTTTAAAATATTAGGGTTTTGATTGACAATCTTGTGCAACTGTAATATTCTATCAAGTTCTAGAACAGTAGGGGTTATAATAAAACTAGGTTTTCATTAGTATAATATTATTGGGTTTAATAATATTAGGGTTTTGATAAAATTAGGATTTTAGAATATAAACACTGTGATGAAATTAGGTTTTTGAAAAGGGGTTTTCATCACTTCGTTCACATTTTTTAAAGTCATCAAATATAATTGATAAAAATAGGATTTCAATTCTATAATCTTTTATAATTATGTATATAGTTTTAGAAACAACCATATGACTTCTATAATCAAAGTTTATATATAGTAGATTGTAGTTGATTCCAAATAAATTTTAAATTTGCTGGGCTTTGAAGAAATATTTAATTAGACACTAGTTTTAGAGAAATTACTTCAGAAATTCCTGTCTATGCTAGTCATATAAGTGTGGAATGGATTTTGTTTAGTTAATTCTTACTTGCCTATTTTGAAAATTTACTATTAATTGCTGTTAAATTTAACTTAGCATCTATAATTTGTCATCATCTATGCTAGGACATAAATGTTTATGTGCAATATTTGTGTGTTCTCCTTGTTATTGTATGTAACCTTTACACGCCGTTTATCATTATAAGAAATCGTATATTTTATGATAAATATATTTATAACGCATGTAATTTTATCATTATATGGTAATTTTTAGTGACGTTTTTTTTATAACTATCATTAAATCATTTGTTATTGTAATGATTATATATATTGTCAGCGAAATTCGAATTATTCATCAGCAATGCTTATATTTAGTGATGAATGATTAAATTTTATCACTATTTTATTTAACAAAAAAGTTTACCGTCAAATTTTAGAAAGAAAAATAATTTTATAACCATATAATATATATTTATGACGAACATATTGTCACAAATTGTATTCTTTGATGACGTAATACAAGTTTGTTATCAATTAATATATAAGGTAAAATAATTATAAAATATTATTTTTGTGACCATTTTAATTGTCACAGTTACTTATTATTTATAACAAAATGGAATATTCATTACAATTAATGTGAAGGAAAAATTTCCTAACAAAATTTTGGAGGAAATAAGTTTGATAATAACTTTATTACATAATATTAATATTTAGTGATAATTTAATTAATTATCACTAATGGTAAAATTTTCTACCAAAATTTTTGGAGAAAACGCATTTGATAATAATTATTGTGTCACATAATATTAATATTTGGTGACAATATAATTGTCATCACTGATGCATATAAAAAAATATCATCAATGAATTATTGTTAATACCAATAGAGCTAGATACAAATCAAATCAAATACAAACAGTGTTTGGTCTGTTTGTTATGGGTTTAACTCATGTTCGAATTTGGGTTTGAGTAATTTGTTTTGGGGTCTTTCAAGCCAAACTCAAAAAATAAATCTAAGCATATCCAATTCAAATCTAGCTCTAGTCATCGATACATTTATCCAAATGGATAAAGAAAATACATTATAGTTAGTTTAAAAGAAAATTTATTTAAATAATAATTTTTTATTGAGGATAATTGACATCACCAATAATGAAATTAGATGACGAATTATTAAATGTGTCATGAAAACAATTTTAAAATGTTAGTAACACTTTATTATTGTCATCATTAGGGCTAAATTTGAATTGAATCAAATCCAAACATATATATTTGTTTGTTATAATTTGATTTGTATTTGCCAAATTTTTTCTAGTGAAGTTCAAATTCGTGTTCGAGTTTAAGAGTTGAGTTCGCGTTTGGTTCGTATTTGTATTCATATTCACGTTCAGTTCATATAGTTCATATTTATATTATATTAAAAATTATAATTAATAAAATATAATTAAAAAATTTTTAATTTAAGTTCAAATTCATGTTTGTGTTTGGTTTGTACAGTTTGTATTCAGATTTGTATTTACAAATTTTCAAAACCATAGTATGAGTTCGTGTTCAAATTTGAATAGTTTATTTCAAACTGAATTAAAAAATGAATCTGAATATATTTGGTTTGAATTTAACATCTATTTAGTGGCAAAAAAATAAAATTTTGTTACAAGTATTTTAGAAACTTGGTTCGAAAAAATATAAAATAAAATCTAAAAAAGAAGTAGAAAACGTGAAAAGGGAGGGAGGAGAAAAAAAGGGTCAAGGCAAAACAAGAGATCCCCAAATCATTTTTTAAATCTCTTTCTCAATTTCTTGAAGTAAAATTTGAAGATCTACAAGAAGTGAGGCTTGCTCCAATATTCAAAGTAAGTAAAACCTCTCAAAGTCTCCCGATTCGTTGTTGATTGTTATTATTGTCTCTTGAGTGAGTTTGTTATTGCATAAGATAAGTCGTATCTAGAATTATTCAAAATTATTGCATGTTATTTGCTCACATTTTGCTGGGTGTTATGTGCTCACGTTTTGCTTCATCGTTGTTAACACATGTTAGTAAATTTTGTCTGTATGTTAATGATTTATTAGACCTGCAAATCTGAAGATCCTGTGAGTTCTAATTTGATCCATGTCTTTTTGTTTTTTTCTTACCTCCACTACCAAAGTGTTGTAGTTTAAAGTTTGATGAGTCCTTGAAGAAGTGAAAAGGTTTGTTGTTAATGATAGTCAGTGATGATGATGACTATGAATTGGTTTTTTGAGAGAGAAGATTTTCGCACTTTCAGGATCAACGGTTGTCAGCTCATTAATCAAAGCTGTTGGGTCTTAAATATTATGCGGTTTAAAACTTTAAAGTATAAGTAGAAAAAGATTGATGAGGATCAATTGCCTTATTGATGTGAAATTATGCGGTTTAAAAAAACATGATTGTTTTAGTTATGATTTGATGAGGATCATGACTGTTTTATAAAATTATGCAAGTAGTAGACAACCATAACTATTAGAGCCTTAAGAGCAAAACAAGAAATCGAAGGTAGTGAAGGCTCCTACCCAAAACATTCCCAAAAGTACCTCAACCCATCATTATTTGACCCCGGGAGAAAAATTTTAACCTTTGGGCAGCAAGCCATTTAAAAATTTCTTGAAAACTTGGATTACAAATCTAAGATCAAGTTGATACCTTTTTATTTCAAAGATAAAATAGCTTGATGTTATTTTATTTTTCATGCAAATAAAAAAACATTTGATGTTATTTTTTAAGTAGATGCAGTTCCTATATGAAGGTAACCTTAAATTAACATTTAAGAAAGAGACGTTAAGTCAAAGAGGGTGTTAGAAAATGAAAGGATTTTACATTTAAATGTTAGAAAAATTATTAAAACAATCAAATTTTCAAATAAATTTATCTGTTTTTTAATTTTAAACATATTTAACCTGATTTTTATGAACATCGCATCAAGAAACCCTAGTTTTTGATATAAGACGCTCGAAACTAATAAAAATTTATGAACTAAGAATGTGGAGGATCTAACTATACAAATAGTCATATCAAATTCACATCCTTTCCATTTTTTATATAAATTAATTTTATAAATTTAATTTTATATTAATGAATTAAAAAAAGAGTTTTGTTCTGTTAGTTATTTTGTAATTATTATTTATTAATGTCCAAATTTGTTTTTGGTTTTTATGTGTATTTTGTTGTCTACTTGTTTTATTTCTTATAATCGCATATAATAATGTAATCTGAAACAAACAATGGATTCTCAGCATTGTAGATTATTGTATATATTTAAATTAATAATTCTCCACTAATTTTTTGTTGTGATATTGTAGAATGACTATAGCTATATAGATAATTAGATACGCTGGCTTCCTTTTAGAATTTAAGATGTTATCGTATAAGCAGCAGTAATGTTTTATCTCTGGAAAATGTTTGTCTTAAGGCTATTGGAAATTGCTGGTTGTTGGCGATCTACTTTTTGTTGGTTGTTTAATCTCTACAACCAATATGGAATTTGAGTAGAAATGATTGATTTATTAACTAATATAAAATTATATTCTATAAGACTCAAAGAACTATATTTTATCCATAAATTGTTGTGGTTAGTCCATTTTAATTTGATACGTACAAGACTCTGGTGGAAATTTTAGGGTCTAAATATTTAATGTTGCTTTTGGTAGATGTTGGAGAATAAATTGTTTTTATGTTTCTCTTAATTATGAGTGAGAGTTGATTATACAATTTCTCTTCTTACCAAAATTTTGTCCTTTCTATTTGTTATATGATTATTTTCATTGATAATCTATATGTATGCTTGAAATAGGTGTAACATAAAATGGAAAAAGGGTGGATGTATGCTATTAAATGGTCTAAGGAGCATGTAGAAGGTGAATATTTTTTATGAGATTTGTAGAAAATCACAAGGGAAAAGAGTGTAACATTCGATGTCCGTGTATAGACTATTTGAATTTGCTAATCAAATGCCAAAAAACAGTTAAAGATCATCTTTTAATGCGAGGGATAAATCCTTATTATGAAACATGGTTTTATCATGGAAAACCCTCTAATTCAAATTATTTAGAGTTTCAATCTCTTAACGAGAGTGATGAGATTGAAAAAGATGATTGTGAAGACAAGTATGATTAAAAAGATAATGGTAATAATGACATGTTACATGACCTTGGTGAGGAATACTATCATTTGAACACTAATAATGTGTCGATCAATAATAATAACGCTTGTTCTAATGGTATTTCAATTTATCTTGAGGCATTTTTACTGGATGCCCAAAAGGAATTATAACCTGGGTGCAACAAGATTTCTAGGTCATCTTTTATTATCAAGTTGCTTCATTTGAAAGCATATAACAAGTTGAGCAACAAAGTTATGGATATGTTGTTACAACTTATAAGCTACACATGCACTTTAAGAAGTTTGATTCTTTGGAAGAAGCTAAGAGAAACAAACCATATTTTATCTTTAATCAAGATAATTGGGAAGCATAGTGTAATCATTTTTCAACATCTGAATTCAAGGTAACAACTTTTAACATTTTGCTCACAATTTTTAAGGTTAATTATACTTTTGCAACATAGATTATAATTTGTTTTGGAATACCTTTTTTTTTTTTTTAATTATAGCACATTAATAATATCAACACTAAAAATCAAAAGAAGGTCAAAGCTCCACATATTTATAGAAGAAAGCCATTTACTATTCATCGACATGAAATAATAAGTGTTGTATTTGATTCTTTTTTTTTTTTTATTTAACCAAGTGTTATCTAGCTTATTTAATGAGATTATTTATTTGATCAATAAATTATGATTTTTTTTTTATGGTAGTCTGCAAAAGAGTTGAATGGAGAACCTTATGATAAGATTGAATTATATAAAAGAACACATTACTCTAAGAAAAGTGGGTGGTAATCTTAAGAGTCTGAAGAAAATTAGGTACATAGTTCATGAATTAATATTTTATATTAATCAACTTTATTCTGCGAAGCTAACAACTAATTTTTCTTACATGTTTTAACAGAATGCAATGATTGATAAAAGAACAGTTTAGACTTTTCAGAAAAATCAAGATTCAGTAGCTTTACTGAATATACCTCAGAGCAATTTTATTAGAAGAAAAATGAATTGATACAACTTGAACAACTGAAAAACTTAAAGAAAACTAAACAAGAAACTCAGCATTTATACCTGCAGATTCGACTCTAACTAACTTGAAAATCTGGAACGTTTATCTCTAACAACCAAAATGATTATAGCCCTCTGATTTAATCAAAACAAACACAGAAATTGTAAAGTTACAGTTTGTGACTCTCTTCATATAACAAACCCTAACACTTAGAAGAAGAAGAACCCGCAGCTGCTTCTTTTGAAATTACAATTGAGAAATCAATCTCTTTTTCTTCACTTTGCACTTGTATTTACCAATACGACGCCGCACCACTCAAGCATTTAACGCTGTCTCTCATCTATTAACATAAGCATAGTAAACATCATTCTTCACATCCTCCCTCAAGCACAAACATTCAGTTTTTGCTTGACAAAGAATGATGTAAAAAAAAATAATGAAAAACACTCCAGGTAAAACAACACAGCATACAGCTAAACTTCACCCAATACACTTCTTTGAACACCATCATAAACTCAACACTCCTCCCAGAAATAAAACTCCATAAACTACTCTCTGAATACTGAAAATCCAGTAATATGGTTCCAGTTTATCTCGTATCATAGCTTTCTGCATCTGCCCTGACATTTAAATATTTTATACATAGCCCCAATTTATTTCTCAATAAAGCAAATCTTGCTGTTGAGAGTGGTTTAGTAAAGATATCAGTAACTTGACATTCAGTAGGCACATACTGTACAGCCAAAGTATTTGATGCCACCTGTTCTCTGATGTAATGCACATCTATTTCTAGATGTTTAGTTCTGCTATATAACACAGAATTCAAAGCTAATAAACCAGCTCCCTGATTATCGCACTACACTACAGCCTTACTCAAACAACTTATTTTCAATTCAGACAACAAGCTATTAAGCCATACTACTTCAGTTGCTACTTGACTCAATGCCCGATATTCTGCTTCAGTTGTAAACAAAGCTACAACTTTCTGCTTCTTAGATCCCCATTGAATTATATTCCCTCCAAGACTCACACAAAAACCACTAGTAGACTTTCTATCATTTAAGTTTCCTACCCAATCAGCATCCACATAAGCCTCCACCTGAATTACTTTTGTAGGCTTAAACATTACACCATATCCTAATATACCCTTAACATACCTCAACACCCTTTTACATGCTTGCCACTGAAGTTGTGTAGGTGCCTTCAAAAATTGGCTCAATTTATTAACTGCAAATGTCAAATTAGGTCGAGTTAACACCAAATACTGTAATGCCCCTATTGTGCTTCTATACAAAGTAGGATCTTCAAACCTTTCACTATCTTCACAGTGTAATTTCATACCAACTGCCATAGGAGTATCACATGGATGAGCATCATACATTCTTGTTTTTATCAACAGGTCAACAACATATTTGGTTTGGCATAAGT
The DNA here is from genome assembly GCA_026122585.1 of Anacardium occidentale. NCBI lineage: Eukaryota > Viridiplantae > Streptophyta > Magnoliopsida > Sapindales > Anacardiaceae > Anacardium > Anacardium occidentale. The sequence goes on from JAJEJH010000049.1 coordinate 172,176, forward strand.
GTAAGCCTTCATCTGTTCTAAAAGCTTCCATTCCCAGGAAATAGTTCAAGTTACCCAATTTTTTTAATGAAAATTTAGCATTCAACTCTGTCATCAGAGATTCTATATACTCAGAATCAGTTCCAGTCAATAGTATATCATCCATATACACTAAGACAAACACAATCAACTCTTCATTTTTCAGAATGAGCAAACTAGTATCTGATACTGTATTCTTGAATCCTTTCTCTACCAAAGCAGCTTTTAACTTCTCATACCAAGCTCTTGGAGCTTGCTTAAGCCCATACAAGGCTTTAATCAACTTGCAAACATAATTTGGCTTTGTTGGATCAACAAAACCTTGTGGTTGAGTCATATACACTACTTCCTTCAACTCACCATTTAAAAAGGCATTGTTTACATCTATTTGAAGCATTTTCCAATTAAAAGAAACTGCCAGGGATAGAACAACTCTAATAGTTGCATGCTTTACCACTGGGCTAAAGGTTTCCATATAATCTATTCCTGGATGCTGCTGAAAACCTTTTGCTACTAGCCTTGCTTTGAATTTTTGCAATGACCCATCAACATTCACCTTAGTTTTATTCACCTATTTATGATCCACTACATTCATTTCTTCAATCCATGGTACCACCTCCCAAGTTTTATTCTTCTGCAAAGCCTCAAATTCAGCCTTCATAGTTTCACACCATTGTGACTTACTTAAAGCTTCTTCTACTATTTTAGGCTCTTTCAGATCCAAAGTACTCACATCACTTAGAAACACTCTTGGTGCTGGTAAAGACCCTGTTTTGGACCTAGTCACCATTGGATGTCCTTTAACTACAACAGAATCATCATTTTTCTTTTCCTCCATCATTAATTCTTTACCAACTAAACCTGTTTCTACACTCCCTTTAGCATTAGACATTTTTACATCAGAACCATTGTCATTATTCTTTTCCTCCACCATTAATTTTTCATTGCCCAAAACTGTTTCTACACTCCCTCTAGCATTAGAAATTTCTACATCAAAACTATTATCATGTTTCTCCTTCATTAGCTCTTCATTCATATTATTTTTACTAACATCTACTTTATGTGTTGTATCATCAAATTGATCTTGAAATACTGCCTCATTTGATGCTCGAATCTGATCTTCTATCACTGTCACTTGTGTATCTACTGCACTAGATATAGTTTGCTTTAACTTCATAGCCTCAGGCAAAAAGAAACTTCCTTCTGTAACTACTGACACTTCTCTGCCACATTCCCTTTTTGATGCAAGAGATTTAAACTCCAAATTCGTTTTTTAAGGAAACTTACCTTCATCAAATTTCACACTAGCCACAATCAAAATTATTCAAAATTGTTACATGTTATTTGCTCACATTTTGCTGGGTGTTATGTGCTCACGTTTTGCTTCATCGTTGTTAACACATGTTAGTAAATTTTGTCAGTATGTTAATGATTTATTAGACTTGTAAATCTGAAGATCTTGTGAGTTGTAATTTGATCCATGTCTTTTTGTTTTTTTCTTACCTCCACTACCAAAGTGTTGTAGTTTAAAGTTTGATTAGTCCTTGAAGTAGTGAAAGGGTTTGTTGTTAATGATAGTGATGATGATGATGAATTGGTTTTTTGAGAGAGAAGATTTTCACACTTCCAGGATCAACGGTCGTCAGCTCGTTAATCTAAGTTGTTGGATCTTAGTATAGCCCACTACTTCTGACATATTCAATCATAACTAAAAAGTTTTTTAATTAAGAAAAAGTTTTAATGGAAATTAATAAATTGACACAAATTTGATGATTAAATTTCATTTGAGATTCAGTTGACATTATGGGGAAAAAAAAATTTAGGATTTGTTGTCTTTATTCTTAAATTGCATAGATTTGGTGATTAAATTATTGTTTACTTAAATGTTTTAAAATTTGAAGGTTTTATACCATAATTTAAAATCTTGGTTTGGATTTGAATATGATTTTCGTTTTGATAATTAAGTTGTGGTTAATGTACCTAGTTGATTGAATCAAATTGCTTAGCATCCTCAATCATTTGATATATTTATGAGTTGGATCACTTCACTTGAATATGGCTCTTTCTTATGGTAAAACAGCTTTTGCATGACATTAAAACTTTAAAGTATAAGTAGAAAAAGATTGATGAGGATCAATTGCCTTATTGATGTGAAATTATGCGGTTTAAAAAAACATGATTGTTTTAGTTATGATTTGATGAGGATCATGACTGTTTTATAAAATTATGCAAGTAGTAGACAACCATAACTATTAGAGCCTTAAGAGCAAAACAAGAAATCGAAGGTAGTGAAGGCTCCTACCCAAAACATTCCCAAAAGTACCTCAACCCATCATTATTTGACCCCGGGAGAAAAATTTTAACCTTTGGGCAGCAAGCCATTTAAAAATTTCTTGAAAACTTGGATTACAAATCTAAGATCAAGTTGATACCTTTTTATTTCAAAGATAAAATAGCTTGATGTTATTTTATTTTTCATGCAAATAAAAAAACATTTGATGTTATTTTTTAAGTAGATGCAGTTCCTATATGAAGGTAACCTTAAATTAACATTTAAGAAAGAGACGTTAAGTCAAAGAGGGTGTTAGAAAATGAAAGGATTTTACATTTAAATGTTAGAAAAATTATTAAAACAATCAAATTTTCAAATAAATTTATCTGTTTTTTAATTTTAAACATATTTAACCTGATTTTTATGAACATCGCATCAAGAAACCCTAGTTTTTGATATAAGACGCTCGAAACTAATAAAAATTTATGAACTAAGAATGTGGAGGATCTAACTATACAAATAGTCATATCAAATTCACATCCTTTCTATTTGTTATATAAATTAATTTTATAAATTTAATTTTATATTAATGAATTAAAAAAAGAGTTTTGTTCTGTTAGTTATTTTGTAATTATTATTTATTAATGTCCAAATTTGTTTTTGGTTTTTATGTGTATTCTGTTGTCCACTTGTTTTATTTCTTATAATCGCATATAGTAATGTAATCTGAAACAAACAATGGATTCTCAGCATTGTAGATTATTGTATATATTTAAATTAATAATTCTCCACTAATTTTTTGTTGTGATATTGTATAATGACTATAGCTAGATAGATAATTAGATACGCTGGCTTCCTTTTAGAATTTAAGATGTTATCGTATAAGCAGCAGTAATGTTTTATCTCTGGAAAATGTTTGTCTTAAGGCTATTGGAAATTGCTGGTTGTTGGCTATCTACTTTTTGTTGGTTGTTTAATCTCTACAACCAATATGGAATTTGAGTAGTGAACAATGACACTTTTGAATAAATTTCAGTCTATTTCTCATTGAGCTTAGGATTACAATAAATATACATTCTATGAGCTATACAAGGAAACAAAATAATACACATAGGGTAAGCAATGATACAGATAATATACATTAAAAATATAATATCCTATTTCCATAAAATGAAAATAGGAATTATGACTTTCCAACACTCCCCCTCAAGTTGGTGAATAGATGTTTATCATTCCCAACTTGTGTATTAAGGACTCAAAGGCCGGTTTGACCATAACTTTAGTCAAAATATCTGCTTCTTGTGACGCGGATGGAATATACGCTAGTTTGATCTTGCTTTCTTCCATTTCTCTTTTGATAAAGTTTCTATCAATCCGTACATGCTTCATTCGATCGTGTTGAATCGGATTATGAACTATACTAATAGCAGATTTGCTATCACTATAGAGAAGTGTGGGTTTGCTTACAGTCAACTTCAAATCTTCAATAATCCGTTCTATCCAAATCAACTCACATATTCCTTGAGCAATTGCCCTGAATTCGGCCTCAGCACTACTTCGTGCAACAACTGACTGTTTCTTGCTTCGCCAAGTTACCAGATTACCCCATAGTTTAGTACAGAATCCTGAGGTTGAACGACTGTCATCCAATGACCCTGCCCAATCTGCATCTGCAAAGCCAACTATTCCTCTGTCTTCATTTTTTCGAAACAGTAACCCTTTTCCAAGAGTTCCTTTTAAATACTTCAGGATATGCATGACTGCATTAAAATGAACCTGCAAAGGAGAATGCATATACTGACTAACCACACTTACAGCATAGGCAATATCTGGTCGAGTAAGAGATAAGTAGATTAACCTCCCAACCAATCTTTGGTATTTTCCTTTATCTGTTGGTATTCCATCATCTTTACTTTTCCAGTTTTTTTCTAATGGCGTGCTCACTGGTTTGCATCCCAACATTCCAGTTTCTTTCAAGAGATCAAGAGTATATTTCCTTTGAGAGATACATATCCCATTTTTACTCCTTGCTATTTCCATACCAAGAAAATATCTCATGGCTCCTAGATTCTTAACTTCAAACTCTACTGCTAGTTGTTGTTTAAGGTTCATCATTTCAGCTCTATCATCACCTGTAATAAGTATATCATCCACATAAACAAGTAAGATAGATCTTTTACCACTAGGATTAGTTTTTATGAACAAAGTATGCTCAGTCTGACTTTGTTGATATCCTAGTCTTGTAAGTGTAGAACTGAACCTAGTAAACCACGCCCTGGGTGACTGCTTTAACCCATACAATGACTTCCTCAACTTGCACACTTTTTCACATTCGCCTTTTTCTTCAAATCCAGGAGGCATTTTCATGTAGATTTCTTCCTCTAGATCCCCATTTAAGAATGCATTCTTTATATCAAGTTGAATGATTTCCCAATCAAGATTCACTGCTATAGATAACAATACCCGGATGGAATTCAGTTTAGCTACTGGAGCAAAAGTCTCCTCATAATCAATCCCATATGCCTGTGTGAACCCCTGTGCTACTAACCTCGCCTTGTACCTTTCAATACTCCCATCGGCATTATACTTGACAGTAAACACCCATTTGCATCCTACTGTTTTCTTATTTTCTGGCAAGTTCACCACTTCCCATGTACCATTGTTAACCAGGGCTCTCATCTCATCATGAACAGCTAAGCTCCACTTTGGATCGTTTAGAGCTTCTTGGATATTTTTAGGAATTCTCACTTCATCTATCGCCACAGTAAAAGCTCTAAAACTTGGTGATAGCCTGGAATATGACATGAAGTTAGAGAGAGGATGTTTAGTACAAGATCTTACCCCTTTTCTGAGAGCAATAGGAAGGTCCAGATCATTCTTTGCTTCATTTTCAGGACATTCCTCTGGTATAGGCGATTGACAATGCTGAGGAGTTGGCTTTGGTCTTCTGGAGTATACTATAATAGGTTTGTCTCCCCCTGCATTAGGTACAGATTGAGATATAGGAACAGATTTTTCAGTAACAGGCAGATTAGCAAAAGGTTCAGTCTCAGGTAATGATTCTGGTAGGATGGTGATAGGTAGAGATATAGTGGGGTCCCAATGTTGCTCTTCACTTGAGTTCTCCCCCTGGAGAGAAACATTGGAATAATAGAATTGATCCTCAAAAAAGACACATCCATGGTTACAAAAAATTTCTTTGCAGGTGGATAGTAACATCTATATCCTTTTTGAGTAGGAGAATATCCAACAAAAACACATTTAACAGCTTTAGGTTCCAATTTATGACGGTGAGGGTCATGATTATGAACGTAAGCTAGACACCCAAAAACTTTAGGGGGCAAGGTATTAAGGAAACGAACATGGGGATAATGGGACAAAAGAGTTTTCAAGGGAGTGTTGAACCGCAAAACCTTAGAAGGTAATCGATTAATAAGATAGGAAGCTGTAAGAACAGACTCCCCCCAATAACAATGAGGAGTGAAACTGGAATACATAAGAGATCGGGCTACTTCAAGGATATGTCTGTTTTTTCTTTCAGCGACCCCATTTTGTTGAGGGGAATAAACACATGAACTTTGATGAACTATACCCTGGGTTTGGAGATATTGTGTAAAATCATTAGAAAAATATTCTCGACCATTATCAGTTCGAAGAATCTGTATAGAAGTTTGAAAAACATTAAGGATAAATTTATGAAAGAATTGAAATATGCTATTAACTTCAGATTTGTCTTTCATTAAATAAACCCAACAAACCCGTGTATGATCATCAATAAATGTTACAAACCACTTAGTGCCAGTCAAACTTGCAACTCTTGAGGGACCCCAAATATCACTATGAATCAAGTGAAAAGGTTTAGAAGGTTTATATAAATGTGCTGGATATGAACAACGAGATTGTTTAGCAAGAATGCATGAGTCACATGAAAAGAAAGGTTGCCTTTATTGATAAATAAATTTGGGTACAATGATTTTAAATAAGACATACTAGGGTGTCCTAAACGTTTATGCCACAGTACCACATCAGAATAAGAAATAGCTGACAAAAAAGGTTTATTGAGTGACTTATTGATTTTGTGAGTGCCACTATTCAGCATACAGTAAAGCCCATCCATCTCCTCAGCACTGCCAATCGTCTTCCCCGAAGAACGATCCTGAAAAACACAATAAGATGGAAAGAATGTTACACTACAATTCATATCTTTGGTCAGACGACTAACTGATAACAAATTGCATTTCAGCTTGGGAACATGTAATACTGAACGGAGGTCTAATTGAGACACATATATTCTTCCTTTTCCTATCACAGGAGATTTTTTACCATCTGCAACAGATACTGTCAATTATTACAGAGAGTGTAATTTTCCAATCCTTGTATTGACCCCGTCATATGATCAGATGCCCCTGAATCGATTATCCAACAATCTTTAGGAAGCTGCCTGGATAAGAATGTTTTACTAGTTTTACCTGAATTTACCATGGATGCTGTAGGATTTTGGGAAACTTCTCCTCCTTGAGTTATGTGTGCTTGACTGAGTATCTGTTGAAGCATCTGTATTTGCTCAGAGGACAAGTTCAAGGACGAACTAGCATCAGGTTTTGAGATGTTGCCAACTGAATTAGATGATGAGTCTACTACATATCCAGTACGATTTTGCTCCTTTTTATTACGAGGCTTCCAATTTGGTGGCTTGCCATGTATCTTCCAACAAGTGGCTCTTGTATGATATGGCTTATTACAATGATCACACCATTGTTTATCTTTGGGTATGCTATCTTTGGAGAACTTATCATGTTTCACTCCAGCTAGAGCAGACACCGAGTTGTGAGAGGGATCAATAGGAGGTTGGAGCATAACCCGTTTTCGACTTTCTTCTCTTCGAACCTCAGCAAATGCATCCCATAGAGACATAAGTGGCTTGGTTCCCAGAATACGACCCCGAACTTCATCTAACTCAGCATTGAGTCCTTGAAGAAAATCAAAAATTCTTTCTTTTTCCACCATTTTTTGATATTTTATACCATCATCAACTGTATCCCACTCTATTTCATAAAAAAGATCCATCTCCTGCCATAATTCAACTAACACATTGAAATAATCCGTAACTCCCAGATTTCCTTGACGAGTCATCCGAATTTTAGATCTTACCTCAAAGCATTGAGAAACATTTTCTAAATCAGAATATATTTTCTGTACTGTTTTCCAAATTTCATGAGCAGTTCGATAAAATAAAAAAGTTCTTCCAATCTTGGGTTCCATGGAGTTAATAAGCCAAGACATTATCATTGAATTTTCTGATTCCCATATTTCATGTTTTGTATCAGTAACTGCAGGTTCTATTATGTCGCCAGTAAGATATCCCATTTTTCCTTTTCCCCTTATGACAAGCTTGACAGATTGAGCCCATTCTCTAAAATTATTTCCATTCAACCTATGTTGAGTTATTTGTAAATTAGGACTATCTAGTCCTGGTAAGTTTGATCCCCTAATAGCAAATGTATTCATGACTGAGGATTCTCCAGAATTTTGTGAATCTTCCATTATATTAATACTTCCAAAAATTCAATTTTCAAAAGAAATCACCAAATAAGAAGCAAGGGAAGATTGTAAGCCAGAAAACGTACCAGAACAGCGAAGAAATTGGTTTCAATAGGAAATTAGATACCTAGGGAATGGGATTGGCAACCTTAGCACCACAACTTCCGTGACTGGATGAAATCAGATAGTCTCAGAAGCTTTGCCGGCAAAATCTGGCTTGATTCCGGCAATTTGCAACTTCCGGTAGGGTTCCGGCGAACTCCAATGGCTGATATCACAATTTATGGTGATATTTTCTGATCAATTTTCCACAGAAAGTGCCGATTTAGTTGTTTTCGGCACACCCAAGAAGTTTCGGTCGTTACAGAATTTTCCGGTAGGGTTCCGGCGAGAAATTCGTCAATTTCCGGCGTGATTTTCCGATCGGTTTTTCACAGAAAATGCCGATCGTGCAGTTTCCGGCACACACCTGGAGTTTCAGTTGACAGAGAATGTTTCCGGTGAACTTTTTCAGAAAAAACCGATGAATCTATGTTCACAGTTTTCTGGCAGTTCGGGCTTCGGGTATTCGCCGGTCACTCTTTAGATTATCAGTTTTTAACAATCTTCAGAGAACCAGCAGTTCCGATGCCTTTCCGGTAAGATTCCGACCGTTGATTATGACAGACTAAAATTTCAGAACCGGTGGCTCTGATACCATGAACAATGACACTTTTGAATAAATTTCAGTCTATTTCTCATTGAGCTTAGGATTACAATAAATATACATTCTATGAGCTATACAAGGAAACAAAATAATACACATAGGGTAAGCAATGATACAGATAATATACATTAAAAATACAATATCCTATTTCCATAAAATGAAAATAGGAATTATGACTTTCCAACAATATGCAATCACTAAAGAACATCAACTATCTTAAATTCAGCTTTCACCCATTGTTTTAAAAGAAAACAAAGAATATAAAAAACTATAATTAGAACTTCCTCGATTAAAAATTTAAATGCTGAAATACCTTTCACCACCATTTGCATGGGCACAAAGCCCCCCATCAATCCAACAAATTTCGGTTCCACTTTTAAGCCCATGTCAGTTTGAACAAACTGCATCAAAATTCATAATACAACCAAATGAATAACCATAAACTCACCATAAAATAACAGTAGATTGTTAATATCGCACATACGTAAAATAACTAGATCAATTAAAACCCATAAAGCACTATATATGATAAAATTAAATGCTCAACAAAGAGTTAGGCATCGTAATCAATTTTAGAAGTATAGTATTGCCAACAGACACCAAAAGCTACAGTTGACAAGCATGTTTGATGTTATCCAGATAAGAAAATGATGGCTACATAACTTGGAGTACCAAAAGTCACCCTTATAGCCTTCTTAACATGATATGACTACAGAAACAAAAAGTATTCTGCAGAAAGAATATTCACGAAGCCCAAATACAGTCCTGTCACTCAAGTCCATTTAGCAAATAACTATCTTACCAACCAGAAATTTCAAAATATTGGGCAAACGTCATACTAGAACATATCCCTAGAATGCTTCAAAATTAGAGTTACCTCAGGGCAAAGCACATTGACACGAATTCCCCAACGTTTGTAGGGAGCAAGTGATCTAGTAAATAGAATAACCCCACCTGAAAGAACTAATGTTGTAAGTGCAAACTCTACATACCAAACTACATCCATTAGGATCTTATTTGACAATGTTGACGCCTAAAGAAAAGCTAAACTTGACTAAATGCATGCTAGAAATGAATTTGGTAACATAAAGTGATAAAAGACAGCAAACCTTTAGAGCCTGAGTAGATAGGATCTACATACATCGGATAAAGACCAGCAGATGAACCCATATTTATAATCACTCCAGGCTTTTTCATAGATTGCATAATTCTAATCTGTTAAGAAACAACAGATGATTACTCAGAGTTACCACATATTCTCATCAAGTCAACCTCTTATAAAACATAAACCCCTACCAGAATGAAGCCTTAATATCTCCAATTAATTGGGTACCTTATTTTCCTGGGATGGACAGGAAGAATGCAACCTATCTAGAATAAATTGAGTAAACTTAACCTTTTCAAACAAATTTTCCAGAAAAATAAACTTTTATAACATAACTGGTAAAAAGGTTCCATATTATAGGCAGTGTCGTAAAAGTATAGAAGATTTAAAGAAGCTTAAGACAAATGCAGTTTGAGTCGACAACACCATATAAATACTTATGTGCGAAAAAGCTAGTCTAGAAATGTCTGAGAGCACAATAATTAGCAAACTACTTATGGAAATATGAAGGTGTTACAAGCATTCATAAGAGAATGGACCATGACAGGCTAGCCAAAATTTAACCATACCGCTCGATGAGTGCAATCAATAATTGCATTGAAATTCACTTCAATGGTGAGTCTCCATGAACGTGTTCCATCAGTTTGATCCTTATGGAAAGGAATAGGATTACCTATGCCAGCACAGTTGATGCAGATATCCAATCCTCCATATGTTGCAACATGCTTCTCAAATGCAGCCGCTATATCTCCTGTTCATTGCATATGGATTCACATAAATATCAGTAGGGTATCAATACTACTCATTTTCGATCAATGCAAACATGAATAATGAGGACAGTGAGCGACAGTAAAAGAATATGCAGAATTTGTATTTAAAGAATTTCATATGATTCAAAGCCCTGTTTAGCTAATGCCACACTGAACGATAAAATTGAATTTCATGCTTTATAGAAAAAAAGAAAAAAGAAAAAAAGTAAACTTACTAGTGTTAGTTACATCAGACTTAACAAAAATTGCTAATGGAAATCCCAAGTTTGAATGGAACTTGGCATTCTCTTTCTCCACAAGGCATGCAACTTCCTTCCCCTTATCTTCATTAAAATCAACAATTGTTACAAATATTCCCTTCTCTCCAAGAGCTAAGCTTAGAGCTTTACCTGCATATTCAACAGAAGCATTTCACCAAACTAATAACTGAACAATCATTCATCTACTTGATTTAAAAAAAAAGCATATAAGCATTGAAGATTTAAATTCCAAAGATTTTTTACTTTCTCTGACACAAATACTAATGACAGAGATTGCCTTCCATGATTACTTGAAATGCCTTCATTTATCTTTTTTTGCTTTTTATTTATAATATACCATTCGGTAATACCACCAACATTATCATAGTTCAAATACTAAAGCTTCAAAATTTGCCATCTCCTCGGTTTTAAACTCGTATCAAATTAGTGGATTCGCGAGGTTCCTGAATCATGAAAGAAAATTGCCCCATATTCTAAACCCAATTCCTTTTAAAAAAAAAAAAAAAAAACCTCCAAACTCCATTATCCTTTATGCACATATCAAATCAAAAATTGATAAAGCAATCTATCACCAAAGCATTGTAATCAATCAAAATAGACGTTTCGAAACTAGAGATGAAAACGTACCAATCCCAGAGGCACCGCCAGTGACCAAAGCAGACAAGCCCGGTTTCAGCTCCATTTTCTCAAAAGTCGGCTTTGACTTTCCAGTTCTTGAAGTACTATAGTCTGTTGCTAAATATCAAACTAGTCTTTAATTAATAATCACCGTCGAAATTGAGCCTTTGTCACAATTCTTACAGAGTTCAAAACTCCTTGTCACTACCCACTCAGCCTACAGATACAATGTTTGCTTTACTTGGTTTATCCGAAATTTTCTGTAGACTTGCACGCACGTCATCCAGGCGGCGTGTGGTTCGATGCATCAACTGAGAGATTTTGTCATTAATCAAGTTTTTAGTGTAATTTATTTTAGTTAAATATTTAGGTCCCTGGCATTGACAAGAAACTTAATGACTTTTAAATTAATTTCATGAAATTATTATTTATTAAAATAATTGAATTTTCAAATTACTTTCGTGAAATTATAACTTCAAAGATAATTCAATCTTTAATTTGATTCCATAAAATTATTCATTAAATAATAATTGAATTTCAAAATTGATTTCACGATATTATTGATGAATAATAATTAAAATTTCCAAATTATTTCATTAAATAATTATCTAAAATATTTTATAATGATATGGACCTTAAATCTAAATTAATATATATTTCTTATAAATGTAAAAAAAATATTGAAAACATATATTAAAAATAATTTAGAATCCCTTTATATATATTTATTAGTTTCATATTAAATAAAATGGGAATTTCTATTAATACAAATCTAATATGTCTAAAAAATTATTAGAAAAAAAATCCTAAACTTCTGAATATTAGTATTTAATAAAATAATAATTTTTATATTTTTATAATTTATTTTAATATTTTTATTAAAAGTAATTTAATTTTAAACTTATTCAATGTAATTCAAAATCAAATTATTTTATATAAATAAACTTAAATTTGAGATTTGAATACGCGGAATTGAATTTATTTTTGTCTATATAATGCTTTTTGTGATACGACACGTGTCAGTTGCAGACTTTTGCTGAGTCCTCATTTTTGTCGTGTGCTATTCTTTTCGATCCGCGTGCCGCCCCTTCCAGCAGAAGGAATCAAGTTAAACATTTTTTACAGTTGAGAATGATGTGTAAGTCAAAAGTAAAAGTTAATCATTATTTTAATGATTTAAATATACTTTTTTCTACCATTATTAAACGTTATTATTTAAATATTTATCTTTAGTTAAAAATATCAAAATTTTAATCCTAAGTCTAAGTCGGTAACATGTAATCATGGCAATTATAATTTAAATAATGTTTAAAATTATGTTAAAATCACATAGATAAACAAATATATATAATAAATTTAAAAATTTTTTATTTTTAATTAATATTAAATATTATAAATTATATTTTGAGACAACACAATTTAGTCAAAATCCCATTCTATCTAAATTATAGTGTCTAAAAAAGATTGTTGATGACTTTCAATGTTAATAATGATGGTGATGGAAAAAAAAAGAAAAAAATAATAAATAATATGACTATAATTACGAGGATAATTTGATAAATTAAATATTATTCAAAATAATCCAATTAATTTAAAGGTGGGGATATTATTGTAATTGTACTAACAAAAATAAAATAATAACTTACGACAAAATTAAACGGACAAAAATCGTAGTTGTCAATGGAATAATCCAATGAATTTGGACGAAAAATAGAATTAATTATTTCTAAATGCGAACTATGCAAATTTAAGCCGTCAATTTATAAAAGTCAAGAATTTATGTAATAAATAAGTGTCAAAATTTTGTACCTAGTTTTGTCCTATAAGATATTTTATTATAAGGTGCGACATGTTTGTGATGATCACTTAATCAACGGTCGATTTTTATTTTTATTTTTTAACAGAAAAAATAATATGATCTCATATTAAGGACTGACCTACGATTATAAATGTACACTTGCGTGACGTAAACAAACATCCAAACCCCGAAATCCGAGTCCAAATACAAATACGAACAGAACCCGAACTCAAACAACAGAAGTCTTCTTCAACATCATCCGAGTCTCTCTCATGTTATCTTAAAAATCATTTGCGAACTCAACCTCTTTCTTCTTCGTTGTAGTACACGCTCTTGATGGAAGTTCACTCTTCCATCACGAGCACGTGGAACACGAATTTTATCGCCTCAAGGAGACAGACCTAATTATCCAATTTGATAACCCGGAAACCCGAAGTTAGAGAGAGGAAATAAAGGTGAAAAGGGCGTTCAAGATGTTTTCGGGGTGGGGGTTTGCTAAAACGGCGGAGGAGAAGGTGTCGAATTGGGCGGTGAAGAGGGTTTGTAAATTCTTTTTGAAGAAGAAACTGGGACAATTTATTTTAGGAGATATTGATCTTGGCCAGCTTGATGTTCAGCTCAGTGATGGCTCAATTCAGCTCAATGATCTCGCGCTTAATGTTGATTTTCTTAATCAGAAGGTGAGGGTTCTTAGTTTTGTTTAGCGTAAGGTAACTTTCAAAAAAGCGTTATGTAATGTTGATCGGGGGATGGCAAACGTTAGGTTTTGTTCTTAATTTTGGATTAATTACTGCCTCGGAAGGTTGATTGCTGAATTTTTTTTTTTCTTATGTTTATATTCGTGTATTTTTTATTTATTTACTTTTTTTTCTTCTTCTTTATGCTTTCAGTTTGGTGCCGCGAATTCATTAATAATAAAAGAAGGGTCTATTGGCTCGTTGGTAGTTAAAATGCCGTGGAAGGATAAAGGGTGTCGGGTTGAGGTGGATCAACTTGAGATTGTGCTTGCGCCTTGTCAGGATAAATATGAACGTGGGGCTGGAGATGAAAAGTGTAGTACTAGTCAAGATGGTAATCATGGAATACATTGGGATTTGGGACAGTTTGGGCATGATATGGGGGAGAAAATTTCCAAATCTTCTTCTGGTGATGTTCATGAAGGTGTTAAAATAATTGCTAGGATGGTTAAGTGGTTTCTTACAAGCTTCCATGTTAGGATAAAAAAGTTGATTGTTGCATATGATCCGTGTTTAGATAAGGATGGATGCAATGTAGGGTCAAATGCTAATTTGGTTTTTCGAATATCAGAAATAGAATGTGGAACTTGTGTTGCTGAAGATGCCAGCTTGAATAGTGATGCAAATGCTGAGAACTTCCTTGGAATAAGTCGCCTTACAAACTTTGTAAAATTTCAAGGAGCAGTTCTTGAACTTCTTTGTATGGACGATGTTGAACAACAAACAGGTTCTTCGTGCACATCAGGAATTCCTTTTACTGATGTAACTTCTTATTGTCTTCCATCAAATGCAAGAACTCCAATCATGACATGGAAAAAAGGTGGATTTTCAGGGAATATAAAATTGAGTATACCCTGGAAGAATGGTTCATTAGACATTCGCAAAGTGGATGTAGATGTTTCTGTTGATCCGATAGAATTAAAATTTCAGCCAAGCACAATTAAATGGTTCTTAGTTTCATGGGAAACCTTCAAGAAGTTTGACAAGGACCGGAGAGCTCATAGGATTCACAAGTCATCAGACTCAGTCTACTTTAATGCAAGTTCTCATTTCTATTCATCACCAAGCGTTTCTTCTCTTGTTGCTGCTGATAAGATGATGCCAAATCATGCTATCTATTCTCCCAGTTCATCTTCTTTGAATGGACAAGATTCTGTTACAGAAACTATTCTTTCTGGTTCACGTCTTATACTGGATTGGGTGCCTCATCCTGTCAACAAAAACGAGAAAGATGGTATTGGAGAAGTTGATTTAGGGGCAAGGTTGGTATTTCTGTCTGTACTAGTAGCATTATACTGAAGTTGATTTGAGAGAAAGTAACTTCTGGTACTGCCATAAGTGACATCTATAGTTTGATTAGTTATTTTGTAACGTTGCAGATTTTATACCATACAAAAGTATTATAGATTCTGCATCACTCCATATCTTAACTAAATCATTTTTACAAATATGATTTCCAGTAATCCTAAGCACTACACTTTGTAAATTAAGATCAAGCTTCCATTTCCTTTTAGTTCTATGTCCATATTCATTTATCCTTTATGAATTACTTGTTTACCAGACAGTTTGGTCTCAATTAATGCTAATACTTCTAGCATGTTTGCACTCTGACTATGTGCAGTGTGAACCAATTTTTTGAATGCTTTGATGGAATGAGAAATTCTCAATCAGCTTTAGGAAGTAGTGGGATGTGGAACTGGACTTGCTCTGTTTTCACTGCTATAACTGCTGCATCAAATCTTGCTTCTGGGACTTTGCAAATTCCTTCTGGTATGTTCTGTTTTAAATTTATTGAAGGTCTGATAAATATGTGCATGACATTTTTTTTTTCCCTTCTAATTTGCAAAAGCATTTACTGTGTGATAATCTTGCCAATTTTCTGTAAGATTTATGAAACTAGAATTTATTCCTTTATATTTATGTACAGAGCAACAGCATGTCCAAACCAATCTTAAAGCAGTTTTTGCTGGAATTTCCTTTGTATTCGCCTTTTATGATGAATATGAGAAGCATCCATATGGTGCAAAAAGTGATCTGATAAATGTTGAGTCACATGCCCATTATCTGGGAGCAGAATGCAGAGACATTTCTCTTCTTGTGCAGGTAATAATGGTGCTTTTGGTATTCTCTCCCATTCTATGTTTCATAGTCTCTCCCTTATATGCTAACATTAAACTTAAATAAGGTAACAGGTTTGTCCTCAAGAAACAAGGTTTGATGGAACAATGAAGAAAATAGAAGTTACCGACTACTTTCACTCTGAAACTGATCTGGTGAACTTCCACTTAAGGGAGGATCACAAATATATAGATAGTCAAACTGTTTCAGTTCAGCATCTACAAGCCGAAGTTCTAGGCGCTTTGCCTCCATTTGCCCGATCTGCCAAACTTCAAGACATGGATGAATCTATTGGGATGATTGCTGCAGACTTTCCTTTTTTTGGTAATAAAGATGATGATGTAGTCAAAATCTCATTGCTTAGGACTTCAGGTATCACTCATTGCCAATGCACTATGAGTACAAACCCATCACAGGCCAGTTTAGCGGGTTCAACATTGTTTTCATTGAAATTGCCTCCTTTTATTTTCTGGGTGAACTTCCATTTGACAAATGTGTTGTGGGATCTTTATAGCGAAGTTGTTAGTTCTATTGAGATGAGTAACAGAAAGAATGGGTTGTATGAGGTGGTTGATGAGAAGCACAGTTCTTCTCATGGGGATGCAAAAAAAGGCTCTTGTCCTCCCGTTACTACCCTGTCTTCAACACAAAGTTTTCGTGGGAATATATCAGTCTCTGATGCTAGGGTAATACTATGCTTTCCTTTTAATAGTGGAAAAGAGATTGGAGGCTATGGTTCCTGGAATCAATTTATTGCTCTTGATTTTTCTTCGCCATCAGGGGTAGTTCAATACCCTAGTGCAAAATCAGAAGGGACTTCTCAGAAAAGACTTTCTTCAACAGCCATACGTTCTTTGAACTTGAATATCAGCAATCTTGATATTTATATGGTTAGTTCTAGCTGTAAAGATGATGCTGGATTTAACTCCTGTGGTACCCTGAGGGAAAAATTGGTTGCTCATAACATTTTATCTGTCTGCAATGGAACCAATTGTCTTTCTGTTATTAGTATGGTTTGGCAAGATGGTCCTGTTACTGGTCCTTGGATTGCAGAGAGAGCCAAGTTCTTAGCTACTTTTGAGGAACATAGAGGCAGAAATAAATTCAGGGGAAAAAGTTGTGAGTTTGCAACTGTAAATACTTTGAAAGATTTGGAAGATATATATTCTCAAACCCGACAAGAGATAGTTTTGAGCTCTGCATTTTTCTTGCATGTGCATGTATTTCCAGTTGCTATCAATCTTGACAGAACTCAATACTGTGGTTTACATGCGCTCTTAAACCAGATAATTAGTGGGTTATCATTTGCTGCCCCTGACACAATTGGTAGCAGTGATGAATCTTCTGTGCACCAAACATCAGTAATTGTGGAGTGTGATTCTGTGGAACTTTTAATTAGACCAGATATTAAGGATAATGTAAAATGCTCTATTCAAAGTGAACTTCCTGGATCTTGGAATTCTTTGAAACTGAGAATTCAGAAGTTGAATATGCTTTCAGTCTCAAACATTGGAGGCATTAAGGATGCCAGATTCTTTTGGTTGGCCCATAGTGAAGGCTCATTGTGGGGTTCTGTGACTGAAATGCCAAGTCAAGATCTTCTTCTAATCTCATGTAGCAATTCTTCAATGAAGCGTGGTGATGGAGGAGGTTCGAATGCACTATCTTCTAGGTTAGCTGGTTCTGATATTATATACTTGTTGGAGCCAGAGGCCTCCCATGGCTTTACATCTGTTACTGTCAGATGCAGCACAATTGTAGCAGTTGGTGGTCGCTTAGATTGGTTGGATGCAATAATTTCATTTTTTAGTTTGCCCTCTCTTGAAATTGAAGAAGCAGTTGATAATAGTTTGCAAAAGGGGGATTTAACTGTTCCTTCCAAAGCTTCTTTTGTTCTTAATCTGATTGATGTAGGTTTGAGTTATGAGCCCTACTTTGTAAATTTGATGGTCGACAGTAAAGCTCTTGATTCTAAGTTGTGTTCTACAAAATTTAATGAAAAGTCAGACATCCAATATGTTGCTTGTTTGTTAGCTGCTTCATCATTAGTTCTTTCGAACACAACTGTGGTGAATTCCATGGAGAAAGACTACAGAATTAGAGTGCAAGATCTAGGTCTTCTTCTTTGTGAAGTGTCAGGGCCTGAGAAACTCAGTGGCAGTTACAGTACACAGTATCTTCATGAGATTGGTTATGTTAAAGTTGCTCAAGAAGCCCTCCTTGAAGCAGTTTTTAGATCTAACAGCCAGAACAGCTTTCTCTGGGAGTTGGAATGTTCAAAATCTCACGTGCTTGTGGATACTTGCCATGACACCACTTCTGGTCTGATACAGTTGGCTGCTCAACTTCAACAACTTTTTGCCCCTGATATGGAGGAGTCTCTTGTACATTTGCAAAATCGGTGCAACGACGTGCAGCAGACACAAGGGGGGAATGATTTCATAGATGAGAATAGGATATTAAATAGTGATTGTGCTTCATCAACTACTCAAATGCATATTTTAACTGCAGATACAAATACTAGTACTGGGTTGGCAGGTTTGATGGATGAGATATCTGAAGATGCATTTCGTTTAGATGGGAGTCAGACCTGCCAATTTGATTGTACTGGGTCACAATTTCCTATTTCACTTGATGATGCTCTCCTTGGAGAGGTATGTAGCGTAAGTGTTGAAACACCAGAGAGTATCTCCACTGATCTGCTCACTAATGGATCAACAGCCCTTTTAGGACTAGAAAGTAGTCAAACCTCTTCTCTGCAAGCTGGTTACTTACCTGAATTTATAGAAAGTTACTGTTTGGCTGACTTGCGCTCTCTGTCAGAATTATCTTTAGTCAGACAGTCATCACCTGAGAATTTCAAATGCAAACCTGGAAATGTGAGGGATGAAAATCTTGGAAAAGGAAATTGTGGTTGGTATGGTGATGCCCATTTTAGAATTATGGAAAATCACTTGTCAGAAGCAAGTGTGCAAACTACTGTGAAACAAACTGTAGAAGGCAAGCTTTCAGCTTTTGAATCTGCAGGATCTGATGATTTTGGGAAGGCTTTGGGATGTGTGCTTTTTAAGAACATTAATATCTCATGGAGACTCTATGCTGGTTCTGACTGGCATGAATCTAGACAAAAAGGTGAGGCCACCACAAGCGCACCTGGAAGGGATATGACTGTATGTTTAGAGCTTACGTTGTCCGGGATGCAATTTCAATATGACGTTTTCCCAATTGGTGGAATGCCTGTGTCAAAACTTTCTCTTTCAATCCAAGATTTCCATCTCTATGACAGGAGCAGAGATGCACCTTGGAAGCTGGTAATGTTGAATTCATTGTGTTACTTCAGATTGAGCTATTTACCTATTCTACTTTTATTGAAAATATCTGGAAATTTTTCTTCCTTGATTTGAAAGGTGCTGGGAGATTATGAATCAAAAGATCATCCTCGAGAATCTGCTTCAAAAGCATTCAGGCTGGACTTAGAAGCTGTCAGGCCAAATCCTTCAACTCCACTTGAAGAGTACAGGTATATTTGCTGCTTTAGCTGTAATTCATATAGGAAGTCTTTTAAGTGATGGCAATTAGTTGACTGAAATTTTTTTATTAGAATTCTGTTTACTTAAAATAATGTATACTTGTTCTGGAAAAAAGAAGTGAAAAAAAGGGAACTTAAGAATTTTACATTATATTGTATGTGTTAATGCATACTTTTCTCAATCGCTAGTTGATTCTGAGGTTATGGGCAATATCATGCAAATTAAAACCTAGCTAATTGGGTTAAGTGGGTGTTAAGTTCGAAAGCCCTAGTTAGGCTGAATGCAATGGTGGGAACTTTCAAAAATGAGTTGTCTGTCATCTATCAGATAGTTTTTATGATGAAATATGGTGATTTCCAAATTTTTAGGTCAATAATGAATTCTAGTTCTTTTGATTAATCTTTAGCTTTCTCTAGTCATTTTAGTCATTTTTGTGAGTAAATATGAAAATTTTGTAAAGTTCTGGTGTCTGCATAAAGTGGGTACTAATTTAATACATATATACATGTTACAATTGCTGTTTCCTTAGAAAGAATAATTGCTTTTTACCTTTTGCACCATAAATTTCAAATCCTTGTTTTTCCTGCAGGACATAATTGCTTTATTGTTCTCTTATCCTCTTCTGTATGCCCTATATGTGTGACTAACGACTATTGTCCTCCTTAAGTTGCTGCCTGATTTTGAAGTTCTATCAATGATGGATCACCTAAATATATGTTTTCTTTTCTTTTTCCTTCTTGAAGAGATTTTTTGATACTGAATCTGTGACTTATCCTTTCAGATTGCGTGTTGCTATCCTTCCAATGTTATTGCATCTTCATCAATGCCAGCTTGATTTTCTCATTGACTTTTTTCAAGCAAAAAGTGCATCAATTGAGAAGTCGCCAGCTTGTCACAATGATTCATGTGATTCAAGTTTGATGGGGACAAAGAGGAACAATCTTGCTAGGCAGACAATTGTAGATGAAGCATTGCTTCCTTATTTTCAGGCAAGTGGTGTTGAACTCATTTGTTTTACTTGTCATAATTTATTCCACTTGTTCTGCTGTTTTTTTGGTATTTGAGGTCATGACTAATGTCTAGGTTTTGAGTACAGACAATCTGAATGCTGATTCTCTCTCTCTTTTTTTTTTTTTCCAGAAGTTCGATATATGGCCTATACTAATTAGAGTTGATTACAGTCCTAGCCATGTGGATCTAGCGGCACTAAGAGGTGGGAAGTATGTAGAACTTGTAAATCTTGTACCCTGGAAGGTAATTTTTCAATCTCTTTATCTTACCGGTTATTTGGCTATTGTCTTTTTGTGTTTCAAGAGATGCTTTCTTAGGTATGTTAATAAGTTTTGTTATATTATGCTTATATAAATTCTGTTGCAGGGGGTTGAGCTGCAGCTTAAGCATGTTCACGCGGTTGGCATCTACGGTTGGGGTAGTGTGTGTGAGACAATTCTAGGGGAGTGGTTGGAAGAAATATCCCAAAATCAGGTTTAGTTGTATTTATGTTGCCTTTCTGAATGTCAAGATCTTTTTTGTGCCCGCATATTTTGTATAATTAATTAATCTTTCTTTTCCATTGTAGATTCATAAATTGTTGCAAGGTCTGCCTCCTGTTCGGTCATTGGTTGCTGTTGGTTCTGGTGCTGCAAAGCTGGTTTTAGAGCCTGTTGAGAACTACAGGAAAGATAAGAGGGTACTCAAAGGAATGCAAAGAGGTGACTCTATTATAATAAGCTCATTCATTTAAAATTTTCAAAAGGCTTTTAATTTCTTTTTCTAATTCAAATGCTCAATATGCACTGTTGATAACAGCAGACTTGTTTTATTTTCAGGTACTATTGCTTTTCTTAGAAGTATATCACTTGAAGCTGTTGGACTGGGGGTTCATTTGGCAGCTGGGGCTCATGACATTTTGCTTCAAACTGAATGTATTCTTACAAGCATTCCTCCTGTATCATGCCCTGTGCAGGAGAAGACAAAGACAAATGTAAGATGTAATCAGCCAAAAGATTTCCACCAAGGATTCCAACAGGTGAATGTTTCAGTCGGCTTTGGATCTTACATCTTTGTTTTGTTCTGACACATTTCAAATTGTATGGAGGAATTATATAGCCTTTCTATGATGTTTGATGAGGATGAATATGTTGCTGACTCTATATTACAGACTGGTTACTTGGTTCATGATATTGTTATGATTGTAGGTAGTGTGCATAATGAACTATGACGTGGTGGATATTTTTATGTAGGTTTTCTTTTTAGGTTTTCAAAATGATAATTTTGGTAATCTATTACTGAATGTAACGAAGGAAAAGCTGTTAATCTTTTTATATTTGATAGGCTTATGAGAGTTTCACTGATGGCCTGGGGAGATCTGCTTCTGCTTTAATTCAACAACCATTCAAAAAGTACCAGCGAGGAGCCAGTGCTGGATCTGCTTTGGCAACTGCTGTACGGGGAGTTCCTGCAGCTGCAATAGCTCCAGCTTCTGCTTGTGCAAGTGCTGCACACTATGCTCTTCTTGGCCTCAGGAATAGGTACCTTCCCCTATTTTACCTTCAATTTAGTTCTTTTTTTTTTTTTAAGTATAATAACATCCAAACTTGGAATTGAAAAATGATCTTAACCATTTTCATATTGCAGCCTTGATCCTGACCATAAGAAGGAATCCATGGAAAAATATTTGGGTCCTACTCAGCCAAGCCAACGGAATTGATGGTGCATTCAATAATCATGATAACATCACTTTCATTACTCTACAAACTATGCACCCTGTGTAATGTTGCCTTTCCATCGCATGCCTGATCAAAGATTCTCCCAATTTCCCATCAGCCAATGGTAATTATTGGAGAGAATTCTGTGCAACTGTGGTAGACTCTCTGTTAAACATGTAAGTTGATCCTCTTTTAGAAATTCTTGCTATTTATAGGCTTCTGAAATGAAAACTATAATGCTGCTGTCTACCCTATTAAGTGAAAGTAACTTTTGTGGTAACCTGATAACCAAGACTTATATGTGTGTATGTTTAACTTCAAATGTTGGAAAAATATTGATTGCCAGACTGGGTTTCTTTCAGCTGGTCCACTTGACCTGTTTAATCGGTGCTGTAAATGCATTTTGTGTGACATTTTTCAAGAAGCTGATAATGCTTAATCTATTACTGGTTGCAGGTGTACAGAGAATGAATGAGAACCGTTGATAGATTCTTTGTCCATCGGCATAAGTGAAGATGGAATTTTTGTACAAAATGTAAATACATCTACTGGTACTGCTGCTTATAAAATTTATACATCATGGGCGTGTTATATAATTATAGTAAAACAACTGTATAGTTAGTTGTAAAGTTTTATTCTTTTAAAGCCTTACTGACGATGTTTGTAAATCATCAATTTCCTGTGTATCCTTAAAATCTCAATTTTCTATATGAAATGTTTGATTATTTATATCATATCCAAAATAAATTATCCAAATGGTTCAAAATTAATCAGAGACGACTATAGCAGCGCATGCATTCCATTGTCAGTGCAGTAATCCTCTTTTTGTATTTGGTTTTAGGAGATGCCATAATTTTGGATACTGCAATATCGAAGCTGTCACAACCTGTTTTGTGACCGCAATTTCAGCAACCTGTAGATTTATTTAGACACTTCCCAGATTATTGACAGCGAGCTCTGCCATTCTTGAGCATTCTGAGGAATATTGGGGATGCAGCAGAAGCCCTGTTTCGTGTACAGGTAATGTAATGTTTATGGCAAGCCTGTGGTTTTCGGAACTCAATCCGTGAGTTATGGTCTGTCTTTTCTTTTTTCATACGTCAATCGAAAGGAACTCAAATCGTGTTTTGCTTAGACCGGCAAATAAGACTAATGAGTGAAATATATCATGAACAAAGGGCAAAGATTAATAGTATTGTGAGGAAAAAATAATAATAAATAGAATATAGTCCATACTTCTAATGCGTGGAAGTTCTTAAGCTGCAAATATTTGTACAGAACAAAACAGGCAAATGGTTTCTTCTTTGCTCCAGAATTTCCCAGGGAGAGAGGAGGGATGTGGTTCTGCTTTATAATTAACTGAAAATGATAAAGCTAAGTAGACAAAAATAGAAGCAGCTGTAGGCAGAAGTAAAAACTATTCTGCAAAATGACACTGATTTCTCTTGAATGATTCTCTCTTGGCTTGTCATCATCCATCCTGGAATCATATTCCAGTCTCTCCACAATTCAATTCAACCCTCCTTCAAGTAACAGTTCCCGAAACAAAGAAACCAACTTTAACAAACATTGACGGAAATGAAAGAAGTTTATATAAATTTATCGTCAGTTGTTCATCATACCATGAGTGTAGATTTGGAATCTCACCTGGCTTGGTTTGCCAACAGTAACAGTGTCTTCAACATTAACAAATGCAGGCCTTGGGCCCTCAGCAACTTCCTGCAATACATTTCTGCCTCCTTTTTTTGACACAGAATGACCCATCTTCACCCCCAACCTCTCCTTCCACCACCCTGAAATCTTTGGTACTCTCGGCAAAGCATCCTCATACTCATCGTCATTAACAAGCAATTCCTCTCTCAAAGTCATCTTCCTCCCACAGTTATCCTCTAAAGGCACCAACAACCCCTTGAAGAAAATTTCATCTGCAGGAATCATGTTGCAGTTCCTCACTGAGAACTCAAAATCTGACGAAACTGGTGCTTCCCTATACTTGTTTTCTTGCTTAGCAGCCTGTTGGGTATCTGCAAAATCACTTGAGAAAGAAATTCTTGGATCCATAGAGTGCTCATTGTTGTACACGTTTAAGCATGCCCTGGACATTCAAAACCACAACATCGATCCTTTCAGATGTTTAAAATTTATTTACAGTGCTAGAATCCTCAACTACATCCTTGCATTTATATAAACCTCAAAGCTTGAAGTTTTTTTTTTTTTGACATCTCATATAAACTGGATTGGTCATTTTGTGTCTAGCAATATAAGTGACTGCTGGACAAACTGATATGGTCTATTGACCCTAAGATTCAGCCTGTTGTGGGGTAATCATGTTTATTTCACCCTTAAAATAAATCACAATTATTTAACTTTTAATCACATAATTTGTGTTTTTTGCATGTTGATTACACTGGATTGGTGGGTGAAGCACTTTAGTCAAGATATGAACGTGTCAAAACAAACCTTCTTAAAAATTCATTAAAAGTGTTTTATTTAGAAAATGAATATTTATTCACCTACTTTTTTCTTTCTCAATGAGCATGTAATCTTGATTCTGAGTAAAAAACAGACATGTTATGTAATAAAAGATTTGATAGTATAGTAACTAGCAACAATGAAATTATATTAAGAGTAGATTCATGTGAATTAAGCCCGTTTAGAATTAATCTAATCTTTAAATAAACTGAATTATCTCAAATCTTACCAACACTAACAAAAAAATAATTTGACTATTAATTAGTGGCATGGCATGTGCATGAAAAAGCACCACTTCCATTGCCTTGCTTATTGACCTTCACATGGATCATCCCAAAATTTTACAAATGATCCGTCAAATCGGTTTCTGCCATGTGGACATTCTCCTCTTGGAAAGTCTTAGCAACCTTATGGGAAGTAGGGAAAAACATAATCTAAGGGCGATGTCTCCCATTTTGTGAGCAGAACTTGTATTTTGTGTTGCTAATCTAAGAAGATTTGTTAACTCAAATTTGTGTTCAAACCCACAAGGCATGGTTTACAATGTTAGATCATGGAGAAACGAAAAATTCCTCTCAACTAGGTGCTGGAATTTTTCCCAAATTTGGTCTTGTAATTTCCCTTTCATCTACTATAATAGGAAGGGGATGTCATGAGGCATGATTATTGATAATTACATAGAAAATTAATGTGTTCTGGGAATTTCATGAGATGAGACAACTTGGGAAGAACCTTTTTTGTCTTCTAGGAGTTCCTTATGTAAGGGATGGGAGAGATACCACATTGATGTTGTATCAGCTTAAAGTTCGATGAAAATGAAGCTTGACAAGTGTTAAAAAATGCTTGCTCTTGAACCTGATAAGAATATATTCCCATTCCCACTTCAAAGAATAGCTGATGTCTCCATTGATGCACACGTTAATCTTCACTTAAATCACAGCACACTCTTCAAACTTCACTTTGTCTAGCAACTGAAATCAAAGAGGATTACAAATGATTGAAGCTGCCAAAACTTTATGCAAAATCATCTTCATGTTCTACATTTTTAGGAAATAATCATTTAAGGGATAACTGATTTCCAAGTGAGAGTTTAGGTTTTATTCTACCTTTTAGATAAATTCAAACAAACAATTGAAATCAATAAATACAATAATAATATCGTGAACTGGGTAATCAATTTGTTTCTTTGAGCTTTTTAACTTGTGTAAGAGTTTAGCAAAAACGGTTTATAATTATTAGACAATATATTTCTTTTATTTACATTTTAAATTTTTTAATATAATCTTTTAATCTTTTATCACTTATATGAACTCATAAAATCTTATAAGGGTAATGTTAATCTTTTTTTGGATGAGTAAAAAACCAAATTGTGGTCTCTGTACTTCAATTATTATTATTTTTTAATTTTATGTTTTATTAAGAAATTTTGTTCTTTTTCCATATTTTTTCTAAGATACAGCTAACCAGTTGTAGTCTCTCTGGTTATTTGATCTGAACCCGGTCCGATCCACTGCAATCGGGCTCAAGACGCCATGAACAGCCCAAAAACCCATTATCGCCATCTTAGGGTTTTTAAAGGGTTTTAGTTCGTTAATTTTATTTTCTACTAAAAATATACCCAGAAAATGGCGTCTCTCATGGCGATACGGAGCACACGCAGCCAGAGGCTTTCTCTGTCTAAGGTACGCTATCAGTCTTTTAACTCCTCTTATCTAAACAATCTTCAGACCATCTTCGACAAAACCCTTGCTCTAAAAGTAGCAAAGCCTTTAAGTACGTCTGCTGCCCCAAATGAGTACTCATCAACACATTCACAATCACCGTTGCCTGATTCTAGGATTTTTCACGACCATAGAAATGGTGATAATAGTCATTGGACCTCGCAACAAGGCCAAAATCAGCGGAATGTTGGTAATAATCAGTTCAATTATCCGAACAGGGGATACCAGAATCAGGGACAAAGATATTCTAATCAAGGACAGGGATATCCTCAACAACCACAGCAATATAATGCTAATCAGCATCCATATCAAAACCCTAATAATCAGAACTATCAGCAACCCAGACACCCAGATCAATGGAACAGTCTGAGCTCTAGTCACGTGAATAATCAGAACCAGAGTTATCAGCAACCGAGAAGCCCTAATGAGTGGACCAATCAACAAAATCAGGGTTACTCACAAGTTAGAAACCCTAACCAGTGGGTCCCACAGGGTCAACAGAGTAACTCGAATCAGGCTCATGTTAGTAGTCAGGTGCCATCACCGACACCGGCTCCTTCAATTGCTGATTTGGCTAGGTTGTGTCAGGAAGGGAAGGTTAAAGACGCTATTGAGTTGATGGATAAAGGTGTTAAAGCTGATGCTAATTGTTTTTATGCTTTGTTTGAGTTGTGCGGAAATGCAAAGTCATTTGAGAATGGAAAAAAGGTTCATGATTACTTCTTACAATCGACATGTAGGGGAGATTTGGCCTTGAATAATAAGGTGATTGAAATGTATGGAAAGTGTGCGAGTATGACTGATGCCCGGAGGGTGTTTGATCACATGCCAGATAGGAATATGGATTCGTGGCATCTAATGATAAATGGGTATGCAGATAACGGTTTGGGAGATGAGGGTTTGCAGTTGTTTGAGCAGATGAGGAAGCTGGGGTTGAAACCAAATGAACAAACTTTTCTTGCTGTTTTCTCAGCCTGTGGTAGTGCAGACGCAATTGAAGAAGCTTTTATACATTTTGAGTCTATGAAGAATGAGTTTGGGATCAATCCTGGGATTGAGCATTACATAGGGCTGCTTGGTGTTCTTGGAAAATGTGGGCATCTTTATGAAGCTAAACAATTCATCGAGGAGAAACTGCCTTTTGAACCCACAGCAGAGATTTGGGATGCTTTGAGAAATTATGCTCGAATTCATGGAGATATTGATTTAGAAGACCAGGCTGAGGAGTTAATGGTTTATCTTGATCCATCCAAGGCAATCACTAATAAGATCCCTACTCCTCCCCCTAAGAAGCGTACTGCAATTAGCATGCTTGATGGGAAGAATAGAATTTTGGAGTTCCGGAACCCAACTCTTTACAAGGATGATGAAAAGTTGAAGGCATTGAGACAAATGAAGGAAGCGAGCTATGTACCTGATACAAGATATGTACTTCATGACATTGATCAAGAGGCTAAAGAGCAGGCTTTGCTCTACCACAGTGAACGATTGGCAATAGCATATGGTCTTATCAGTACTCCAGCCAGGACACCTCTTAGGATCATTAAGAATCTTCGTGTTTGTGGCGACTGTCATAATGCCATCAAGATCATGTCCAAGATAGTTGGGAGGGAATTGATTGTAAGGGATAATAAACGTTTCCACCATTTCAAAGATGGCAAGTGCTCTTGCGGAGATTATTGGTGAAAGTTGCTAATTCTACAATATATATCCACTCTGTTTACTGATATTTGAAGTTTAATATGTAAAGTATTCAGCTCGCCAAGCTATAGGAGTTGTTGAGGAAGGTTGCTAGTTGCTGGAAATGAACTATTCACTGCTTTATGATATACTTTCTGCTTGGTCTGTTGCTGAATTGATTATGTTTTATGAAAGTTCCAGTAACAATTCACATGTCCTTCAACAACTTCCGTTTATGCTGTATATGTTTTCGATTATTTTGAAGGACTGGAAGTCATGAATGGAACTTTTAGGATCATCGTTTCTTTCCTAATCCTGGACTTGTGTTTGCATACTGGTGACAACATCTTATTTTAGCTCTACGTGGAAGCTTTTTCAGAATTAGTTGTAACCTGTCGTATTTGAATGCTAATAACTTATTCACATTTCAGGTCAAGATGTCAACTTTAAATAACTTTTTCATCTATTTACGGGACAGGAAGTTAAAGATTGACTGCAAAAATAATATGCATCAGTTTATACATGCTCATCATATTTTATTATTGCTGTACCATTTTTGTAAAGGGAATATATAACAAAAGTATTCTTAATCATGGCAGCCATTTCAAGTAAAGAATCACAAACAAGAAGAGCCTGTCTAGCCATTGTTCGTGGAGCGAGTCATCACGGTTATGAACTCATCCATGTCAACCATTCCTGTCATCATCAATGTCCACTGCTCTCACCATTTTCTTGCAATCCTCCAGGCTGCAATTTTCTCAAAGTCTCCTTAAAATTTCCATAATTTATTCTAAACTAATCTTCCCATCACCGTTCATATCAAATTTCGGAAGTGCACTCTGCACGTCCATTGTTCTAACCATTCCTACTGTATTTCTATTTACTCTTTAAAATCAATGTACCCATCCCTATCC
Organism: Anacardium occidentale; assembly: GCA_026122585.1. Taxonomy (NCBI): domain Eukaryota; kingdom Viridiplantae; phylum Streptophyta; class Magnoliopsida; order Sapindales; family Anacardiaceae; genus Anacardium; species Anacardium occidentale. The sequence goes on from JAJEJH010000049.1 coordinate 201,144, forward strand.
TAGTCTGCCACTTGGAAGATTTTCAGTGCTTTCGCGATCACTTTTCCCTGCCCAAGAGCTCTCAGAATGGCCTTGTACTCCATCTGCCATATTTTTCCATCTTTGTTGGAATCAAAATTTTCTCACTTTTTTCAATTTCATTTCTATTTGGAATGAATGTGGGTAACGAGCCAGAGTTTGCCTTTTCCGATAGTTGAATAACCAAGACGGCTTACACAGAAACTTGCTTTCCGAAATCCTGGTTCAGGAAATCGAGAAAGCTCACATTTGACATGTCTACTTGTGATTCCCCAACAAGGCAAAAAACATGTGTCATGAGTACAAGAAGATGCACCAAGTCTTTTGAATTTTAGAATGATAGATAGCACACATGCATTTATATGCTTTATAGAGGGTAGGATTTAGCAAATTGGAGGTTATCTTTTGTTCCTCAAATAACAAGTTGAAAAAGCGGCCATTCTGGAGAGATTCCGAAGTTGAAAATAGAATACATAAAGAACAAACATGGTTGCCGAAAAGAACTTTAAGCAAAGAATACATTCTTTGGTGAGGTTAAAAGATGTTACTTGCCTGTGTTTCCTAATTCTCCAGTTTAGGAGTTTGATTTTCCAGTCTATAAATGCAAAGTAAGGTGTAAAACAAGAATATTGCTAGAGAGGTGGTGGAAAAATTACAACTCTTCAGTTCTAATGAATCATTTTCCCGAGTTAAAGTTGAGAGAGAAGTTCAGGTCAAGGCGGTTTTCCATTATCAAGATCCTCCATTACTTCAATGTCCTTGCGAGCTGTTATCTTCTGCACATATCCTGCAATGATGATAACAGCATTGAGAATAGATTCAGGGTAATTTGAGCACTGAGAATAGATTCAAGGTAAAAGGTTGAATATTCTAGAATTTACATATTTGCTCGTGTAGAATTTGATATGCCATCTATGAAAATGAAGAATCAATCCCTTAAAAAGTGCACAGAGTCCGCATCCACATTGAAAGGAAGTTAGGTATTAACAATTGCATCATGGATGACAACACATACAGTGGAACATAGAATTTACACAATAGGCACAAAGAAAAACAGCACAACCTAAGGCAATCTAGAGACTGGACAATAATCATCCAATTAGGTATCCCAAAGACCCTATGAATTAAAGTTCTAGATAAGATAAATTCAACTTCTAACAGAACCTCCACATTGTCAAAATATTCTTGTATTTCTACCCACCATACAACAGAAAAAGAAAGCGCATTCCAACACCTGCCAGGATGCAAAAGTCATGAATATAAGTTAAATTCTAATTGATCTCATCTCTAAAGGGAATCGAATGCATGTTGGATATGTTGGCCTATCCAACAAGTTGAAACATCTAGAAGGTTCCCAAAACAGACCATCAAAAAGATTCAATTCAACTATTAAACTCCTGTAAACAATTATGTAAGACAATGCTGAAATCAAACTTTTCAACTGCCCATTATCCTTAAGACTATAACTTCAACACACATCTGTAGCAGATGCAGCCCAAGCGAATTAAGTATCAATTGCAATACTCTCAAGAATTTACATGAACTAAATTCATTATAGAGACTGAACCATGAATAGGACACCAACTTTGATCCCAGACTTCAAGGAATTCCAAGATTCAGCTAAGTGGGGAAAGATAATAATCAGTCGTATTGGAGTCAGCAAATTTTCAGACAAAGCATTCTCTCCTAGTTCCATGGGAATGAAATCATATAGTATAAGGATTATCTTATGCTTTTGATATAGTGTAACAACCAAACAGGGGAACTGTGCAGAATATTTAAACCTTAACAAAATTTCCGTCCTAGTAACTCAACAATGGGCTTCAACTCAGCTTCCATGGAGCTTAGCTAGATGGTTTAGCTTTTGTTTTCCATGGTCTTTCAATCCAGTTATTTTTAAATATGTATGAATCAAAAATGTAAAAATCAAATCACAAGTGCTCTGTTAGCTCAATCTAATCATGATTCCCATATGAATGTCAGTAGTCAGCATGTTCTATAATAAATTACCAAGGATTACCACTAGATTTCTAAGCATTACTTTGTCGACAATGACAAGCAAACAAATACCATCCTTTAATTTCAACTCAAAGAGTAAAATGTTTTCAATTTGATAAAGAGTTTCTTTAGAATACAAGCTTCTTGACATTTTGGAACACTTCCAATGATTAGAACAAAAATGAACAACCACTTCTGCCTCAAGTTCAACTGGTGGGTTGGCATGAATTAGTAACTAAATTATCTAGATGGGAAAATTTTGAAGGCATAAAATCAGCAAGATTGCCAACAAAATGAGTTTTCTAAGGTGCAGCAGGAACAGGTAGAACTGAGGCAGTTCCAACAGCTCACTGCATGGATGATCTTCAAAAACCATGATTACCTGACAATATTGTTCTCCATGCCAAAAGAAAAGGCCAGGAAGCGAGGGGTTTTAAAAATCTGAACGATGTTCACATATTCAGTCATAGAATTCTCTCGTCAAGATTAAGAAGCTGAGTATTGGAGATGGAAAACTAGTTGTTCATGTACTTAAACATGCTTAATCTTAATGAAATATATGATGAGTAAACCACATTAAAGCAAAACTATGCTGTAATGGACCATGCTACATCAACATTGCCCTGAGAAAAAACCAAAATGACCTTTCAGCCGGACTAAGATTAGTATATTGACTATCTATCCATATATGCACTAAATCATGTCATTTGGGAGCAAGGAGACATATCACTTTGGTAAAAAAATACAATTAAAGAAGACAAAAATGAGTCTTCTTGCAAGAATTGGATGATTTTGTACAAGGAATATACTTGCTCACCTATTTTTGTACATTGAAATGTACATATTCAGAATGTGGATAGACCACGTCAAGTTAGAATATTGTGCCCATTTATATGAGCAATTATCAAACAAAATTACCATAAAAAGCAGAAATAAGTATTTAATTGAATTCATAATGAGTGCATGACAGGGACAAAAAACATTCTTTGGCATTTCTTAGTAAATAAAGGTGGAACTTCTGCTAGCTTTTAAATAGTTAGCAAACACAGACAGACAAGGGTGAGATGTTTAACTGGTTTCCAATAGAACAACCGGGGGAATATTCCCCTTATGTACTATAATAATCATGATGAACTTTTTCTGTAATATTACATACTAATTTTACCAGTGGATAAAGTTATCTCCTTAACATTCAGTATCAATTAAGAAGACATAAAATAAATAATAAAGGTGGTTTGAAAGAAAAATCTTATAAGGATACATATGACTAAAAGGTTGATTGGAGAAAACTAGTCCATTTCTTATTTTATTAAACTCAATATAAATTTCATGGTGGTTCCAGCGATGAAAAGAAGAAAATACCAATTCCAAGGCAAGGTACACATTTGCAGACAATCTCTTTCCCTCTTTTATTATAGTAGCTGACATATCCTGACCCTTGACAACTTCGACACTTTCCAGTCCATTCATAGACGACTTCCTTACAATCCTACATATGCAGAAATAAATCAAAACAAAACTCCATTAATGACAATCGAGACACTCACAACAGTATAAGTGATATACGGTATCAAATGCCCATGCATTCTAGATTATGCTGGTCCAACATGTTAAAGGCAATCTAACTGAATCCTGGCTTTGTACTCTGTATTAGCTTGGGCTAAGCAACAAAATCATTGTCTTAGGCTGATCAGGTTGAATTGTTTCAATTGATGTGCAACCATAAGTTTAAACTTACAAAAGAGTCACCTAGATACACATTTTTCCAGCTAATTTTTGCTTTACCATTTATTTATTGCGTGACTTTTACATAGGTATCTGTTGCTAAAGCAAAAGTGGCTGTATGCCTGCATAATATGGCCAGAAACTGGAAGGAAAGTTGTTACTGCCAGTAGGAATGTCATTTGTTACAATCATTGCTCCCTTAAAAGCTGTTGGATTCCACATATGAATTATAAGAATCCTGCATTGGGTGAATAGGCTCACACTTCATCAACTCAAGTGTTTAGGTTCTAGATGGAGACCAGTTGAACCTATTTCTGCCAAAGCGTACCCAAATTTCAACATGTAGAAGAAATCCCAAAAATAATGAGATAGTACAATTTCCCTCGAGTAATAATTCCTTAATTGAACTCCTAACGGCCAATATTTTAAATAACATCAGAAAATCCAAGTCCAATAATTTCCTCTCCATTTTCTTGGGAATTATACATATTATCAATTACTCCAATCAACCATTATACCCCTCAAAACAAAAGCTTTATAACTAACCATCTCCTAAAAGATCAACACAAGTACCCACCAAAAGTAACAACACAAGGCTAAAGAACACAAGCGCTCACACACAAAAGGAACAAAGTAAGCATAGTTGAAAAATAAATAAAAAAAAAAAAAATTAAATACCTGAACTTCTGGGTCACATTGCAAGCGCTTCTCAATCTCTCCAGGAGAAACAGGAGAAGAATCTGGATAAGTCATGGGAAGAGGAAGGGGATCAGTGTCATCAGTCAAGTAACTCTCTCTATTTCTCGACCATTTCTTCTCCTTCGCATTCACTTTAACGCCACCGTTTCCAATGCCAGCAGAACCAGTAACGGGTCCAGCGGACGATTCCGGACCGACCCGGATGCTGATATCAGCAGCCAAGGGGAAGTGGGGCCACCTGAGGAAAGTGGGGCCCTGGCCGGAGGGAAGATCGGAGGCGGCGAAACAACGAAGAGAAGTGGGAGTTGAAGGGAAAGAGAGCGAGGGAGTGGGGGCAATTGGGAACATTAAATTGAAACAATTGCTCTTGTTGTTAGAATCAGAACGGTCTGTTGTTTTGTCTGTCTGAGGTTTTGGAGTTTGAAGTCTGGATGTCGAGTTTTACTAACCGGATTTGGAAGGGACCACCTACCCATTTCACGTTTTGTCCCAAATCACTACTTGTTCACATGTAATTACCTAGTTAACATATAGATATTTCCAGGGGACTAGACTGGGAGATGGAGGGCGTTAAATTGCAAAATAGATAAAATTTTGGAGTGAAAATCAATAAACAAGAAGTGGGTTTTTCTACTGAGAATATATGCTCAAAATAACGGGATTCCATCATTCTATCCGGAAAATGAAATGACTGCCTACAAAATTCCCTTTCTCTACATCACTTCTTGAAGGCTCTTCAAACACCAAAATTTTGTGGACAAAAGACACAATAACCAAATAAAAAGAATGTTTAATTAGTAATCAGAAAGCAAATATAGTCTTCGATCGTGTTGCAGCTTAGAAGAGGGCTTTATTAGAAAGCATCCACTTTAGCAGTTCTATGTATCTTGTGTTGGTGTGCCGATGACTCGTTCTTCATTTGCTGCAGCGATTGGAGTTAGTGACATATTTAAGCCACAGTAACATGCAGATTTCCCACCCACTCCAGAACCAAACAAGTAAATGACACAAATCCCATTTATCTTTTTAGTCCCTTCAATGTTCCTTCAATTCCACCATCTAACTTGTATTGAATCGTGCAACTCCAAAAACAGCTCCAGCGTCATTGTGTTTTTGCGAAAAGAATTCCAGGATACACCCTGGAACAAGAGATTCAACGTTTTATGTGGAAAAAATTATAGTTAATCTATTCATGTAAGTAATTCATTTAAGTAATCTAACGAAAAGGCGGGTGGTTATTGCTGAATATCTAATCCATTGTTTTTCTTTATAGCGTCAGGAATTTGTCCCTCAAATTCTCATATATACTCCAACATTGTTGTTTTGAAGGAGTCTGTTAAAATTCTCATATCTAAATAACGTTGAGAAACTTACACTTCACGAAGCTCCCCAAGTTGGGTTAGCCATCATGGGATTTTTCCTGGGAACTGGTTTTTCTCCAAATGCCTTCATGGAATTAGAAACAAAAAGCTGAGCAAGTATTACTCAAAAGTAATGAAGAAAGAAAGAAATATCATTTTTTAAAGCATACGTTGTTTTTAGCTTCGTCAGTGATCTCATATCTGGAATTAAACTGTAGATTTTGTTCCCACTGCAATTACTTGTCAAAGATCAACAAGATAGCCATTAATGTCTACCAGGAACCTTACAAAGTGGAGTTCAATTCGCTACGCTTTGGGAAGAGTCCCCGACAGTCCAATGCTTGTAAGATTCCTTCACATAATAAGAAGCAAACCACCCGAAATTAAACCACATGAAAAGCTTGTAGAACCAGGATCATTGCTAACATTGTATAAATATTTATTCTGAGGGCTTACAGGTTGACTACTCAAGCGGGGTTATCATTAGAAACTCCATAAGTTATTAGAAGGCAAGCACGGATCTCCCCTCCAATCAAAAAGTGCATTGTTGAATGATTTTGCCAAATCTTCCACCTGGGTCACTATGTATTATAAAACAAATAAGTTAAGAATGCCTTCCTGATAAAAGCTTCCATGTGGTTGAAAATCGAAATGAAATGAATGAAAAGAGAGTGCATACGATCTGCAGGAAGAGTAATTCCTCCTAGAGGCAGAACCTGCAGGATTTCACGAGCAATGATTACAGGTCCAACATCGCCTTCACGCGGGCGATATTATTCAGTCCAAACAATGTCGGTTCACATCCATATATAATCCCTGGGGATAATCCTTGGTGGGATTAATGGTGCACCAATTTGTCCCATCAATAATTTGATCAAAAACAGGTAGCCGCTCTCCGCCATCATACTCTCCATAATAGTACACAGTTTCACTAAATATTTCTCCCATTTAGTCACAGGAAAAGCATAAAAATATTTCCTGGCTGACATGTCCAGAAAGAATCTCAATGTGGATAATATTGACAGCAAATCTGGTGTTTTCAGAGTCGTTGCATTACCAACAGAGATGGAATCTGCATCCTGGACACATTTCTGTACCCCTAACATGCGGTCATATGCAGGTTAAGGTGAGTCCTGGATTTTGGTGGCAGTGCATACAAGAGATAGATTTTGGTGTACACTACTGCTGGATTCGAAGTGACTATATTCAAATTCGTTTTTGAGTTTAGTTTGAATGAGTCTGAAATGAATTGTTTGAATTCGAACATAAATTTTGATTTTGAAAATCAACAAATACGAACCTGAATATGAATTATACAAACCGAAAATAATCACGAATCCAAACATAAATTAAAAACTTTTTAATTATACTTTATTAATTATAACTTTTTAAAAAATATAAATGCAAACTATACAAATCGAATACGAATATGAAATGAATACTAATTAAATACGAATCAAATTATATAAACCGAATATGAATTCAAACATAAACTTTACTATAAAAAATTCGACAAATATGAATCTGAATACAAATCGAAAATGAACCAAACAAATCTGAATACAAACATATATGTATTTGTATTTGATTCAATTTAAATCTAATCCTATTGTAAACTATTATAAATTTTATATTAAAAAAAAAAAAAACCTCTAATAAATCTATATAAATGAAAAAATACAATTAAAATACAGCCGTTCTTGCGTGTCCCATCATAATAGTATGATCTATTTTGGACATTTTAATAAATCCCCGTGTCTTTGAGGAATTTAAAGCACCCGCTTTTTGGGACGTCGGCATCGGATTCTAGCCCCCTTTCGTTAACATTTAACACAAGTGATCTGAGAAGCTGGTAAATTTTTAATTTTCATCTTTAAGGAACGGTGATTTGTGGCGGATACGCGGCATGTGGTGGCCTCAAGCGGTGGCGAAGTGGCTTCCAAGGTCTCTACCGGTTGTCGCGAGGACGGGGAGGCCTCCAAAGGCACTACATGACATTTGGAGGCCAGGTTAGGGTCTTACTATTAGAACCATTGGGAGTTAAAGAATTTCTCAAACGAAAAAGGCTTTCTCAAAATTTTCTTATCTATTTTTTTTCTTTATAAGCCACTGCATTTTAGGTTATTCGGCAACCCTCAAATTGAAACCCAAGCAACCCTCAAATTGTAACCCAATTGAAGCGGGTTTAATTTGAAAAACCTAAATTTCCTTCAAAACTGTCATTTTTCCTCGCAGGGCAGAAGCCATTTGTTCACTTTCTGTTGCGGCAAGCCATGAAGGTGTTCAACATCATAAATGGAAAGACTCTCTCTGTTGCACTGTTCACTGAAATCATGAACTCCAAGTACGCCCTCTTTCTCTTAAATTAAAATGTTGGAAAGAAAAGAAAGGAATTTTATCACTTTACATTACTCTTTTATACGAAGAAAAATTACCCACAAGGTCATTCCTCTCTTTTATGTCTGTTTCAGTAATGGTTTACACCTCTTTAAGCGTATAGTATTTACAAGTTTCTACTTGGATTATTTACATCCGCAAGGATTCTGTATTTCTGTGTGTTTTGGTCTTATTGTAACTGTAGTTGTAATTGTTGTCTCTGTCATGATGGTAAAGTTCGTGTGGGTTTGGTGAAGTTGGGACGAATTCGGGACCTTGGAAGTTGGTTTCTGTGGAATATTTTGTTTTTGTTGGGAAGATGTGCCTACTAAGGGTTATGATGTGGCTTACATGAACATTATGAGCTAAATTGAGGTTGAACTTATGTGCGGACTGAAAGTTTTGATATGATCATTCTTATCATGCAGGGAACTCTTAGATTCTATGCAAGCTGGGACACTTGAACCTGAAGTGGTATTTCGCAATGCATGCTTATATGTTTTTGTAGTAGAAATGGAACTTATCTTTTGCCCCCATTTAACTTTCTGTCATGCGCTTTGTTCGTGTTCTCTAATGTTGTCTATTTACTGATCCCCGATGTTTTCCCCCTTCTAGCAGCTGCACATAAGACACCTATTGCCAAGTCGCGGGAATCTTTGACAGCACACAGTCTTCACTCTGAGCTTGTCTACAATTACTCGGGATCTAAGCATGTAATTTTCTCTCTCTTTTATGGCTGCCTTTCATTGATTTGTTTTTTGTTTTGTTCCAACTACTGCTAGCTTCAATTTTGAGTAGATTATAGAATCCTTGAAAAGATGTGGCATCTCTGACAGCTCAACTTTTGTCCTCGTTGCTCGTTTCAATGCTTCCCCGGATGAGGTAAGGTTTTATCATCATGAATATTATGATTATTATGTCCTAAGACATCTGGCATTCTGTTTTGGTAATTGTATGGCATCCCATCAGATAAAAGCTGTGGAGAAACTTGTCAATGGGAAGGAAATTTGTTGGGAGAGTTGGAAGGGAAAGCAGATCAAGCCCAGATAAAAAGGTCTACAAGTGCCATGATCTTGAGTGTTCTCCAATTTTATTTTACTTTCTCTCAATGTTGCCTTCAGCATAAACAATGTCTGAATCTGGTTTCAGCACTGCAACATAACTGGCCCAGAGCTGGAGATATCTTCTTTCGCAGATGTGTTGAAATGCCGGATTACTACCTGTCATGATTACAATAACTATTTTTACATGTTAATATTATTAAATATAATATTAATTTATTTTATCGAATAATCTTTTATATGATTTATTTTTAATAATAAAAAATTATCTTAATATCATACATATTATGTTAATCGATGTGTAAATTCGATGTAAAACTTCCACAAAAGCAACATTTTTCTAAACCTTCAATGGCCAGTGACAGAACCTTGTTAAATAACCTCCATGCCCAAGCTCGGTCGAATTTAAAACTGCGGACAATCAATCATGGGTACCTCTCAAAGTCGCGAGGATTACATTTCTGACTCCGAGTAGGAAGAAGATTAGAAGAATCATCTGAATACGACGACGCTTTAGCAACTAGCTCTTCTTCTTCACCTAGAAGTACGAGAACAGCCCCGAATTCTCTTGACGAAGTTGATGTCAAACTCAAATCGCTTAAATTGAAATACCCGAATCCGCTAGGCTCTAATGTTAAAAACCCTGTTAAGCTTTACCTACATATCGGTGGCAATACGCCCAAAGCCAAATTGATCGTCTTTGAGAAGCTTACTTCGTATAGTTTTATTAAGACTCTGAAAGTCCATGGCGGAATCGCCTGATGATGATGAAGAGAATGATAGTGGAGATGGGTTTTGGGTTTTGAAAGTTGGGTCAAAAGTTAGGGATAAGGTTTCGACAGAAATGCAGTTGGACATGTTTGGAGATCAAAGGAGAGTTGATTTTGTTGATAAAGCTGTCTGGGCGTTGAATTTTTTAGTGATTTGGAGTATAGGGGGTTTGTGACTGAGTTTCAAGACTGCTTGTTTGAGAATGTATATGAGCTTAAAGATACTGAAGAGAATAAGATGAAAATTTATAGGAAGGAGTTTCTTGGGTGGGTGATGCCTGAGAAGGCTGATGATTCAATGTGGGAGGATGCTGATGATGGTTTGGGGAAAACACTTGTATATCTGACACCTGTGAAGGGAAGTTGAGATGCTCTGGAGGAGTTTAGGAGTTAGCGAATGGAGGAGTGCAGAGTTTGACGTTAGGTGCATTGGATAACAGTTACTTGGTTAATGATTTGGGTGTGCAAGTTTATAGAAATTTTAATCATGGAATTCACAATAAAGGTGTTAGTGTGACATTTGACAGTGGAAGTTTGAGAACTGGCTCAAACTTGACTTCTAAAAAGGCTTTGTTAATGAGGGGGGAGACAAATATGATGTTAATGAGTCCTCTGAAAGAAGGTAAACCTTATGCCTCAGCTATTAAACAGCTTGATATAGAGACTGGGAAGATTGTGACCGAGTGGAAGTTTGAGAAGGATGGGCCTGACATAACGATGAGAGATATTTACTGATGATACAAAGAGTTCACTGTTGGATCCATCTGAGTCTACATTTGTTGGGCTTGATGATAATAGATTTTGTCAATGGGATATGAGAGACGGGTGGCATTGTGTAGAATATTGTGAAGGGTGATTCAGCAGTGTTGCATTGGACTCAGGGGCATCAGTTTTCAAGGGGCATGAATTTTGAATGCTTTGCAAGTACAGGTGATGGATCAATCGTCGTTGGTTCACCTGATGGGAAGATAAGGTTGTTCTCCAAAACATCAATGAGGCAGGCTAAGACTGCATTTCCGGGGCTTGGCTCACCCATTACTATGTGGATGTTACTTATGATGGGAAGTGGATCTTGGGCACAACTGATTCATATCTGATTATAATTTGCACTCTCTGTATGGATAAAGATGCAAAGACAGAAACTGGTTTTAGTGGGCGTATGGGAAACAAGATACCAGCTCCAAGATTGTTGTAGTTCACTCCTTTAGATTCATATCTGGCTGGGAATGATAACAAGTTTAGTTTTATTGATTCTTGGATGTATTACTTAAAGCTTTATCTTTGTGGTTGTGTTGTGTTAATTGTTATTTTCACTAAACTTTGGCATGCTTGGTAGATTTTATCCCCTATTAACAGTTAACTACCATTTTCGCATGATTGTTGAAGTTTGGTTGTAATAATAGCTGAACAAAATTGTTTACTAAGTTGAATTGCTTGAATAGGAAAAATAAATATTTTACTTGGTTACCTTTTATAGTTTGAAATTTATGTGTCCCTGGCATTTGGGGCAGCTGATACATCGTTATGTTCGTTGCATATTTACGAATTTCTGTTACTTTCTTTTTCTGAAATGATCCCTCTCGCATTTCCGTAATGAAATCTTGCATGCCCGTAGGTTTCTCATTTGTCGTGATTCTCATGGGATGCTATATGACAAAAGGTTTGACTATGATCTAACACTGTCATTGAAATCTGTTTTTGCTGAAACTCTCACGGTAAGTAACCAATTAATATGATGTTGTATGGGCACTTTGTTGCTAATTGTAGAGCATTCATTGACAGAAAGTCTTGAGCTGCTTATAGGTTCTCAATTGAACTTTTTGTTTGGTTTTCTTCTGCACTTGGTTCTTTTTGTACTCTCCATGATTTATGTTATTGAACACATACTATATGCTAAACATGTCTCACTTTATTGAATATTTTGCCTTCCAGGTTACTGAGAATGGTAAACGAGAACACCACTTAGTTGCAACTGTGGGCAAATTCAGTGTGATATGGGACTTCCAGCAGGTGAAGAACAGTGCTCATGAGTGCTACAGGAATCAGCAAGGTCTGAAGAGCTGCTATTGCTATAAGATTGTTTTGAAGGACGAATCAATTGTGGAAAGTCGGTTCATGCATGACGAGTTTTCTGTTAGCGACTCCCCAGAAGCTCCGCTGGTGGTGGCAACACCTATGAAAGTTAGTTCTATTAGCCTTTCTAGCAAGGGTAAGCCACGACATCGGAGAACTGTCATAGGAATGCTTCTGCCGTTTCGTTCCCACTTCTTCATCAAGTGTATTTGAATTTCTTCATCCTGCCAGAGTGTTGGCTTTCTCCCACCTGTATGTATATCCTGTGAAGTTTTGCCATTCATCCTGTAGTAAACACATTGGAAGGCAAGACCTTTCTAAGTAAATGTGTTCGGCTTGCTGGATTATGTGCTTTACAGAGGGCATGTTTTAAGTTTTGGCGTGTAAAGGCCACACATCATTACTCAAGAAAGGTTTTTGTTACATTACAAAGTTGCAAAGTCAAAGTCAATACAGAATCAAGAAGTCAATATTTTGACCACGACCCTTCCCTTATTTCATTTGCTTTACTTTTCAATTCGAGGATTTTAATAATAAACCACCTTCTCAACTGTCAACTGTTAACCTCCGCCACCAACCGCTATGAATGGCACACCCATCACAAAAATAACACCGCGGTGGCTCAAAAAAAAAAAAAAAAAAAGTTTAACAAACAATTAAGCCCGTGGATCAGGCCTATTAAACTGAATAAAATGTGTTCGAATTCGAACAAAAAAATTGAGGTTTCAAACGTACTCATTTGGGTCTCAAATTTTTTATTCAAATCTAATTCATTAAATTTACCGAGTTTTGAGCTTATTTCGAGTATTCTTGCATTATTTTAAAAAATATATAAAAACAACTTCATAATTTTTAAAACTCATAAAAATATTTCATTAAATAAAAAATAACTAATTTAGAAATTTATAAACTACTGTTTTCATTTATATATAATTTTCTTTTAACGTCAATGAAAATAAAAATAATAATAATAATATTTTGAGATGTCAAATTAACGTGTAAGATAATTAAATTTTGAAAAATAAACTTTTTAAGAAAATATATAATTAGAGAAATCTAGTATTTTTATTGCGTATATAAAAAAAAGTACGAATTTTTTTTTTAACTTTAATTATGTTGATGTACGTAATTTAAAGTTATTTCAAATTTATTCTATTTTAAATATGAAAAAATTAGCAAAAAATATGTAAATATAGTATTAATATAAATTAATAAATATTATATATTTCCGGTCATACCCGACTTCCAGTTTGTTCAAACCCAAGGCGAATAACTTAATAGACAAATTCTTTTGTCCAAACTATCCGCGATTCAAAAATCTGTTTGACCAAAATTATTTTTAAGACCAAACAATTGGATTTCAGGACAACAACTAATCTTTTTACAATGTAAATTATAATTAGTTAAGATTAATTTTAAGGGTAATTATGTAAATGAACAAATTTAACTATTCTTTTTACAACATAAATAATCAAAATTAAACAGAAATAATAAAATACTTTAAATCTTTCCTTTTTTGTAAAAGTAATTATTAAATATTAAAATTTATATACATTAACACTTTAAGACAATGAAATTTTCAATAAATTTAAGAAACTATTATTATTTTATTTTAATTTATTTTTTATATTTCTATTTTATTTTATTTCCATTAAAAAAAATCTTATTTTTTAAGTTTTTTATTTTTGAAATTAAATCTTATTACATTCTAGCCGACATATGAAGACATGTCCACTACGAGAAAAAAATTAGAGTCACGTGTGTTAATTGCAACTTACTCATCCTACGCGCTTATGATTTTCATTAAAAAATGATTTACACGTGTTGAATCTATCCACTCAGAACACTCCAACTGACGCACGTTTTCATCATGATTAAAATATGTAATTCTATCATCCAGCTTTCGGAAGGTCACATGCTGGAATGCAAATTGATACACGTGTCAGCTTTCTACTGGATTCCTATGATAAAATTATGATTTAGCCATTTATTGTCAGAAAATAGGAAATTAAAAACACAATTATAAGATTAAGTTCGAATTAATTTAAAATTGAATTTAAAATTTGTTTTTTGTGAATTTAAATTAAGTTTAAGTTTTAAAATTGTATTTGAATAATAATTTCAAGCTCATAAAAAAATTGAAATAAAATTTTATTTTAATTAATAAATATTAAAATAATATCGTTTTAAATATTTTAAATTTAAAATATTTGAAAGAGTCTCACGTCCCTATGTTTCTTATTGGCTCTTTTGTTACTATTATTGTTGTAATTGTTGTGGTTGATCCTAAACGCCGTTGGATATTGTACATCTGACACGTGTTAAAATCAGACAGAAACAAACCCATGCGAAAGCACGTGATTTATGTTTCGAAGAGGGGGAGTGCATGTCGGAGGGCGGAGAGCAGACGCGCGTGATTTTCGTGGGTTGCTAGACAAGGGCCCACCACATTTGCAAGGAAAATGTAAGGTGACAGGTGGATACGGGAAGGACAGGTGGGCATTTGAAAGGCAAAGACGAGGCGATTAACGGATTTTTCAGAAAAAAAAAAGTGAAATCCACGGAGGACTGAACACAACAGCAGGCAGTTACAGCCCAAGCACAACTAAGTACGGGGCTTTATAAATTCAATTATCTCTACGTAATTGAATTTTATTTTATTTTTAATTAAAAATTTAAAAAATTAATTAATTTGATCAAATTTCAAGTATTATGTACCAAATTAATTTGGCATATAAATGGAAAACGAATATGACCACCAAATTACGTTGGGACAATAATGCTCATAGACTTTTAATTTATTTTTCAATTTCACAATTCACACATTTAATCTGATTTCAAATCTTTCTTGTATAATATTGTTCATCGAAAAAAAATTTTGATAAATTTAACGAGATATAAATTTTTTTTGTGTGGATTTAATATAACTTCCCTAGTCTTATAGAAGACTCATTGTCAAAATATGATCCATTTTAGACGAACAATTTACCATAATTTTTTGTTCATGGGTTTTGTAATTCAAAACACATTTTAATAGTTTACAGGGATTACAAGTTATTTAACCAATTATATATTAACATCTTTAAGTGATGTGAAATACATAAATAATCCAACATGTGTTTCATGTTTCGTTGATGTGAAATTTGCTTTAAAACGTCGCGTTTAGTGTGTATATAAGCTTTGATAAATTGGAATATTTTTTGTAAAATAGCTTGAATCTTTTTCCAATTTTAATGAAATTTGCTAATGAAATTGTGTTACACTTTGTGTATAATCTATTGGTATTGACATGGATTTAAATATTATTGATTTCAGGTGATTCGACCACCAATTGTAGTTCGTAGCCACTACACGATTCACGTGTACTAGTTAAGGTTGAAGATAAGGGTTTATAGAATATTTTTTATACATGTGTGACTCGGATGGTGTTGAGTTTTATGATGATTTTTAGAATGAAAAGAGTATTAATTATTAAAAATAAAAATAATATCAATTTCAAAACAATAAAACTTTCAATAAATTTAAAAACAAAACTAAAAACTTTCATTATTTAATTTTAATTTTAAATATTAAATTCAAGTTTTAAAAAAATCCAACGCTGATTATAACTGCCAGCCGAAGACTTTTCCACTACCAGAAAAGAAATAGAGTCACGTGTGTTAATTGCAAGTTACGTCATCCTACGCGCCTTGATTTTAATAATTTATTATTTTCAATCGTTTACACGTGTTGATTCTTTTGACTCAGAATACTTTAATTGATGCACGTTTTTAAAGATGGCTACTGCTTTAGGAATGTCACATGTTTTAATGCAAATTGGTACACGTGTCATTTCCATACTCGATTCCTAAAATAAATCCATAATTTAGCCATTCATGATCCTCTCAAGGTCCTACATAGGGTAGAAATTTTCCCGGCAGCCAAACGAATACAATAATTTTACATACTTAATCAACATTCTTTATGCAAAAATCAATGAAAGGATGGGAAAAATAATTAAAAAGAAAGTTAATTATTGCGACAAAAATGACTAATCCCTTTTGATTAATTAATTATGACCTATAATAATTTTCATTTATAACCGAATCTAAAGAATCCTCGTCAAATCCCATGTTTATCATCCATGGTTGAATTTCGTCTTCTCCAACTCCAATGTCCCAAAATTCACTTTCGCTCTCAAGTCCGAGTCTAATTCCTAACTTTGTTGTAGAATTGCTATTGTTGTCAACATTTTCATTGTTTCCTCGTAACATTTCTTGTTTTTGTTGTTGTTGCTGCGGTGGTGGTAATGGTAATGTGGTTTGTTCGTGCTGACTGGTTAATGGTGTGGCGGTGACGGTGGCTGCATTGTGACTTTCAGGAAATGGGAAGTTGAGCTTAGCTCTGGGCCCGCGAAAATCAATGGCAGCTTTGTCGTAGGCACGCGCAGCCTCTTCGGCGGTGTTGAATGTTCCTAACCAGACACGTGTAGCTCTTTTAGGGTCTCGAATCTCCGCCGCCCATTTGCCCCACGGCCTTTGTCTCACGCCTCTGTAAGTTTTCTTGGCTCGTTTCCTCTTCGCACCCCCTCCTTTCTTGTCGTTGGTGCAATTGTTACGGTTATCATTTTGATTTTGCTCGACTTGATTTGGAGGGAAATAGTTGCATCCTAAGCACCCTTGAATGTTGCACACTTGACACGTGTCTAAAGAGGAAAAAATTGACAGTGATCCATTACCAAAATCGTTAGTCATCGGCGCATTGACGGAGGAGCAGACGGCGGGGGCATTGTCATTTCTATTTTGAAAATGAAACAACTGTTGACAAGGCGCAGGGTTTTTGTTTTCGACTATGATGTTCCGAAGAGTGGAGACTATGACGGAGAGTTCTTGTTCTCTGGTGAGATGTGGAGGCGCTGGCGGCTGGATGGCTGTGCTGGGGGCGGGAGATTTCTGTCGGCTGTAGGAGTTATGCATAGTGTTTGTGATCTGGAGATTGAATTTTGAGGACGGGGAGTTGAATTGAGAGACTGGAGTGAGCGTGGGTAGGTTTATAAAGGGTCGCAATGTCAACGTGTGGGACAGCTGTAAAGCCTCACACGCGGATGTTTTGAGGGAGTTAATGATGTCCAGGTGATGACAGAGCAGAGGTGGGCCAGATGGGACTTGGCAGATGACGTCAGGACAGGAGACGCACGTGATTTGGGAGGGTTGCTATAAACAAGAAGCTTTAGCTATTCTAGAAGAAGAAGATTAGAGTAAGAAGGGGCGAGATGTGATGTGACAGAAGTGAGGTGTAAACATATACGTGGCCGGTTTCAATTGGGAAGGAGGGCCTACGTGCTCGCTGCTTTTGGGTGGAAAAGGTCAGGTGACAGGTGGATAAGGGCAGGACAGGTGGGAGTGTGGAAGGCAAAGACTAAGTGATTCAGGTATGTTTCAGGAAAATGTCATATCCATGACGGAGTCAAACAATACTTCTGCTGTGATTTTTTGTTCCTTTATTTTTTCAGGAAAATTTATTTCTGTAAGTATCGATTTTGAAAAATGCCATCTTTTTAACTCTATTTAATTTTGGAAAAATGCGATTTCAGGAAAAAAAAAAAAGTTTTAAATTCATGGGTTTTGCGTTAAAAGAAACCCATATTTTTATCGAAGTGATTGTGCAAGGGCACGACACCACTAAGGCCAAATCTGAATTAAACTTTTAATTTAATTCGAACTCAGTTAATTTAAATTAAAGTTAAGTTCTAATAAAAAAATTTAACCTTTTTTTTAAACTGAGTTTAATTCAAATTAAAAAAATATTAACTTAATCTAATTTGTAAACCCATTCAATAACTCATTCAATTTGAAGTTAACTCATAATTTAGTTTGAATTATATTAAACTATATTAAATAATTATTAAAAAACATTGTTTTAACTATTATTAAATGAAATAACGTCATTTTATTAATGAATTACAAATTCAAATCGTTGATTCGAACTAAAAGCAAATCAAAATTATATCAAATTTAAAAAGTTAAAAGAATAATCTTCCTTAACAAAAAATCATTCAAATATAGATCTCAAATATATTAATATCAAAACTCGAATATCCAAATGTTTAGGGAAGCATAGAATTGAGTATAAAAAACTCTGAATCAAGCGGAATTTATATCTTTAATGGCCTTATGGAACCATGAAACAACACAAACCTTTTGCCAAATTCTGCCCTTTTTCTTGTTCACTTAAAATAGAATAAAGTCTACTAATAATTAATATATTTTTTATGAAGTCAATCTAGAAAACAATTATATCTTCAATTAGTTCATTTTTTTGAGTTTTAGGACCATGAATGCAACCAACAAATGAATCATGCATGGCTTTTGCATGCTTAGCTTGGAAAAGCTTCAAAAAATACGACACCCAACAATAACTGAAACCCTTTTTCTTGTATTTTTCTTTTCTCGATCTAAGCAGTAAACTAATATCAAAACATGGGCTTACAAAATCCGGTTGAATTATACAAAGAAGTGCCTGATGTTTGTGCACCAGAAAGAAGACAAAAATATCTTTGCCTCTTCTATTTCTCCTCTCTACCTACCCCAACAAGAATTGATTGAAAATTGGCACTAACAAACATTTCCCCAACCTTATCACATTCAATTGGGCACATAGCTAATTCTATAGAATACTCTCATTTAGGAATCTCTTTCTGGGGCTAATATTGTCACTGACGATAAAAAAATCTTCAATCTTTCACCTAATCATCATCCTCAGAATCTGCATTTGGTTGCATAGAATTTGTTAACAAGCATTCACCAAATAAACTTTATGCTTATTTGAAATTCTATTAAACAAAGTTAAAATGAAGGGCAGACTGCCTAAATTTGGGAAGGTCCTACGAGTCTTTTCTGTTTCTCCCAAGAGGGATCACTATCCACTCTACTTAAAAGGGAGAAAATGAGGTTAAAGCAAATTCTTGATAGTTATGAGTCAACCCGCCACACACAAGCAAATCAAAATCATGGATTAACTACAGAGAGAGACATCCAGGGCATAAAAAACAACCAAGAAAAGAAAAGGTAATCCAATTGGCATTGTTTAGGAGGACTTACCAGATCTTATATCTTCTCCAACTTTCCCCCTGTTTTTCAGCTGTCTCCTAATCATTGAGCATATGAGAACCCACCAGTACACGTGGAACACAAGTAGCATCAATAACATTGTATTAAAGACATAGTACATAGCCATAGGATAAATCTCTGATAGCTTCAAGTGGTTCTGAATATCATAGCTGGAAAATGCCAACAATAAGAGCAAATAAGCTAAGGGAACTACTATATAACCAAATCAAGTGAAATCAAATTCACCATGCAGGCAAACCTTGAAGTTTTTATGACCCAAAATGGAAAGAATACTAGTCGTAGTACAAGCCATGATATAGCAAATAACCCAAAGAATACACTTGCCCCAAGCTCATTCTCAGAATATTTGAACACTTTTGCAGCTTCTAGAAATACATCACTTGCATCATGCAAGGCAAGGATAATTGAGCCAATCCGAAAAAAACTGTGAACAAGAAAAAAAAATTACGATTTACAGGATATCTTCAAGTAAATAATAATATTGCATGTTTAACATACTGCAGTACAGATACCAATAAAGGGCAGATGAAGGCAAACCACTTGAGTTCTACTGCCAATTACAAGAGTTCTCTTATATATTATAAACATGTTGATGCACACATGCTCAGAAAAGAACAGTAAGACAGGAACTCCAGCATCTAGTCCTCATCAATTGAGCTTATTTACAAGCTTGTATAATCATTTACAGTACTAATACAAAATAAACAGGATGTGTACGTTGCCTAAGATAATCAAAGACGAAGAAAAAGGGAACACTGACAATATACTAAAGAAGATAAATATCTTCATGCTATCACAGTAACAACCGTAATGACCTGACAGCTTGAACAAAACCTGGTAGAGATATGCAAAATTGCATAAGCACAACAAGTATGAAGTGAAATGCCACAAACGCTCAAGAAAAGCATCATACCCGCCCAATGACACAATGAGAACTGAGAGCAAAGGAAAATTGTTTACATAGTATCAAAATCTATGGATGATGCTTAGATCCCTACACTTAGCCATGTTTGCAACAAGTTGAACAGGGTTACAGATCATATAATAATGAGGGCTGTTAAGTTCTCAAAATAACCCAAAACTCAAAGGTTTTTGCAAAAAATTGCAAACTACAGAACCACTATAATAATGCCCATATATTCAAAAGATTGAATAGCCACAATAAACCAATTAACATAAACTGCCACAGACAGCGCTCCAAGACTACCCCAATCTCAATCTTTTATGCACACCAACAAAGATGGACGTGATCACAGAGACACAGATGCTTACACTAATGACATCTGACCGGCTTATATAACTATCTCACATTCATATAGTCAATTGACAACCCTCAAGAACATGATTTATATCATCATCGAGGCAGCTCAATTTAGTTTTACACTGAACAATTTTTACGTGTCCTCAAGTTCAATCAACATAACTCAAATAACTCAACTTCATATTATTTAACTTTCTTATAATGAATTAAAAGACAGAATGCAGTTTATTATAAGCATAACTAAAAACACAATTAACTTCAAAAATTGATCTCAAAACATCTCAAACATCTCAAATAACAGAAAAGATAGATGAAGGTACCAGCAAATCCCTGGTTTGAGTTAGTGTTAATTATGCTGAAATACTATTTATCACAATAATATTAAGTTCTAATGTACTTCCCTGCATGCAACACCGAATTGTGATTAGACTTTATGTGATTCAGGCATAAATAAAACAAATGAAAGGATTCTAACTCATAATATGCAAGTGGATTCCAACACATGCTTAGTTTGCTCATTATTGTAATTTGAATAATAGAATGAGAGGATTTGAACACAAGAACCCTTGGACAACCTAGTTTGTATAACCTGTCCAATCGCCTTCCTTCCAAGACCCTTTAGCTTCGGGCTCTAGTGAGTGTTTTTTCAAACACTTTCCTTATCTTCATCTACTCAATTCCCTTCTACCCAAAGTCTTTGGTGGCACTGTTTCTATTTATAATCATGACAAAAAACAGAGCAAACTCAACATTAAAGCCGAAAAGTGCATCTTTCTTGGCTATTCTCCCACTCAAAAGGACAACAAATGTTATTGTCCTACCACTTGAAAATTTTGTGTCACGTGATGTTCCCTTTCTTGAGGACCAACCATACTATCCCAATGCCACTCTCCAAGGGGAGATAAAACATGAAGAGATGGACCTATCTGGTACCTTGCCTATCTCGATTTCATCTAACCTTTTGTCTTCTCAACCCCAAAAGCTAGCTCAAGAGGTGAGACATTCCCTCACACTCATAAACTTGCACCCAACGCCTTCCACTTCTGATGTGGGATAACCCAATAATCTTTCCCTCACACATTGAGCCATAAGTTAAGAATTGAGACTCCTTATCAACTGAATCAAGCCAATGATTAGAACTCCTCATCAACTGTTACATATCTCGTGGACTATTGGGCAGAGTTATTGCGTGGAGTTGCTGTAACCTAGGCCCCAATATCATGAAATGAAGCAAGAATTGAAAAAACCTCAAATTATGTTTTATTCTCAGGCATAGCTGCCAATATATTTACACAAGAAGAACCCTAATAATCACTAGGATTTCCTAACAAGAAAAGGAATAAGAAACAATTAAGGAGCCTAAATCCATAACAATTAGGGATCCAAAATCCCTAACAATTAGGGATTTTTCTAGACTTTCTGACGACTATTAATCACCAAAACTTGAGGTTATAGGAAAAGATCCAACAATAGTATTTAAACTCTAAAATGTCATATCAAACAATCCAAGACAGATACAGGCTAAAAATGAGATTCAAAAGAATACATAGATTATCAACAATTTTATAGAAATAACTATCATCAGAACATATATGCATTTAGTAATTAGTAATTTTTTATTTATTACCTAGAAATGTATGAGTATCCAATTAGGATAACAGTAATTACATGATGAGCCATCATTACAGAGAAATCCTTTCTACGAGTTTCCCATGTCAAGAGGGCAGCAATGCTGTAGATGTAAAATCCACATTGGCACATGTAGAAAAGCTTTAATGGGAGCCTGAAATGGATAATGATGCAAGTCAGCATAGAAAATTTGAAAGATGAAATTAATTTATTCACCAATAGAGCCAACTCTACTGGAAACCATCCAAAAGCTGGGTCCACACATGCACATAAAAAAGAAAAAAAAAAGAGAAAACTTGTGATGTGCTTGTATGAAGACTCAGAAAATAGATTCATTCCTTGACAGCCAAATTCTTATCCCATCATAAAAGCACCAAGTGCAGTACTAGCATCCTGTCTTCATATACAAATATACTGTTTAGAGATGGGATGAATTATACCAATCTGTTAAGAAGAAAAGGAGGTTTGCAAATCCTTACATTTTTGACACAATTTTCAAGACATTAGACAAAAAGAAACGGCAGCTAATAGAAATCAATTCACAGAAAGAAAAATAATAAAGAAAATACAAAACTACATTGGGCTCATCTTTATGAGGGCTGGCAAGGGGACTGTATTTCATTTTTAGGCATTTTGTTCTTTTACTAGTCATTTAATATCAATGAAAATGCTGAGAGATGGCCACTCACAAATAGAAAAAAAATGGATACTAGTTATTTGAGGATTAAATCCAATTATGCACATTGCAAAAGAACCTTCTCACACTAAATATACTGCATTCAGTTATTCAGTACTTAGACTAACAATCAAAGTATATACTAAACTCACTTCAACTCTTGATTTGGATAGCCATTGAAATACAAATTTGTATCTCTAAACCATGGCTCATGGTAGGCCATTTTGAGAATGCAAAATTCAACAGTAGCATAGTATGTCAACTTCCACATAGATTCTGAACATTTTCCAATTTTTGCCCTGGTAGCTTCATTCAACTTCAATGGGTGATTTCCATTACTCAACAACCAGATGGCCAACCGCTACAAAAAGATGACAAATGATCAAAATATAAGCAAAAAATAAAGTATTTATGTATCTTACTCAAACATTTACATGAAACAAAAGTATTGACACAAGTGTTCCTGTCATAAATTATCACAAACAATGTGTAAACCCAATTATTGCTTCCTTTGATCACAGGAAAAATAAATGTATATTCCTCATTAGAGGAAGTCAGCTTGGGATAGAACATCATCACAGTAAAGGATGGAAATTTAACAAAAATAGACAATCTACACCTTCATTTTTTACTCTCTGCCACTGTGGCAGAACCAACATAAGAAAATGGCCTTCCGTTTTACATAACTGAAAAATTATCATATGCTTTTACAAAGCATGACATCAGATCCAAGTGATATTGTCAAAATTAACATGTGCATGCATCTATATATCATTTCTAGAACCAGAAAATAGGAAACTAATATCTTAGTTTCATTTCTAGCAGTCCAAAAAAAATTTATCACCACTTGATAAGTATCTTAGAATGCATCCATGCATGAAAGAATATGAACTGTGCAAAATTGATTTAACACTTTTCTTCGTTAGCATCCATCTAATAAATTTTAGGCAAGAAGGAATAGGAACTACATAGCCAACATCAATATTCTGCTTCATCACTGTGCAAAAGGTCACTTGATGTATCAAATTCACTTATCCAATATCTATGATATTAGATGCCTTTTCCATAGTGACCACAAGAAACAGTTGTCATCCCTACTCCACCAAAATCAAATTAAATAGTCCAAAGTGATAAAAAAAGCTACAAAAAACTTAAACGAAGATAAAATTCAAAAAGACCTATAGTATATGCTAGCAAATTCTCCTGCCACCTTAAGCACCTAGCTGATCAGGTTATATTGTCAGATCTCAAATTTACACGAGTTTATGCATAATGGAATACCAGAAAGTCCTTATAGCGAACTTTCATCACCAATGACAATTTACATCTCATGCTAAAAATAGGAGAGTGATCAACTTCAGGCTGATATAATTACTATACGAAATAGATCAAGTTTAGGCCCCCCAAGTGCCACTTTATCACCAAATAACCTATATTTGCAATTTTCCATTTATTTTCTGTCCATTCTTTTCCTCTTATCCTTTCCTTTTTTTACAATTTACTTCACAAAAATTGAGAGAAACCAAATAAATTAGCAGAGCCACAAAGGTTCACACTACACATCTTCAAATCCTGAAACTAATCCTCCATGTTTCAGCCAATAACACAAACTAAAAAGAATAATAACTTGGAATTAATCCTCCCTAGTTAAAAAAAAAAAAAAAATCTAATTCAACAACATTACACCTACTAAAAAGAAATCAACCAAAGCAAATGCAGCTGAGCTTAATTCACGAAGTTTCTCTCATTTTCTTTGCTTTGACGAGCACAACTAGCAGTTAACCAAGCGCATGCAGAAAACAGAACTAACTCCAATTCAATATTGAACAGAAGCGACACAAATAACATAAAAAAAAAAAAAAAAAAAAAGCGGAATCTTACTCGAAAGATGAATTTATCGAGCAAAAACCTGGCAACAATGAAACCGGGAACGAATAACACAGCGATGAAGAAATGCCATGTTTCGAGGATTCCAGCTTGAATCCAGATCGAGTCCATGCGTGAATTGAAGCGAGAATAAGACTCGAGCCTAGCCTCCACAATTAACTAAGATTAGTCAAGAGAATCATCTCCAAAATTGAAATGACTTTCGTTCTGATTCAGACCTAACCGCGAGAATAAAAATGAGGAAGCTGAAGCTGTGTGCTGTGGAGGTTTAGAAAGATCGAACTTAGTTGGAATGATCAAAACTATTTTAATTAAGAAAGAAACGGAACCAAATAATAATCAATAGTCATAACAATTAACAATAATATTTAGGTAATTAATTAAATTAACGAGATTTTTCACTAGTTAATTGTTTTATCATTGATTTACGTTAATTTTGAGGTAGAATTAGGCGAAATTTGTCAATTTACATGGAAAAGGGGGTGCTTTGCAATTTTGCCTATTAAGGGTATTTTTGTAATTTTAAATTACACAATCCCGAAAGCCAAAATCAAACTCTCCATAACGTATAAGCATGCATCCTACAAAATACGTTTTCTAGAGATGGCTCACTCTTAATACCATAATTCTATATCAATACGGTGATTAAATTTCAATTTTAATGAGTTGAAAAGACACAAAAGCAGTTATCGGAAAAACAAAAGAGCTAAATCCCATTTTATAAAATTAGAAAAATTAGATTAGTAAAATATTTTTAACCCTTAAACGTGGAAAATCATATGTGAAAAATATTAAATTAACATCGTGAAATATTATATTCACGATGAAATATTATTTACCCTTGTCACATGTGACCTTACAGACATTACATCTGGGAAAATGAAGATTTCCCAATAATCGTCTTGCATAAATGCTTATTATAATACTAGTTTGTCTTCCACACTCAGAAATTAAAGCTACAATTCCCGTAGTACAGTTTGATTAGAAAACTGAAAATTAATCTCATTTGAGAGAGGTTGATGCTTTTGATTCTTTCCAAAATCTGGCTGGAAGCCCTTGCCGAGGAACTGGGAATGGGTCATACTGAATCCCACCTTGAGAACTCACCACTTCCCACCTGCAACAACGAAAAAAGGGCCATGGGGCTCCAAATGACTCAGCAGTTGATTGAATCATCATTCAGTAACTAACATTACCTGAAGGTGTTGAGGAGGTGGTGGATTAAAATCAGCATTTGCAGTTTGGCCAGTTCATTGCCAGGGCAGGCGTGCACTCCATTGCCAAAAGGCATGAAAGTACTCGGCTTTGGGGCTACCTGCAATCGCCCACAACAACAAAAGTCTGTAACTTTAACCACAAATATTGCTCAAGCTCGCTTGCCAAGAACCATGACCATCAAACGTTGATGCACCCTTACCTCAAACCTAGATGGGTCAAATTTTTTAGGGTTAGAAAAGAATTCCGGATTGTGATGGATGTTCCTGAAGAGGGGCATAACTTTCCAACCCTTTGGGATGAGGTACCCTGTGCATTAATAAACAAGACACTCTTGATCAAAAAGGTAAAAATTTAAGAATCATCTAGTTGAAGTTGAGATTGAAGTCCTCACCTTTGTACTCTACATCAACCACTGCTTCCCGGAATGTAAAAGATATGACGCTTGCCATCCTCAGACTCTCTAATATCAACTGAAAGTTGAAAAATAAACACGGTTGAGCCACCATTTATATCACTTTATTCATTAAGTTATAACATAAACATAAAATTGAATTAACCTACTCTATATGTGAGTGGCATATTCTTGGTATCTGCCTTTGTTAAGGATCTCTTTCCTGCTGCAGCATTTGATTCGTATATGGCCTTTTGCTCTGCCTGTAAAATTCAGCCATTTAACAATAAAATTCTGTGTATGTTTTTCTCCTGATAGTTCGATGGATTCTTATGTATCTTACAATTACCTTTACATCTTCCAGAAGTCTTTGGTTATCATGAAGGTACTTAAGAATCCATGTTAAAACACTGGCTGTAGTGTCCTGAGCTGCAAATAGTACTCCAATGATGTTATCAGCAATTTGATCATCCGTTAGAGCTTGCCCCTTTGCATCTTTGAAGCTCAAAATATGACCCAAAAGATCCTTATCTGATATCTTTTTCTTTTTCCCCTCTCTGATTATCTCACTCACAATCTTACTCAGCCTTTTCCTTGCCTTCAAGTAGACAATATTTCATCAAATTGATTAACGTCATATGTTAAACAAGAAAGAATACTTGTTTATAAAACAGTTGAATTTTCTTAAATATTACCAAGAGAGCTTTGTGATAAGCAGTTCCTGGAATGTTTGTGGGAAAAGAATTGTAGCCTTTGTTCACTATATCATAGTTCTTCTTCAGCCTCTCTCTGGGGCTGCCATCCAAGTTGCCAAAGATAGACAGAATGCCGACATCAAAAGAGAACTGCCGAGGATCAAATCAAACCCACGTGTTGGCAAGTCAAAATATTAAATTAATTCAACTAGATAGGCCAAAACAATTTTTCAATAACTAAGCACAGTAAGCAGCACGAGTTCCGCATTAGAAACATGTGTGTGTATAGTTTATTCCAATTAATTAATACCTTCTTCATCGCGTTTATATATATATATATGGTTTATTCCAATTAATTAATACCTTCTTCATCTCGTTATAAGTGTTGATGACTTGCCCATTATTATCAGCTGTCCATGAGTTCATGGTAGAGATGGCTATGGCTTCAATATCAGGGATCAGTTTCTTAATCGTTTCCGGGGCTAATGAAGTTTGAACAAGGTTCCTGAGGTGAGTATGGTAGTGTCCCTGGTGAAAGAATAGAGCTGAAGGGCCGATCAACCTCTCTTTGCCTCTCGGATAAGTTGGCTTGAACAAATGAGAATGAGTCACAAGCACAAATTTTGCGGCTTCAGGATTTGCTAGCATAACACTAGGGTAGCCAAGTATGCGTGTTTTAAATATCTCTCCATATCTGAAAATATCAAGCAACCCCACAAAAATAGTAACTCCGAACAAGTACATGCAGAAAAGAAAACATATAAATAAATTATATATATAAAGAACCTTTTTTCTTTCGCGGTGAAGAAGACATTGGGGTCCTGATAATACATTTGGAGAGTTTCCCCGATGTAAGGCCATCCCATTGAGCCTGGAGGAAGCTTAGCGACTCCTTTAGCTTCTAACCTTCTTTTCCTCAGGAAGGGATAACGCGAGAGAAGAGTTGACAGAAAGAGGAAACTGCAAATGCAAATGGCAATAATGACAACATTCTCCATGTCCAAATGTACTAGCACTGAATGCAATGAGGAAGGAGAGTGATGGAGGCCTAAGAGGTTTATATAGAGTCCAAGAAAGCAAAAGAGGATAGAAACAGATGTGGTTTTGAACGAAGATTTGCCATTTGTAATGCAGAGATTGGGCTAAATTTTCTTTTTGGAACTTTATAGTTCCATGTTTACACTTAATGTACATTATTAGTTGGATTAAGTCGAAAGTTAGGACATTGACACAACAGTATAATGGGGACCAGGTGTCGATAACACATAGTACAGATCGATAAGATTTCATTTGTATGATGAAACATGACTACTCTGCAATTTCCTGAATTTCACCCCAAAAGATTCTCAGGAGAAACTTCTGTAATTAGGAAATATATCCCCCACATGATAGTTTTGCTGGTTAATGGGTCGATCTCTATGCCTCTGAAACTTGAGTTTGAACATTTATGATATTTAACTAAAAATTCCTAATTTTATTTGATAAATATTATTGATGCACGATATTTGCCAGAGACTTTGGATATGCAAAGAAAATTGAAAAAAGTTGTTGGTTGAGAGTAGGATTATGCCCATAAGAATTAGTCCTAGATTAAGACTTTCGATTTTATCGTAAGAATATTATTGTGACATGTCGTGGGTTTGGAGTTTTTCATGAACAAAAACAAAAAACAGAAAAAAGTTGGTAGGTCAGAGAATAAGACAATGGCCTTACCCACATAAGCCTTTCGTAAAGGGGCAGCAGTCACCTGTAATGGGTTAAATTAAAAAAAAATATATATATCCATTGGGTCTTTCGTCATTTCGTAATCTTTCAGGCGTTTATGAGGTCCGACTCGTTTAGCCCGCGCAGCTCACGCGTGATATTGGTCCCAGTGCTACGGCGGTGCATTACAACTCACACGTTCGAGCCGTACGATCCTTAATTTCAACGAATCAGATGGCCGACTTATCTTCTTGTTGACCAACCCCTTGGGTCGTACACCACATTTCCAAATTGTAAACGTAGAAGGGGCCCACGAGTGACGTCAAATCAAAACGACAGCCCACAGAGTTTCCTGGCTGTATCCTGGAATACCTTTTTCCCATCAAATTTTTAGGAAGAAATCAATTACTGCTTAATTCCCAAATTACGTTTATACCCCCCATATATTAACTCATCCTTATATATATAACCTGAATACTCTCTTAGAATATTTCCATAAGGCCCCCATATATTACGTTTATTCCCACACATAGTTTGAGGCGGGGACAAAGTGCCACCCTCCAAGGTTTAAACTCAGTTTCTCACCCTTTAACCAAATTTAATATCATATATATTAGTAAACAGTAATAATTCAAGAGCATTTTTATCTTTTCAAAATTAAAATTTTATAAAATAATAAAATAAATTTTATATAAATAAAAAATTTTAAAAATATATAAAAAATTTTTAAATTTCAAAAAATTTAAACAACAATCGCCGCCAATATCGACAGCATTGGCCATCGATGACAAAATCAGGTGGTCGTTTCCAACCACCTGATTCTAGGGGAGGCCTGTCAGTGGGCCGCCTTCAATTTAGACGGAGGTAAAAATAAGCCGAAAACGATCAGAAATGGTCGTCTTTGGCCCTACTGGTTGTCTTTTACCTTTCTTTATGACAAAAGCGGTCGGATCTGGCTACCTCCTCCAAAACTGGAGATGGCAGATTTGGTCGTTTCCACCGATGAGGAGGCTAGTTAGGTGGTCAGAAACGACCATATGGTTCCTTTATCGGTGGCCACCGCTGCCAGCATCAATGGCTGTGGCTGCTTAATTTTTTTTAAAATTTTTAAATATATATTTTATATATTTTAAAATTTAAATATTTTTGAAAATATATATATTTAAAAATTATTTTATAATTTTATTATAAATTTTTAATTTTTAAAATGGTATTTTAATCATTTTAATATAAAAATTATAAAAAATACTTTCAAATATGAGAGACTGGATTTTTGAAACTTCGATGGTGGCACTTTGTCCCCACCTCAAACTATGGGTGGGAACAAGTCTTTTGGCCTTTCCATAAATATTGTTAACACATGTAACATAGTTGATCAAAAACATGTGATGCCACAAAATATAATTTTTATTATCTCATTTTTTACTACTTTCAAAAATTACCATTTTTGAAATAGGTCAAAAAATAAGAGAAAATTGAATTTATAAATAGGGGCATTTTTGTTAAAATGGAAACAAACAGTAGTTAGTAAAAATGTTACTACATATAGTATAATTAGATCCATAGAGTTCCCATAAAAGACTCATGCATTGTTATTAGATTGCTCCCAATAAAAGAAGTAAAATTTATGGGAACAACACACCATATGTTACAAGTAACATCAAATTTTCTTCATTTTTGAACTAAAATTAGTCCAAAGATGGCAATTTAACTAGTTAAATTTGGTTTTTGTAGCATCCTATGATTAGAAAAGCCCTTAGTGGTATAATTTTGGGGTTAAATGTGAAATTTAGAAATAGATTGAGAGTTTAGAAGCATTTAGGGGTGAGATAATAAGTAACCTGAGCCTGTGTGGCTTGCGCATGATTCCTTTTGGGAGGTTTCAATCATGCGTAGCGCGAAAAATGAATTTTATTCATTTTCCATTGTGCACTCCCGTGCATTATGCCTTGCACGCCCGTGCAGGTGAGTAGAAGAAAGAGAGACGAGAGATTTAAGTGTTTCTCACCCAGCTTTTCCCATTTCAGCCAAAGTTTCTCTTTGTTTTCAGTCGTTCCCAGCCCTAGACCAGATCTCCAACATCCAACAGCTCTTAATCCAGCTAGAGAAGGAAGAGAATAGATAGAAAGAGAGATTTTCAGTAACCATGGCAAGAGGTAGGTGTTTCCTTACTTCTTCCTTGAGTTTCCCAGTATGTATGTGATGATGTGTGCTGTGTGTTTTGTTCTCAGCATGCTTATGAGTTAGATGACATGTTTATGTGTTGATATGTGATGAAATGAGGCATGAGATGATGGTTTCCACCCTTTAACCATGCTTGCTTTGCTTGTGTGTGTTTATGTGAGAGAATGAATTATTTTCATGGTGAAATGAGCTCTGATTGATGAAGGATGAAATTGGAATGCTTTGTGTGCATTTTGAAGTGCCTAAAATGATTGTTATCAGTTAATTTAAGTTTGGATGTGAAATGGATGGTTTTCTGCAAATTTCAGGTGAGTGTTGTCGATGCAGAGCAAGACACACGCCAGTGTGCCTTTGCTTTTGCAGGGACATGCCCGTGTGCACGAAGTGTGCACGACTTGGTTTGCAGATGCACGCCCGTGTGTCCTGAGGGACACGGCTGTGTGCTTGTTATTTTAGTGATTTTATCCAGATTTTTCAAAAATGAGCACGACCGACTGCACGACCAGCGCACAACCCCGTGTGTCCTGAGGAACACGGCTGTGTGCTTGTTATTTTAGTGATTTTATCCAGATTTTTCAAAAATGAGCACGACCGACTGCACGACCAGCGCACAACCCCATGCGTCTGGGCACACGCCTGTGTGCCTTTGCCATGCACGCTTATGTGTGTCTCTTGCATGCCTGTGTGCTTTGCTCACACGCCCGTGCGCCAACATATTTTTCACATAAAAGATTTAAAATGAATTATAAAGCATGGGGAATCAATTTAAAGACTAATGAGCATCAGATAAGAATGAAATCAATTAATAAAGGCTGCATAAGCATTGCATAGCATAATATGCAACATGAGAAAAGATCAAGGGATCCGATTTCAGTAGCATTCAGCATTCAGAACCTGACATCTGGATTAGAGTTTGGGTGAACTTGATGGGGCATATGTAGGATTCCAGTCTTCTGACACCAGTCAGATCGTCCAGTATTTTATATTCAACTTTCTAGCCCTTAGTTAGACTGTTCAGCCCACATGACCAAGATACCGAATCCTTATGTTCATCAGCCTAATCAGCACAGCAGGTATCTTCGGATACATAGATATTCAGATGCATGCATACTCAGTTTTCAGTTAGCATGACATGACATATAAATCATGACATGAATGAATAATACAATCAGATAACAAAATGAGCAATGTATCCGGATTCTAGCAAGCGATTAGATGAATGTTAGGGTCAAGGTCAGGTATGTGTTGTGTGTTTGCTTGCTTGGGTTGAGGAAAGTAGGGATCACTTACTGGGTGATATTTATCACTCATCACTTTCCTTCTTCATTCCTTTTTCAGGTTTGTGTGCTGCTGGCGAGGAGCGGGTGGGCCGTGGTTGACAGGAGAGGGCCCCACATTAGTTTTCAATATGTAATTTTAGTTATGGCCTGTTGGATGTTGTATTGAAAAATGTATATATATTGTACAGAAACAGTGTATATATGTTTATGAAATGGCCATTTTGGGCTCATTGTACAGTTGTATATTGTATATTTTAGTTATAGTTTCGAGCTTCCGCTTGTGTATGAATGTATAGCAGCAGGTTTTCTTTTCGTAGGATTTTCGTCGCGTATACCGAGTTTTCAGTTCATTAATAAAATAAAAAATGTTATTCAGTAACAGCGGTACGTATGACGGTGGGTCCTACAGTTTTTAACTCGTTTCTCTTTAAGATTCTTCAATAGAAACAAAGATGGAGATAAGAATAGGGATAACTAAAATCTTCATAATTGAAAAGAGAATTGAGAATCTTGACTAAATATTGAATCATACCTGAAAGCTTTGAATTATTACAAATATCTAAAACTGAAAAAAAGAAAATGGAAAGAACTTTTTCGAAGGGAAAACGGTCTTTATATCATAGACCAGACAATTATAAGAAAAGATTTCCCTTGCAAAGACAAAGACGAAGATTCTCCATTACTTTCGTATTGAAGATAATGTAAAGACGGAAAAATATTTCTTTTACAAAAAAGAGGACAATAATTAAAGTATTTGGTCTTGCCTACCGTATTGTCATCTCTATTTACAAAATTATTCAAGTGCTTATTTACTGAACATGTAAGAAATGATTCCTGTATACAACTTGATCAGTCTTGTTAGTTTTGGAGTCATTACCAAAAGATATACCGACCTATCTCCCCCTCGCATGTTTTCTACCAGGAAAATGCAAAGCAATTATTGAATTTCATAGGCCTACTTCTGCCATTGATATTCCTGAAGCATGCTTCGTTTGGCCTTTCACATTGAACGATCATTCAGCCTCGGAAATGAATCCTTCCTCTCGCACGTAAATTCTGTCTTGTACTTCAAATTTTGTATCTAAGTTGGCTGCTTCTTGTCACATTTTGAACATTATTGTCTGCCATTTTACAAGGAAAAATCATAAGCTACGTGCCATTCTATCGTGGCAGATGACTTAGTTACTGCTTCTTGTTTCACCACAGGCTAGTCTGTGTATATGTGGAGCCAAAAGGCCATGTGTTTAGGGGTAATAATTCTGCATTGGATGCCTATACATGAGGCCACCATCAATAATTACATATTTTATCCACCGATTTTGACCATTTTTAGGTGGAAACAGTTTTCGTATATTTTATTATTAAAAAAATTAACTTAACAGTTTATAGTTTCTACGTTTTCGAGAGATAGTTTAATTTGTGAAATGACTATTATATCTACCCCTGTTCAATCTTTCATCTTTTACATGTCGAATGTGAAAGATAAAGATATTCGGAATCAGAATGGGCGAACTAAAACCGTCCAGATCATTTCTCTTTTTCATTCTTCTTAATTCTTCGGTAGTCCATGGAAATTGACAGCATTTGGAGGTAAGACTGAATCTTTCAATAGATCTTCAAGACAGATGGGCTTTCAGAAATGCCATTTCTGAAAGCCACTCTCGATTCTTTCTGAAATACATTCTTTACACCACACACCTACCCACTCTCGATTCTTTCTGAAATACGTTCTTTCCGCCACACACCGACCCCCTCCACGTATTCAGATTACTTT
This sequence comes from Anacardium occidentale, assembly GCA_026122585.1. Classification (NCBI taxonomy): domain Eukaryota; kingdom Viridiplantae; phylum Streptophyta; class Magnoliopsida; order Sapindales; family Anacardiaceae; genus Anacardium; species Anacardium occidentale. Next base: position 235,033 of record JAJEJH010000049.1, read on the forward strand.
TGAGTTGGAGAATTTGCCGTCTTCAGCTGAAAACCCAAATATGGCTTTGTACTTGATAGAATTCTTTTCTGTCAGAACAAACAGAACCACAAGAAAATATGATCAGTATTATTATCATTGCCAATGCATGCGCATATTTTCCTACTGGCTTCTGGCAAAATGGCATGCAGATTACAAATGGAGAGATTTGAGCGTAACATCTGTGCTGATTAAAGGCAACGTCTCAATCTAAACGGTGTTGAGCCAAGAAAGTCCTTCAAGATCCCTGGAATGATAAGCATATCCACCTAAATTCGCCAAACATTCCTAACACCTTTTATTCCATCTTTGGACCATACGGCGCTGGATAAGTATAAGCACTCATCTTCCTCCTCCTCCTCCTCCTCCTCCTAACTCTGTTTAATCTTCCTCTCCCCTTTATGATTCACTTGCAAGTTTTGATGTAGACAAAAAGTAATCTAGCCATGTAAGAATATTGAGTCCTAGACTTTATCTGGATTATTGACCACATTTCTAAACAAAATTATGGCTGCATGATTGCACCAAAACACTCCTAATTCGTCTAGTCAAACCCTAAAATATTTGGAAAACAAAAATTAATAACCTGTAGCCATGTGGGTGTCCATGAAGAACCTTGAGCGGCCCAAAAGATTCCAAATCCTAGACTTGACCACAATTGTCCTTCATGTGAGTTTAGCACCGAAATTTAGTTGCCGGTTTGGGCCAGATTGACTTGCGGCCCAAGCTTAAGGCCCATGAATAGCAAGGAATCCTCTTAACTTTGATGTGGACCAATTGGAAAATACCATTGAAAACTCATTAAAAGCCTGTTTAGGTTAACTCCATGGTGGGAATATTAGGTTTGTGAACTGTAGGTGCATTTGGCAGTAAGATTAAAATTATATAATATAATCCCGGTTCCCATGTAATTGGCGAGCCCGACCAAACAAATCAACCATCCAGTCATAATGCTTCAAATGAGGCCTGACCCCATACTATTCCTACATCATGCGGAAATATGATTGACCCCTCTAACCAAGCTTGAATGACTACATGCTGATAACAACTATACAAAGGTTATATGATCTGGTTTCACTCCCTCATCTAGCATTTCTCTGAATAGATTTAGTGCTTCCTCACCATGCCCATGTACTGCATGGCAGGATATTGTGGCATTCCAGGGAACTGGACTCCCTCTTGGAATTTGATAGAATAAAGATATAGCATCATGCAATCTCCCACATTTTCCATACATGTCAATAAGGCAAGTTCCCTCAAAGACATCCATGTATAGACAATTCTTAATCACCCTGCCATGAATTTTCATCCCCTGTTGCACGGCTCCTACATGGGAATAAGCTGGTAGAAGGCTTACCCAAGTGCATTGGTTTGGAATTATCCCATTGCACTGTTCCACATCTGGTAGGCTTCAACTGCCTTACTCGCAAGACCATTTTGAGCGTAGCCAGTGATCAAAGTATTCCACGAGACCACATCTTTTACAGGCAGTCCTTCAAAAACTGAACATGCAGACTCTATGGCACTCAACTTGGCGTACACGTCCACAATTGCATTTCCGATTACAACATCAACCATAAGCCAACCTGTCCTCATTGTGAATCCATGTATTGACAAGCTATTCTTATATCATTCAACTGAGCAACAATGGAAGCCAGGCTGACTAACGTCAACAAGTCAAGCCCAGTTCCAACTCTTTGCATCTTTTTAAAGAACCCATGTGCAGTAATTGAATCATTATTTTGCTCGTATGCAGAAATTATTGAGTTCCATGAAACAATATCTCTCACCATCATATTGTCAAAAACTTGTGCCTGCTCCAAGATACAAAATTTTGCGTAAATGTTGATCAAAGCATTGGACACAAACAAATCAAATGCTAATCCACGTTTTACACTACATTGTGCACAAATAGGAAGAATACTTGCAATAGTAACTTAATCCATGTTAACTCCTTCCAATCTCATTTTGTCCAACAAATCTAGAACTTCTGTAGCATTCCCACTTTGACAATAACTAGAAATCACTGCATTCCAATAACCCCTGTCTCACACAGGCATATCATCAAATAAGTTGCGTGCAACATCTGCTAGACCAAATCGGGCATACACACATAACAAGTAAGCAGCCACAAAGACATCCCATTCAAAGCCTAACTTTAACACTGAAGAATGAATCTTCTTCACTTCTACAAAATTTCTACGGGCTTTCAGCAAGGAAAAGTACAAAAACCAGGTCGAAGACCAGAGATCAGCAAAATAATGGTAGAAGCAATCCAAAGCTTCACTGAAATGGTAGCGCAAATAACATAAGCAGAAAGCATGGAATTCCATGTGAAAACATTCTTATTCAAGATTTGACCAAAAGTGCAGCAAGAGAACGAGACATCACCGAGGTTAGCATAAAGATTGACAAGCTTGGTGGAGATAAAGATGTTTTGGATCTTCCCCTACACCACAAGAAATGCATGTACGCACTTAAGAAGGTGCAATTTGACGCACGATTCAAATAGAACACCCAAATCAATCTCTGCATTGTCATTTTTAGTCCTATCTGATATCAGTAGCAGAGAATTTGCAGCCACTGAAAATGATGGGCAACAAGCTTCAAATAATGGCAGGAATCTGGAAAAGCACCCACCTTTGAAGATTGATACCAATCTGAGTAAAAAATAAAAAGCAAAACAACAGTGAGTGCGTGGAGGATGATAACTACATCCAACATTACTTTCGTATTTGAAAATCCCTTCGCTTTAACAGTAATGAACTAACACACAAACTCCATTAATAATTCTCAACGAAATAAAAAGTCAATTTGTCTTCAACACCAGGTGCTTCACAACAGTAAATATTAAAGCGTCCTTGAACCATGCTAAGCCGAAAAGATATACCATTTCACCCAAAAATTAGTTTAAAATTCATATATACGCAATCCGAGAGGGAAATTATATTTTAAATTTTCATCTTGCTCCCGTGAATTTACAGAGCACCCAATCAAATAAACTATAAGGATATTCAAATAAGCAAAAATAATGGAAACCCCAAAAGTCAAAGCAGTAGTACAAATTAGCAGTAATACAAATTCATTCATTCTCACCAAGATTCCCAGAGGCCAGCACCCAAACCAATCTTAGAGAAAATCCAAGAAACAAAAAGAGAAATGGAATGTTTTTGCACCTAAACATACATGTAGATTGCACAGAAATGCGTAAAATAAAAAATCAAATTGCCCATAAATTGAGCCAAGGTTTTGGTTTGGACTTCTAGTCCAGGGGATTCAGTTACAGAAATCGAGAGATTCTTTTTTTTTATTATTAAAGGAAAATGCTAGCTGGACTGAACCTTTTGTTGACCCAAACAAATTAAGCCCCAATTGGGCCGCCCAAAATGGATCATTTTCTTCTATTTATTTTATTTTATATTGGAAAATAGTAAATATGATAATGTCTATAAGATAAAATAATTAAGGCGATTTTTTATTAATGGTATTTTTTTTATTTCCATTTGGAATATATAATAATACCTTATTTTTTATCTTTCAAATGATTAAATTAGAATATGCCAATGAATTTTCAATACTACAATTGCATTTTAAAAAAAAATTTTATGTTGATTTAATTCATGTTGGTTAAAACTATTTTATTTTTTATCTTAACAATAAATATGATTTTTTTTTTTATAAAATCTATAAAAGGCTGAACCACTTATTCCCACTTAAGGTTTTCCTAAATGACAAACTCACACCCAAAATTTTAAAAAATTCAAATATTCACCCCTAAAATTAACTTAAGCAACAAATGATATTTTAGTTATTTTATTAAAAATATTAATAAAATTAGATTAAATTTATTCTAGGGATGAGTTTTAAGCTTTTAAAAAGTTTTTTACGTGAAAATTTATCATTTAAAGAAACTTTGAGTGAAATAGTATTTTTGAGTTTTCTAATAATAGTAATGATTAAAAAAGTCATTAATTTTATTGGGCTGACAATAATGCCCTTATATCGTCACTTTTCAACCTATTAAGTATTTCTTCTTCTTCTTCTTACACCAAATATTCCACCACACCTTTTGGAAGGAGTCAAAATGAAGATAACGATAAAAAAGGGTAAGAATAATTGAAAGAGAAGCGTATGATAAGCAACCAATTACCACATGACACCTATTGATGGGGCGCGAGTTTAGTGGAGAGGGAATAATTTAATTCCAGTGCAATCTGCAGGTGACGTGGACCCACCCACACCGCTACCCATGATCAATTATTAATACAAGGAAAAGCGAATCAAATCTCTCCACGTGGCTCATGGATCCCCACTAGCAGTGCCAGAATGTAGTATATTAAAAAAAACAGGGCAAAAACAAAACCGCCTTTCCTGATTGGCCAATTCCATTTCCCCATAATACCTTATCTTCACCTTTTGTTATTATCATCTCAGTATCGCCACAAATTATTAAATTAATTTATTTTATTGCTTATAATGAGTTGAAATTTTAATTCGAAATCAACTCTGATAAATCCAAATACTGTATATGAATTACGACCGTGACATGATAATATGTGAAATAAAACCTAATCGAAATATTTTAATTTTCGATTATATAAAAATAGTTCAAGGAATTTTAGATATAGGGAATAGAAAAGCATGTGTAAGGATCAAATTTATATAAGAAAATGGATTTTTACACCATTAAAGATTTTTGATGAGTTTAGAGATATTTTGACAATCAAAATGATCTGAAAAGATGTGTAAATATTTATATTTCATATTTTACACATTATAGTATAAAAAAATTAAATATTTGATACGAATTTTAGCATAAAAATGGGGTAAGTTTTGCGATTAAAAAAATTTATCCAAACCTGATCAATATATCTAAAATTTGATGATATTTTCAATTGGGATAGTATACAAAAAGTCTAATTAATAAAAAGAAAGACGTTTGGTTATGAATATGATCTTTTAATGGTTAAAAATATGGTATACACGTGAAATACCTTATCATCATATGTGATCTTACTATAACACACACGTTCATATGTGATGACAAGGATTAATAATAAGGTGTTAAATTGATATTTAAATGTGATGAAAAATCAATTATAGTTTAAGGTTTTTTGAACTTTTTAAAATATTATAAGGTCGAAGCTTTGCATAGATCATACCTAAGTCCTTTGACTTTTATAAAAGAAGAATATGTCCATCATTTCTAATGTATGTACATTATTATATACATAGCAAGCTTTTTTATGGACTATAATATAAAAAATTCATAATTTTAAATTTTGTACGTTTACATATATTACACATACCGTTATATACGTAGAATTTAGAGTGATTTGATAATATTGCAACACAAGCTGATAAAATTGTATTTTAATTTTTAAATTTGATTTTTCAAATTATTTTTTTGATAAAACATGGAGGGTCAATGTTATCTTGGAATATGGACCGTTAGAGGTGGGTGGGTGGGTGGGTTTAAGTGGCACACACGTATGCGATGTGAGCCAGCATTGAACTATGTCGTTTTCTATGGGTACGACGACTCATCCCTAGAAGATGACAGTGGAGATAAGATGGGGAAAGCGATTTGAGTGGTGGGAAGTTTGATGATGAGAAAACAAACTCCACGTTTTCGTTTTTATTTGTGTTTGTTTTTATGTTATGTTGCACCAATCATCATAACGCTGTCGTTTTTGCAGAATTTTGCCTCTTGGAATCCTTCACTCTGGGAAACTCGGTTTTGCGAATCATGGCTATCTAGAGTCGCTCTCTACATCCCACCGTACAGAATCCCTACCCCCTTAATGCTCACACATCACGACGCGCTGAGATCCCCAGCCAACGACAAAACGTCACCGTCAAGCATCAATCATTCCCGTGGGGAAATTCCTAATCAACGGCACATAAGCAGCCACATATCAGCGCGCTATTGGCTGTATTTTACATCATTAATTCAACCTTTCCTGATTGGTACACGTTGCGCGTTCTGCTTGGCCATCAAAGGCCACGTATTAATTTTAAAATAAATAAAAAATTAAGAAATTCTACGCTGAGTTCCTTAAATTTCGACTCGTGTCGAGTCTCGGTAGACACTTGTCGCCCTGGGCAGCCGACGCTGAGAGAAAGACGACACACAGCTGCACAACACTCTCTCACAGTGCACTGTATTTTTAACAAATATTTCAAAAATTAACAAAGGTAAATTTTAATTGATTTATTATTTATTTATTTTCCTCTCTCTTTTTCTTTGTGTCTCTCTCTGTATGTGTTTTGTTCTGTTCTGGGTTTATTTTCTTTTCTTGAAAATATAATTTAGCTAACAAATTTTGTTCTTGTTATTTTAATTTCTGGGTTAAATTTTCGTTGAAAAAAATAAATTGAGGAGCAATTAAGAGTTATTAATATGAATTAGACAAAGAGACCATGCAATTTTTTTATGAATGAAAATGCTTTGATTGGTTCTACTTATGAACTGAAGTAATGGAATTTTGTGTTGATGTGTTTGGGTTTATTTGGTTTTGAGTAGAGATGTAACGTTGATGGATTGGAAGCAGGTTGAAACTTAAAAGTGATTGGTTGAATAGTGAAGTATGTTGATTGGTTTGAGGGTTTCTGATGTGTATTTGGATCGAAATTCGAGTAAGTTGCATGAGAAAAGGTGTTGTGATCGGTCTGATCTAGATGAATATGGATGGTTGTGTTGGATATCTTGTTTTTTTTTTTTTTTTTGCTGTTGAATGGGAGCTTTGTAGTACACACTGGATAAAGATTACTAGAAATGGATACTTTGCAAGCATGTTGTGTGTGTATGTGTTTTTTTTTTTTTTTTCCATGGTTGCAATTATTTGAAGTTAGTATCGTACTATTTTTCCTTTTAAGCTGCTTGCTTTTTAAAATTCATTTCATGGGTACGTCAGTTCTGGGTTATGTAAAAGTTTTATCTAAAAATGGAATAAACATGAAAATAACCGATATAATTTACCCTCTCTTTACTCAATTTGGAGGATTTTTTAGGTCTTGAGTTGAAGGAAGTTAAAAGCAAGTGGAGTGAGTTATTTCATGTTCCACAGTCCACTTCTGTTATATGGAATTTTAAGACCTTTTTTATCGGAGTCGTGTTGCCACTGCTTTAAACAAGAATGGGATCTCATATGAACTTCAGGAACACTGGTGATGCCTCACATGGTGAGACAAAGCCACAAGAGAATTTCCCTTTGGCTCGGCAACCTTCAGTTTACTCATTGACCTTTGAAGAGTTTCAAAACACTTGGGGTGGGCTTGGAAAGGATTTCGGCTCGATGAACATGGATGAGCTTCTGAAGAACATTTGGACTGCTGAAGAGAGTCAAGCTATGGCTTCTTCAGCTGTTGCTGGTGTAGAAGCAAGTATGCCTGGTGGGAATTTGCAAAGACAAGGATCATTAACTTTGCCTCGAACATTGAGTCAAAAGACTGTTGATGAAGTTTGGAAAGATTTGATGAAAGAAACTGGTGGAGCCAGGGTTGCGATTGGAGGTGATGGCAGCAATGCATCATATGTGCCACAAAGGCAACCAACTTTAGGAGAGATGACATTGGAGGAGTTTTTGGTGAGAGCAGGAGTAGTGCGAGAGGACATTCAACAGATTCCTGGAGGGCCAAATAATGTTGGACTTTTTGCAAATAATGGCAATACCAATTTAGCTCTTGGGTTTCAGCATTCAAGTAGAGACAACGGGCTGCTGGGTAATCGTGTAATGGAGAACAATTCTGTTCCTGGCCAGCTTCCTGATCTATCACTGAATGTACGTGGAGTCATATCCTCACAGCAAGCACAGCAGCTACAACAACATCAATATCAACCTCCGCAGCAGCAGCATTCGCTCTTTCCCAAGCAAGCAACCGTGGCCTTTGCCTCTCCAATGAATCTAACGAACACAACACAGCTTACTGGAACTTCTCCGGGAGCGAGGGGTCCAGTTGTCAGTTCTGCAAACCCATCGATGACTAACCATTTAGTTCAGTCTTGTGCACTGCAAAGTGCTTGTGGATTGCAGAGTGGAGGACTGGGTATGACTGGTCTAGGGACTGGGAGTGTCACAGTTGCAACAGGATCTCCTGCTAGTCAGGTCTCTCCAGATGTGATTACAAAGAGTTCTGCTGAGTCTTTGTCACCAGTTCCTTATATGATTGGCCGGGGAAGAAGAGGCACTGCCCTGGAGAAAGTAGTTGAGAGGAGGCATAGAAGAATGATAAAGAACAGGGAGTCAGCTGCTAGATCGAGGGCTCGCAAGCAGGTGAGTATGGCGAATGTTGTGCTATTTGTTTTTCCCGCTTCTAGATACTCTTTCTTCTCTGTTGTTCATTCTTATTCTGAATTGATGTTTAAATTCAGTCTCTCTCTCAAGGACACAATTTTCATAAAACTCTCACTTGCCACGTGATTTTTTTCCCTGAATGGTGTTGAGGAAGTATGTCACCTATACAGTCAAATTTTTTTCGTTGTATATTGCCTATAGGTGTAGTTGTCTAAATCTGACAGAGAAAAAGTTACGGACATGCTTAACAGAGCTATGAAGTTGTAAATTTTGTGCATCCCCCTCAGTTTAAACAATGTTTTTAATTGAAGGATTAATTTTATGTATCAGAAATGGCGAATCATTAATGTTCTGAATTTTTTTTCTGTTTTCTTATGAAGATTCTGCAATCTGCACATTTCATTTCTAGTGTCTATTAGTTATCATATTGTTGACATTGTTAGCTTACATTGCCCCAAGCAATGAGGAAATTTTGAGCAAGCGTAAGAGGGAAATGTACAATTTGGGAAAGAAAAAGAGGAAAACTCATGAGGACATATATTAACTCCTTTAATTGACACTTTGGTTTTATGCATAATTAGCCTTGGGCCTACACTTACAATCAGGGAAGGTGGTTTACTGTATTATTCTTACCAGAAAAACTTTAGATTAAACTACTATTTGTTGCTAAAGGAATTCCGATGACTTGGTGATTGGTTTTGCTAGTATCTAAATAATCATATATGAACTAAAACATGAAGCTGAGGAAAATTTTCAAACGTTGATTGTACAATCTTGGAGTTGTTTGAAGGGCTTTTCACTTGGGAACAATTGAATAGAAATATAAAGTTCTTATTCGCTATAATGCTGTTTATTAAAAAACTTACTCACACACTTTGACTGCCTTATTTATGGTGTTTGACAGGCCTATACATTGGAACTGGAAGCAGAAGTTGCTAAACTTAAGAAAGCAAACCAAGAGTTGCAGAAGAAACAGGTATGCTATCTTTACTGGGATCAAAATCTTGTTCTTTTACTAGGAAAATTTATGTTATGGCGTAGCCTTTAATCTAACTCTGGTTGTTGCAGGCTGAAATAATGATAGTGCAGAAAGATGAGGTATATTTCCTTTTACGTCTCTATCCCTCATACTCTGAAGAACCTGATGCAAATGTCATGTTGGTGTTGTTAACCACTTAGCCTACCATTTTACTGAGTTTCTCCCAAAAAATCAAGGACTCTGCATCAAACATATTTGTCCGTTCTGTCTCTTTTTTGCTAGAGATTAGAAGAAACCAAATTGTAAATACATTACATCTGGGGGACTATGCCGCTTTACAATGCATGGGTCACTTTTGTTAAGGATAAGTTATCTAGTCTGACCATATTAGAAAACCAACTTTGGTAATAAGGAGTTCGATATCTGCCAATTTTATAGACTACCAATAAAGGGCCAAGAGTGGCATCTAGGTTGCCCACACGTGAATGCAGTTAGACAGAAGAGACGATTAACTACAATTTCGTCTTTCTAATTGGGCCTCAATTCAGCAATTAATGATCTTGTTCAACTTGACCATAAAGTTTGATCCAAATTGTGTTCCTGCATAAACTTCCGAGGCAAAGGACTATATCTGAGGAGGTAAAAGAAGTTGGTTATATTCCTTCTTATTTTGTTTGTCTGTTTTGACAGCTTTGGGAGAAAATGAAAAAGCACTACAGCGGTAGGAGGCTATACCTGAGGAGGACATTGACAGGTCCTTGGTAGAGTTGATGAACTAGACTGCTTATGATAAGGTGTTTGAATACATAATCTATGTTATTGACATGGCACGGGGATTGGGGCATGCATCCGTGATCTATATCTCATTTCATGAAGGATAGAAAATTAGATAGCTGTATGTATAAGCAATGTGTTGTAAATTATGAACTGAAATCAGTTTTATACCACTTATATCTGTGAGACTTGGTTAGCTTCTAACCTTCATTAAACTGGGTTTATGCATTGGATCTCTGGTCACGTATTTTATGACCAAGCTTAGAGCATGTGAGATTTATAAATTCCTTGTGGCTGTCAAAGTCTTTAGTTCTTCTACATATTTCTTCAGCTGCAACCTGCAAAATATGTGGACGGCAGAGGCATATCTGGGATGTTCTTGAATCATCTACATGCATTTCTGGGCCACAGGATTTTATTCTACTTTGTGTTTTCTATTGCTCTTGTCAGCTTTAAAAATTATTAAGGTCCTAATAAGGGAGTAGATAATCATCCCCTAACCAATTTTTTTTCAATCTTTGTGCGAAAGGGCATTGGCTGGGCAGATTTGAAATCTTAATCCAAAAGTTTCTTTATAAATCTACACTTTCACAAATTAGACCAATTTAGTAGATTGAATTGATAGTTTTATGCAATATAGAAGAACAAAAAAATATATATTTATATATTTTTAATTAAATAACCCTGCATTTTTTATATGTTTAAGTGATATGATTTCACGAGTGAAGTTAAAAAATTGATTTTTTTTTGAAAAATCTCTAAAAAAAATAGTAAAATGCTATTAACAAATATGGAAGACGAAAATTCTTTCACATATAAATTAAAAATAAATTCTTATTTTGAAAATTTAGTATATAAAATATTCGGGTTTTAACATGTCTGTTAAACTTAATCCAAAAACTAATATTAAATATTTATTTATGTAAATATCTTTAAAATTGATCGAGAATGAATGAATGATTATTGTATAAAATTGATAGTTTTATTACTGTTATAAAAAAAAAAAAAACCCTCTAGTTTTCATTGTCAATCCTTATAACTATTTAAAATAAAAAAAAGTTCAATTATAATGACAATAATAATATAAAAATTAAATACAAATTCTATTTTGGTTTCAAAAAACTTTTAAACTCAAGTTCCATGATTATTCATTCGTGTCTTAAAATTTTAGTTTAGATTTGATTTATTAAATTGGATTGGATTATCCTTAGAGATTGTCTAGATGATAACTTGATTGACTTTTTTACTACAAGAGAGATGACCTATAAAAACATGGATTTGGATCGAGTTTTTTGTCGTTAAAAAAAAAAAAGAAAATCACGTTTTGAACATTTTTAAGTCTATTTTAAACTTGACCCTATAATTTTAGAAAAATTATACGAATAAATCAATAATTTTAAAATCCCATGAAAACACATTTAAAGTATTTAAACTAAAAATACTAATTGAAATAATTGAATGTTATGATATAAATAAATTTAAAAATTATAAATAGAAAAAACTAATCCTATTAAATATATGTGAACAAAAAAATTCAATCTAAAAAATAAAAAAATTAATTTTAATTACATAACACTTAAATCTATTTTAAACTTATTTAATTTCAAACATAAAACAAAATAATGCTTATTATATAAAATATAATATTAATATAAATTAATAAATATTATAATTTTTTGATCATGTATAGCTTTGTACTTGAATAAATTTTGTTAAAGTTTGAAGTGAATAATTTGAAGACTAAATCATTTATCCGGATCTACCCCAAATCCTATTGACAGGCCTAAAAATCGTCCTTTCCAACTTAGCTTTAAATTTGATGATGGAGTTTATGATCTCCATTCGTACAGTCTGCTCAGAAAAAATATAATAAACCAAACATATACAATCTTGTCTGTTAGCTTTATAAATATATAATTCACACAGAAATAACTAAACGAAGCCGAACCGTGAAACAAGAGAGAGAGAAAATGCTGAGAGCGTTAGCTAGGAGTACAGCAGCTTCGGTTTTAAACTCAAACTCATTTGAGCTTCTTCAAAGACGGCAGTTGTGTAGGCTAAATGTCCTTCCCGATGGCCTGGATAGGAATTCTGAAGCTTTTGTCACAAATTCCAAGATTATGGAAGGTTTGATCGCCCAACTCCACTCCCATATCGAAAAGGTATGTTTTCTGCAATGTTTACATTGTTGGATGGCGTGTGAATGTGGTTTTCATTCTGGGATTTCGTTGGTTAAGGTTCTTGAAGGAGGAGGGGTTGAGGCTGTCAAGAGGAATATGAGTAGGAACAAGCTCTTACCTAGACAAAGAATTGATCGCCTTATTGATCCTGGTTCTTCTTTTCTCGAGCTTTCCCAGGTTTGCTTCTGTTTTCTGCAATTTTTTTTTTTTTGGTTTTTTATTGGATACTGTTTGTTCATTTCTATGGGATCAGTTGTTGTTGCTTATGGATCAAATTCATTTCTAGAGTCAATTTCCCTGTGTTTTCTGTATTTATGCTTATGTGTCATGTTTGTGCAAAGCAATGAAGGAATTAAAGAAGCTTATTTGTTTCGTTTTTATGCTAAGCATTACATTTTAGAATTAGAATTGTATAATTAGTTGAACTTGAGGAGTTGCTACTTTGTTAGTTGACTCATTCACAGAAAATTTGACTTAAAAGTAACATTGTTAAGATGATTTTGTCTCTCATTATATATTTTTCTGAGTGAAGCTTGCTGCGCATGAATTATATGGAGAACCATTACCATCTGGTGGAATAATCACCGGAATAGGTCCTGTTCATGGACAACTTTGCATGTTCGTAGCCAATGACCCTACAGTTAAGGGAGGAACCTATTATCCCATCACTGTTAAGAAGCATCTTAGGGCGCAAGAGATTGCTGCACAATGCAAATTACCATGTATATATCTTGTGGACAGTGGAGGTGCTTTCCTACCCAAGCAGGCTGAAGTCTTTCCTGACAGGGATGGATTTGGGAGAATTTTTTATAATCAAGCCATAATGTCTGCTGAAGGCATCCCTCAAATTGCTCTGGTATTAGGCTCTTGCACTGCTGGGGGTGCATATATTCCTGCCATGGCTGATGAAAGTGTAATGGTTAAAGGAAATGGTACCATATTTTTGGCTGGACCGCCACTTGTAAAGGTTCGTTCCAGACCTTATGGTGTTCCAACTTTGTATGCGCTGTAATTTCTTAATCCATTTCATGATTAGTTTATAGTTTTTGTAACCTTTTAAGAGTATCATTTACATGTCTCTTTGTGTGTGTTTGTGTGTATTTAAGTAAATTAACATGCATGCATGTATGTACTTATGTATTTAAGGATGCATTCATGTTTCTAAAACATAGATTATATCTAAGGAAAACTTTCAGTAGGCTGCTACAGGAGAGGAAGTCTCTGCTGAGAATTTGGGTGGTGCAGCTGTTCATTGTAAAACATCAGGGGTTTCTGATTATTTTGCACAAGGTATCTACTTTGGTTGTTTAGTGCTTTTTGACTATTTTGCATGTACCACATTTGAAGTTATTGTGATCATTTTAGCTCTTGTCCCATTAGTGTTTACATGTGGGATTTTATATGTTCTTTAAGATGAACTACATGGACTTTTTCTTGGGAGGAATATCATCAAGAACTTGCACATGGCTGGGACACCAGGAATGATTAATGGATTCCAAAGCATTAACTCTGATTTTAAAGAACCACTCTATGATGTAAAGGAGCTTCGTTCCATAGCACCAGTAGACCTCAAGCAGTTCTTTGATGTCAGATCAATTATTGCTCGCATTGTTGATGGAAGTGAATTTGATGAATTCAAGAAACTGTATGGCACTGTGAGGACATTTAAAGCACTTGAATCTTTTTAGTTGTCTTACATTATACTGTCCTTCAATTTGTGACTCCACTTGCTTTTGTGCAGACCCTTGTGACAGGATTTGCTAGAATCTTTGGACAACCTGTGGGAATTATTGGAAACAATGGGATATTATTCAATGAATCTGCTTTAAAAGGGGCTCATTTCATTGAACTTTGCACTCAACGTAAAATTCCTTTGGTCTTTCTTCAGAATATTACTGGATTTATGGTATGTAATTCTTTATTTCTGTTTCCATCACTCTATAGGCAAAGCCTTGTAGACATTCTCCTGTCCTTGCCTTTCTTAGGAGAAATGTATATCAAACCAATTTTCTTAGAAAGATATAGTTTGATTATCCAGTTCGATAATGTTGTAGAATTGGCGCATTGAGAGTGATTTATCTTGCAGGTTGGTTCAAGATCTGAGGCAAATGGTATTGCAAAGTCTGGAGCAAAAATGGTGATGGCAGTTTCATGTGCAAAGGTTGGCAATGGGAGTTACAACTCATTTATTCTGTTATTATTAACTATGAGTCACTGATCAGATAAAAGGATATCTGAAGGAAAATAATATAATAACCTTTGCCCCTTTTTAATCACTTCAGATACCAAAAGTTACTATAATAGTTGGTGGAAGTTTTGGTGCTGGAAATTATGCAATGTGCGGCCGTGCATATAGTCCAACTTTCATGTTTCTTTGGCCAAATGCTAGAATATCTGTTATGGGTGGTGCTCAGGTAGCTTGTCTAACCATAACTTGTGTATAATCAATGTATCAAGGAGTTATCATGCCTAAGCTCGAGAAAAGAGTGGGCACAAGTAGATTATAATTTTATTACTAATCTTTTTCTTTTGCTTTACTATCATAATTTAGCTCTGCCTATATTTTTGCTGTCTGTGCATGTTGCTCTTAGGGGAGTAATATAGAACAGAATTAAGTGCATCCTCTAATACGTTGTCTACCCAACCTCAATATGAATTGATGATTCCGTTTTAATTATCAAAATCTCCAGAATGAACAGTCTTATTAGGTATTTGGTTTTAGAGGCCATTAAAGTTCATTAGTTGTTTCCATACCTTTATAAGTTAATACACTTGTGTGGATTCATCATTGACACTCTACCTTTTTTCTGAATCATCATTGATAATTGTTTCTTTGTTCCTTTTTTCTCCTGTGAAAACTTTGCTATAGTTTCCCTGATCGATTAGCTTTTAACATATTTGCCTCAATCCAGTACAATATTTTGTATGTCTTCTAAATCAATTGAATTCTTTTTATTAAGTGTGGATTGATTTGCTCTCCTTCGTTGGCAATACTCAGGCTGCTGGTGTGCTAGCCCAAATAGAAAAGGCCAACAAGAAAAAACAAGGAGTTGAGGTAAACTTTATTTATCTGGAAATGGGATGATTTATATCTTATTTTGATGGTGCTACCAAAGAATGGTACTTTTTATCATATGCCCACACATGAGCTTGTTATCTCAGTGGACAGCAGAAGACGAGGAGAAGTTCAAGGCGAAGGTTGTAGAGGCTTATGAGAGAGAAGGAAGTGCTTATTACTCAACAGCAAGGCTCTGGGATGATGGAATCATTGACCCAGCTGACACAAGAAAAGTAATAGGCTTCTGCATTTCTGCTTCTATGAAGCGCCCCACAGAGGATACCAAATATGGTGTATTTAGAATGTAATTCCATTCCATAAATTTCAAGCAGCCAAATGCCCACTTTCAATAATCCCAATTCCAAATATGTTTTTCATGAAATGGTTGCTGGAAAAAAAATCCGCTTTTTGTACCATTTCTGGCCTTCTGGGGTGAGTGAATTTGACCCTGTTCTCTTATATTATGAATTAAACTGGAAATCATCCTGTCATGGAATGACTGTTGCTCTTCATATCGAACGTTGCCCATTAAATTTATGCACTCATTGATGTAAGAAGATGTGATTGAATGTTATCAAATTCAAACGATAATAATAGCAATTAATCAATTACATTTTTCTAATGGAATATTCAAATGCATTTTAATGATTAATACAAGTCCCACATGATAACTAAATGTATTTTTAGGGTGAAATTACCAAAAAGATTCTTATATTTTTATCCTTCGAGTCTTGCCATGAGTAACAGTGTCGTTGCAGATTTAATGATGGAGTCAGCCTAACTATAGCCGACTGACTTCAGGTCGACTCAACTCATCTCATCTGTCATTACTTACCTTCATCTTCCACTTTCTCAACAACCCCTCTGAACACTAACAAAACTAACTCTTACGTCTACGAAAAACAACTAACAAAACAATACCTTTCTTGCTTTATTAATGGCTACTGCGGCGTATTATTGTTTCTCTTCTTCCCACTTGGCTACTCCACGTGTCGCTTCGGTTCCTTCTCGTAATCTCAGCCCCTGCTCCAATTCAGTCTCGTTTCCCTTCAGTTTACGCTCCAAAACGGCAAATCTCGAGACCCGAAATGCGCCTCTTCCACTTAAGATAGTATGTATGCGTGAACCTAAAGGTAACCATTTCTCTCTCTCTCAGATCCATCTCTTTTTTTCAAAGGATTTTTTTGTTTGATTTGAATTTGGTTATTGCTTACGGTAGTGGTGTTTGTTTGATTTTGTTGTTGTTTCGAGATTTTTGTTTTTCGATTTGTCTAAACTTTGTTTGGTTGGCAAGAAAAAGCAGGAAAAATAAAAGAGAGAAATTTTGAATTTTATGTTGAACCCATTGCCCATTTTCTGTTCTTCGTGAGGGTTGGAAAAATCAAAACTTTCATGAACTAGGCTACAATAAAAGACTTTGGTTTGAAATTGGGTTTTATGTTGAAATTTTATGGAAATCTAGTGAAGTTAAGACTGATTAAAGGTCTTTAGTGCGATTGAATTTATGCAAAACATTACTTGAAGGGTTAGGCAAAAGGCTAAAATTGATCAGTTATGTCACTTGCAGGCCAAGACTAGGATTCTTTGCTTAAAAATGAAACAAAAACTGAATGTAAGTAACTAAAACTTGTTCCTCTTCCTTTAGACTTAGAGAAAAATGTTTTAGAGAAGTCACCTTGCATGGGTGATAAAGCCCCATTATGTGCTGTAGAGGCAACGTTCCAAAACTTGTTTTTCATGTTTAATTCATTGTATAATCAGTAGAAGTATCTTGTGAAAGAAGATGCTTTGAGAGGATTTTAACATGTGTTAGAATGATCTGCACTTGCTCAAGTTTGTGATTTTGTGGCAATTTGCCTTTTTTGGTTCAAGTAAAATATTGAGCAAATATTTTTTATTATTAATGTTTGAAAAATAATATGATAAATGCATTGTTACTCTAGAAGGTATCTGGAATTAGGAGAACAAGAATTTTAATGATGACCTTTCATTATCTTTGTAATCCGCTTTTTTTTTTTTTTCAAGTGAGCATAGTACCTTCTAATTGTTTACTTTTATTGTATTCTTTTGTTTATTTTGGTTGGTGGGAAGTCATAAAGAATAGCAAATATTGTTGATTATATTAGATCGCTGATATATTTTTTTCTGTGTTGCTCCATCCTTGTTAACTTTGACTGGCTTTATGGATATATGATGAAAATATAATTCTTCTATATAACTGGGGCATTGTCATAATGATTGGCTTCTTACACCAAAGAATGGGATTACTGAAGTTATTGCTTCATGTTAGAATATTACATAGAAACATAACTTTTACTCGAATTTCAAAGATATAATATGGAATGAAAGTGATGGATGACTGAATCTTATCTAGATCTATGTGAGGACTGTTTTGTTGGAATTGATGTTTCAGCTTAAATATTTACTTTAATTGAAAGTGATCTCTATAGTTGCAGACAGGTCTTTCTTGTGATAAGTTCTATTGTCAATGGAACATTCTGTTTGTGTAAATGTATTGTATTCTATTAGCTTAATTGTTTTTTATGGTAGTTAATCTCTCTCATAAAAGATGTTCTTGTATCTATATATACAACTTATGTATATGTGGAAGATCATGCAACACACCTAATTCATTTCAAGTTGGAATTCTGGAGCGTCTTCCTTGATTCAGTTTGCATTCCTTGTTTTGGAATGCAAGTATTGTGATTTCTACTGTCAAAATATTTCACTCTTTGCTTATAGACAGTTCTGCTCAAGTGATATATTGCTTTATGATGAACCCTAATTAAGATATGTAACTTTGGTAAGAAGCGATATAAATCATATTATTTCTCCTTGGCCTTTAACATAAAGTTTTGTTCTCAGCCTTTCAAGGTTTGTGGTTTTTGATATTGGATGCCATCTTTATAACAATATGTTGGTCATGCAGCTGCAGTGGTTACCAAAAACTCTTGGGAGAAGTTGATTCTGAACAGTGACACACCTGTTCTAGTTGAATTTTATGCTAGCTGGTGTGGGCCTTGCCGGATGGTCCACCGGGTAATTGATGAGATTGCTGGAGAGTATGCTGGGAAACTTAAATGCTATATGCTCAACACAGACACTGACTTGCAAATTGCTGAGGAATATGAAATCAAGGCTGTACCTGTTGTGTTGCTGTTTAAAAATGGAGTTAAACGTGAAACTGTGGTTGGAACTATGCCTAAGGATTTCTATATTTCTGCTATTGAGAGGGTTCTCAAGCCATAAACATGACTTTAAGCTTGACTTGGACACCCAGTAAAGTTGAATTTTTCATCATATGATACGATATTGTTGAAAGTTTGATTGGTCTTTCAGTCCATTTAATGTACATTCTTTAGATAATATACTTGATTTCAGTTACACCAGAAGCACTGGACTGATCCAACAAATATTTATTTTAAAGGTCTCATGGTAATCATACCTCTGATCTGATAATGCAAAACCACAACTGAACAGTTCTTCACTTTCCCAAGCCTGTTGTAATGAATCTTAAATACATACCTAACAATTCTGGCAAAACTCGAAAGATGTGATGTTAAAAGACTGAGCACCAGGCATATGAAAATTAACCATTTTCAAAGGAGAAAGTAGCCAACAAAAACAGGCCTACCAGTTTGTGGATTTTCGGTAGAGATGGTATGTAATCATCAAGAGACCATGCAAATTCCTCTGTTGTCTTCCCCTTTTGGTTGACAGCAGCCATGGACTCCAATAAAGATGGGAACTTTTCAAGCAGCAGATGTATCAGTCTTTGAAACTGAAAAATGTCAACCAATTAGTTGTATTCTAAAACAGACTGAAACATAACATCTATAAGGAGAATGTGCCTTGTGATTCTTGCAAACATCTACTCTAATGCCATGCTTCTCTTAAAAGCTGAACGCAACAAGAGAGGCTCTCATTATGTATCTTCATACAAAAAGAAATCATTGAAATACTACTAGCATCACTCTACGTGGAAATAGGAGGCGGGACTGGGTTCAGAAATAAGACAATTTAAATTTACAGAAAGGGAAGCATCAAACAAATTTGTAGGGACGATCGGAGGGCACTATTTTAACAATAAATTGTATGTTTGAATGTTGACCTCCGCTTAATCAAAGCCTTTTCCCTCTAAATTTCTAATCGTCTAGGATAATTAAGATATTTTTCATTTTCATTGCAGAACTGAAATCAAATTCAAAACTTTCAGCAAAACCTGTTGCCGACATCTGTCTCTCCAGGTTAAGATTGCTTGAAAAATAACACAAGCAACGCTTTGAAGTCCTTCTCGGGATGTGTTCAATAAAAAATCTAATCCCAAAAAACTCAAAGCGCAAATCCAGACGACTCCGTAATGTTTAAAACTTTTTTTAACCTCCAGTTAGCTTAAAACTTTAGACATTCTCAGAATAACTTCAAAACCCCTTCATCTATTTTCTTCATCACAAGGTTTCGTCTTTCTTCCTCTCTTACTATTATTTTTTTTATTATTTTTTTTAATCTGAAACTTTTATTTATACCGATAGATCAATCCTAACTAATTGGATAGAATAAATTTGAGAGTTTGTGATCACTAAAACCCGTAACTATAAACTAGATAAATCAAGAGTTATTAGTTTTATCGGGTGACCTCTGCCCTTAGCTAAGCCCCTGGGGTCCCTCTCTTAGTATATTACTGAAAACAAAAGATATTCTCTTCTTTGGTTTCAAGTTTTGAACTTAACTGATAAATATTGGGTCGTTTGATAAGTTGTTCTCAGGATCTGGCTGTCTGGTTTTTGTTTTTAAAGAGACACACTGTTTTCAACATGAGGTAACCTTTACTTTTCTCTTGTTCTAGTAATAATTTCTGGTTTCTTAACTTTACTTGGATGGTATATATATATATATACTTTTTTAATTTCTTGTTTCCGTTTGTTTATTTGCTAGAAATCGCGGGAAAAATAATGGAAATTAGGCCCTTTTCTCCTCTCTTTAGTTGATAGAGTGATCTTGTTCAGTGATGACACTTCATAAATTTTAGTGTTTAGAATGAAAGAAGTAAAGCTTATTTAAAAGCTGCTTAGAAAAATTTTAGTAATTGATGTTTCATATTGAGAGCCTCTAAATTTCAGTATGAGAATTGCTACTTCAATAAGTAGTGTATTTGCTGTGTTCTCTTATACAAATTTCTGTATGTTGTAATCAATGAAATACAATAATGTGCAAACATTTTGCTTTATATTTTTCTTTTTTCATCTCTTTCGTGATTCTTTAATTGTTTTTGCTGTGTGTGATTCAGAAACCTTGTGTAATCCTATGTTTTTGCTATGTGGCCTTGACCACCCCTGCTGCTTTGTCCCAATTGTTGTGGCAGTAAGTTTCTCACAAGATGCTAATGTGCTAATGTGCTTAGAATAATTGTAATTTATGAACAATTAGCAGTCTAAGACAAGCACTGCTATTCATGGAGTGAGGCAGGATGTGGCTAGAAATGTGCATCTGATTAAGTGAATTGCTTGTGACTCTGCTTCTTAAGACACTGAGTGGCTGATATCTTTTTTTATGTGACATATATGAAATTTTTTAATATTGAGTCCTATTTTTACTTCATTTATAACTGGTATTTTCTCTTCTCTATCCTCTGCAGGAACCTTTGATTTGCTCATAAAAATTTGATAGCTAATCCAACCACATCAGCATCAATATTTTGTTCAGATTCCTTAGCACAGAAAGGAATTCATGTAGTGGAATCAAACATGGACATGCAAGCTTCAATGAGCCAGCAAAGTCAAATCTCTTCAGATGGTCCTGTGGCTATCCTCTGGGATATTGAGAATTGCCGTGTCCCAAGTGATGTCCACCCAGAAGATGTAGCTGGTAATATAAGAAAGGCATTGCAGGTGCATCCTGTGATTAAAGGAGCTGTTATGATGTTTTCTGCATATTGAGATTTTAATTCATTCCCCAGACAGCTTAGAGAGGGATGTCAGAGAACTGATGTCAAACTCATGGATGTTCCAAATGGAAGAAAGGATGCTGCTGATAAGGCTATCTTGGTTGACTTGTTTTTGTTTGCCCTTGACAACCGTCCACCTTCTTCCATCATGCTGATCTCAGGGGATGTTGATTTTGCACCAGCACTTCACATCCTTGGTCAACGTGGGTATACGGTGATCCTTGTCATCCCATCTGGAGTGGGTGTTTCATCTGCTCTTTGCAATGCTAGTTAGTTTGTTTGGAACTGGCCCAGTGTGGCTCATGGCGAAGGCTTTGTGCCTCCTGCAAAAGCTTTAATGCCTCCTCATGGAGCACCTGACCTTGCTGGGTACTCAATGGGGTGCCATATTACTGATTGCACAGATCCTCAAAATGAAGAAGAAGCAATTTTTTGTAGGGGAATCTCGCAAAGCTATTACAAATCTAAAGATTTCTCAATTATGTCGCAATCCTTGTCCGAGTATGCCAGTACATCGACAATCAACCTGCCTTATTTTCCTATATCCTTAAGGATCCAAAGTTTACCAACTGGCTTGAATGAAGTTTCAACCGGTCCTGTGTCCTCTGTAGAACAAAATGATTATACCATGTGGGTTCAACCTGGAGATATTAATGGTTTGAAAGCACAGATGGTGAAGTTGCTTGAACTGTCTGGAGGGTGCTTGCTTCTTACGCGTGTTCCTGCTGAGTATAAGAAATTGTTTGGGAGGCCTCTGTATGTGTCTGAGTATGGAGCATACAAACTGGTAAATCTTTTCAAAAAGTTAGGTGAGACAATGGCAATAGAAGGGAGAGGCCAAGGGAAATTTGTCTACCTCCGAAACTGGAAAGCAAGTCCAAGTGCAATTCCAGCAAGGAAGGATAAGAAAATAAAGGGTTCTCTGGAGGAGACTATGAGTATCAATGGTGCCTGTGGTTCATCAGATGAATTCTCCGATGAGGAAAGAGTGTTTGTTGAAGAACGTCATGTGAGAAGGAACCAAGTGAAAACAAATATGGGGATGGTGAGCCAACCAGAGATTGATGACCAAAATCTCAAACAGTTCAAACATGAGCTTCAAGAGATTCTAGTAAGCTATTCTTGTCGCATTTTCCTTTGTTGTTTTGAGGCAATATACAAGCAACGATACAAGAGGGCTCTGGATTATCAAAGGTTTGGTGTGGATCAGCTGGAGGAGCTGTTTGAAAAGGTTAGCGATGTTGTTGTTTTGGGGGAAGAGCCAGTGACCAAGAGGAAGTTCCTGGTTGCAGTACGTGGCTAAAGGCGTGTAACAGTTACCATTCCTTGTAACTTTTTTCTTTAGAAGGAAAATTCTTTTAACATGTGTAGATGCAGTGATTGAGGAACGCTTTTTAGTCCTCAAATGACTCACAAGAAGATTTTTTTTCTTTAGCCACTAAATTTCATAAAGATGATAGGAGACAGTTGATGGTCTTGTATGGTTTTGAAAATTTCCACGTAAGCCTCGACTGCATAACATACTGATTAAATTTAATGTGAGATCTGTAAGTAAATCAATGGTTTGTTTCTCTTAGTTTTTTCCTGTTCTGGATTGCAGAAGCTTTGCTCCTGTATACATATATAATTGAAATATGGGTGCCAATGGGGAACAAGTTTCAGACAGAAGTGGTTGCTTTTGAGGGATGTTAATGCTACAACAAGAACAGGATTTGAATTAACTTTGCTGTTACAAAAATCTTGTAATGCATGGAATGTCTGAAATAGTATTTATACTTGTTGGCTTTTGAAGGGGAGATACCAATTCAAAAGACCTTATATTCAGGCTTTAAGCTCATTTTCTTTACTATCAGCTTTTCAGAAGAGAAAGAGGAGCTTTAATACATGAAATTTCTGAATATGAGTGTACACATGGAAGTTAGTTTTAGAAACAAAGCAATTCATATTTTTCCTTAAAATTTTATTGGACCCAAAATTTTATGGTCTTGCTTGCTGCAAACCGATAATAAAATCCAGAAAAAAGACGCAGCACTATTCTGCAACAGTACTTGGATTCCATTGGGATTGACTTTACAAAGGAGGAACCACAAGTTTCGTACTTGGGAAAATTGTTGGCTTCATACTTCAGGTAGGGAACTTTGATCAGTTGATATTTTAGAGTTTATTTTATTTCTGTATCTTCAAATTGGAACTTTTATGCAGTTGGGTTGAGCCGGGAGTATTAGTTGATCTAAAATTGCATTAAGTATTGGATTGAATTATTTTATCTTCGTGAAGAAATTTGATTATTAAGAATTTGGCATGAAATGATTTGTATTTAGTCAGATTTTTCTTTAAAATTGCATCAACTGCTTAGTCTATCGCCACTCCTATTCTATATAGACAGATAGTTTTCAACTCAATCTGATATATTTTTTGCTACTAAAGAACGACTGTAGGTAAGCAGGATTGAGCATTTAATGCCTGTAATTTTTTATGGAAGAAGTAAATGTATATAAAAGGTCATAAATTTATATGCCAAGACCAAAAATTGCTATACATACAATTTGTTTTCGAAAATTATCTGGTTGGACTTAGACCATCAATGTCTACGGTCAATAAGTGATCTGATCTCATTTCTTGGATTTGTTTTTTCTTGCGGTTTAGGCCCTTAAAGTTACTGATACATTGTGGTGAACGCCACCAAAAGACTTTATTTCCTGGTAAGTATAGTATTGTCATAAGCATTGCTGATTATGACCAATAGGCCTTGGTCAGTTCCTTTAGGAGTCCTCGTAGAGATTTTTTGTTAACTAGACACCACAAATTTTTTCTTAATTGCTGTAAATACTTGATGATGATTTTTGCTTCCATCCGGAGCTATTAAAGACTACAATGGGAAAGTTATGGAATGGCTATATTGTAATATATTAAAAAACTTCATGAAGTATTATATTGTACTGATATGTGTTTTCCAGATTAATATCAAAACTCTTTAAGTCTATTAAGGGTTGATGGTAGGTTAAGTTTAGTAGTGCCATAAGTTCATAACTTTGTAGCTGAAATGATTCGAAGTGCCATGTGCTGAATTTAGGGACGCAAATTCCTATGAGAAGCCTGCATAATTTCCTGTTCTTTTTTCCTAGGGTAAAGTAATGTGAAAGATTTTTATATATTCAAAACATTTTTTCACGTATTTGGATAGACTGTGGACTGTTTAAGATGGATCAGGTGCTTGTAGCTAGATGCTCTAAAGTTGGAAATGTGATGGATATGGATGAGTTTTGCTATGAAATGCTTAGCTGCACAATTAATTACAGTTGCAGAAATATTTTGTAGTTTGGAGTTGATGCATATTTAAACCTCATAAAATGTGAAATAAGAAGAACTAATCGACCAATTTAAAACTTTTAGACATTATCACTCTATAAGATAAAGTTCATGAACTGTATAAGCACAATGAACAGGTACACAAGAAGTAACTTGCAGAACTTCTACGTGGTTGCTCTTCCTCAGTTTCATGCCTCTTTTCATGGGGAACCTCTAAATGGCTCCATTTCATCAGCAACTCCATTCATTAATATGGTAAGTAGAAGTCAATCATAGAGAAAAAGCCAAATCAGCTAACATTTTCTGCGATACCACCACTTGAGTTGAGGCTCCAGAAGCAGTGTCAAGGAAAGTAATTCCTATACACCATTTGCCGCTCCCATTCCCTTTAAAGATGCACAAGGTTGAGCTTATCCCTTCTGCAGAAGATACCCATCATAATTGCAAATGTAGGACTTATATCTCCACCATAATCCAAAGACAGCAGAGACAATCAACAATGCATCTTCAAGCTAAAATTATGCTTATCAACGCATGATGGTAGCACTTTTTAGAGTATTGCAAATAAACGGGTTTTTAGATTATAAATCCAGATAGTTATGCTTCCAATTGCTTATTTCAGGTTTCACACTTTATCCCTCTAAGCTTTGATTAAATATAACTTCAATGACTTTTCAATAACTTGCTTTACAACTCTACAATAATCTCATCAATCCTCTGCTTTTGCTTCATTGCAAGCTAAGTTGTTCACAGACAATCTCTGCTGCCGGAAAGGCTTCCATTTTTGCTCTCGGCAAGGCCTCCCCTCACCAGCTTGTTAAGCAGAGCTTTCTTGTTGACGGATATTTCAAGAAGCACCAACTGCAATTATCTTGGGCTCAAGGAGAAGCTCACTAGACTCTGTATACTTACTAAATTTCATCTTGTTTACTTGTCTTTGCTTAATATAGCATGCAATCTTTAGTTTTGAACTTTTGAAATCGGTTGATTACTTGATGTGTTATTAGAATAACTGTCAGCTTCTTTTTATGGCATCTTGTGGGCGAAAAACAGTTACAACAGGGTATGTCCTGACGTCAGAAGAGATCCTGAAGGAATACCTGGAGCTTGCTGTTGAAGGCCTTCCTACTGTAAAGCAACGGCTGGATATAGGTAGTGATGTTGTAACTCAGATAACCATCGAAGTTTCAAAAACTTGCATCAAGAGCTGGGGAAGGCCTGCATCAAAATAACCCACTTAGTCAATGTCTCTTCAAGTGAAGCCAGGCTGCCCGTTGGTGATCTTTGCCTTGGCAGAGGACTTGGACTCAGCCCCAAAACCAATCGAGTTATGCTGCACGTCATGGGGTGTTCTGGAGTTGTGGCTGGTCTCCGAGTAGCAAAAGATATTGCTGAAAACAATCCTCTAAGTAGAAATCTGTTAGCTACTTCTGAAACTACCATTATTGAAACCACCAAGTGCAAATAGACCATTTGACCTGATTGATGTTGCACTCTTTGGAGATGGTGCTGGAGCCATGATAGGATAAGACCCAGTTTCAATTACTGAAATGCTTGCCTTTGAGCTCCATGCAGCTTTTCAGAATTTCCCGCCAAATACTCAGGCAAGTATCAATGGACGGCTCACGGAAGATGGGATTAGCTTCAAGGTTGCCAGGGAAATTATTCAGATGATCGAAGATCACATGGAGGGATTCTGCGTGAAGTTGATGGATGCTGTAGTGAGGATTATAATATAATGTTTTGGGCAGTTCATCGGGGGGAGCCTGCAGTCTTGAACAAGATGGAGAAGAGACTCAAGTTGTTCCCTGAAAATTTGAATGCCAGCAGAAGAGCTCTGATGGACTCTGGCAATGCTGCTGGCAACACAATTCTCTCAGAAGAGCACATGCTTGAAGAGGGACTGAAAATGAAGTAAGTGGAGCAAGGTCAAGGAGAGTGGGGTTTGATATTTTGGTCCTGGAATTACCTTTGAGAGAATTCTTGCCAGGAATCTCACCGTCTAAATACTTAATGGGGCCTCAAGTCTCATTCATATGTTCTCGCTGTATTAAGAAAGCATCACTGACTGCAAGTACAAGTAGTTTTGCTACATGAACCTTGATAATTCACTACTTCCGCACACTTGTCAGGCATTACAACCAGCCAATAAAAACATATGACATCCAAACGTGTAAAACTAAGCTTTTGTCCAGCCGAGTAACGTTAAACTTAAGTTTGAACAATATCTGGCTACAAGCTAACTGATGCATACAAGAAAAGAAAAGGACTGTATTTTCAATGCCTTCACAAAAGCATACCAGATGAATTTATAATTAAAGCATAACATAAGATGTAGGCACAACAAAGTCAAATAATTAACTTAACATATAATATAAGCAAAAGATTAGTGCCTGCACAAACGCTAAACTGGCTATAAAAAACATGCTTAAAGTATAAATATCCACCCAAATTTTTAGTATCCCCACTTTACAAACCCCACTTGTCTTCCAAATTTCTGAACATGTTTGAAAGAGAAACAAAACTTGTGAAGAACAAAAAGGGCGCTTGAAGGAGAGCCTCCAGCCACATTCCCTGACTATAGTTGACTCTACAATTATCAGTTACACGACTCCCGAAGGAAGACGAAGAACAAGCTGTCCTCCAAAAACACTGCAAAGTGAAAATAAAAAAAAAAAATTTGTTCTCAGAATAAAACAAAACATGTCAGGAGAAGTAAGCATTTAAGTTTCAAATCTATATGCACTTCACCCAAAAAAGATAACTGTAAGGTCTGCGACCCACCTTTTGACGTAGTAGTAACAGAAATCGGCCAAAATGAAAGTTTGAACAATCTCTGAGATAAGAACCATTGAAGGCCATAATCCATAGCCCAGGGCTACAAGCAAGTGTCCACGACTATCCAGAACCTGTCAAAGGCAATGAAGATAAGGCCTTGATGGCGTAAATAATTAGCAAATAACGCCAAAATAGATATCAATAATAGCAGCAGCAACCTAGTATGAACCAAGTCAAGTGCTATTTCACCAGCATGTTTTTTCCTTCCAGGAGCATTACATCAACCAAAAGAGCTTTGCCAGTGAATCATGTCATAACAGTAACTCAAGCAACATTTGGAAGCTTACTCGGCAATAATGGCATACACAATAGGATATAGTGTAGTAGCATTTAAATGAGTTTACAGAAGCACAGAGTTGACAGTGATCACAATCATACATAAATTCATGATTTTCTCGTATCACAAATGTAAAAAGTTGCAAGTTTATCTTCAAGATGCCTATCCGAAAATATAATGCCAATTTTACTGCACTATTTGGCTTGTCATAAATGCACCAAACAATAATCAGAAGCGGTAATCAGTCAAACTTGGCCAATCCATCTTTACATCTCTTCATCATGTCAACTTAAGATACCAAAAACACTCATAGGTGGTATAAATTGAATGAAAAATATTTTTTAACACACTTTCATGTAGACACACTATATCAGCACACCTCAGATCTATAGCTTCTTATCAAAGAGAAAAAACAAATCATAGAACTTGAACCAGTTTTATGAATTTAACCATAATACCAACCTGGAGAACCCAATGGGCACAGCTCAAAAACCTTGCAACACCCAGTGCAAATACGTAATGGGCAGTGAATGGTTCAACAATCTGAAAGCACAAAAAAGAAAAAAGATTATTTATTGCGAAAAGCAGAAATACACAGGAGGAAACCAGTACAGGGTCAAATTTCAGTAAAACCACAGAATATACATGTTTTGCATTCTAAGATAACAAACCTTTGTGTTCTGCATAACTCGCAACTGGGGTAGTACTGAAACAGCTTCAAGATACACACAGAAAGCCCAGAAAATTCTATTCACAAAATTATGTGAAGTTGTTGGATGTATAAGAAGAGCCAACACCGCACAAGGTACCACCTGCACCCAAATTCAATAAGAAGATACAGCTATTTAGGAATTAATGGAACATGTACTCCCACATAAACTAATCCATCTGAGCATGAAGGAATATAACAATGCGTCAGACTGAACTTGTATACTTAAAATCCTAGGAAGGAAATATGTTTATTTCCCTAGGTTAAAATATCTGTGCAGCGGTATTATTTAAAGAGGGCATATCAAATGTAGCAAGAAGCTTCTACAATGGTATATTCCTTACAAAGAACCACAGAAAGTTAACTGTTTGAGTATCTCACAGATACAATTGATTTTGTAAATTTATATAAACTTAGAAAAAACCTCACCACATAATATATTGCAAAATTGTCCTTATCATCCATGTAACTAGATCTTAATTTAAAACGGATCATATAGATAACCCACAGGGTTGTTGCGAAGGTAGATAAATCGAGGACGGTGTGTATATCATACTCCATAACGAAGCTACAGTACAGCCTAACAGCTAAAAAGATTGCTGTTAATTCCTGGGATTTGAGTGACAGTCCTGCAAATAATTACACAAGCTTTAACACTGGGCCACCATAATTATAAATAATTACATAAAAGTTTGCAAAAGAAATACACATAAAAAAAATTAGCCACGCAGGTGCTCTGTAACACCTATTGAAGTCATGGTCAATTGGGATATAGCTAATCCAAGTATGAAAACAATAGTAAATATTGGTCTTCAGTTTCATGATTTTTGATGTCCTTTCCCAGCAAGTACCATTTGAGACACAGCAAGGCTCCATTACTATTAAGTGAGTATAAAGATTCTTGAAGAAAACTTGTGAAATTATGGCATTAGATATTCATTTTGGGTTCAGTGTATTGATACCTAAAAATTTTGACTCAAAATGAAGCACATGAGACCTATTCATCAAACTTAATCTAAGAGTTCAGAGAATTGTTCAATTAGCAAAATTAAATGTTTAATTTTTTTAATTAAAATCCAACCTTTGAATTAAAATAGACAAACAGGTGGAACTTTATATCCCATTCTAAGCAAAAAAAAAATAATAAAAACAACAGCAAGCCTTTTAAACGATAAATTTGATATCACATCTTAATTCTTACAAACTAAGAGGATCAGCTTTTTATTGTTTTTTTTTCCTTGTCTTTCGGTCCAATTTTCAACTATCAATAACAATAAAATAACCCATTAAACGATTACATTCCTCCCATATAACGGATAAAAGAAAAAATAGCATCATTAACAAGCTAAATATGAAACGGAACTTTGCGCCTATCACCAAAGCCGACTCTAGAAACCCTAAGAAAAACACAATCCCCAAGCTAAAATTCACACTCTATACTGCAAGTAGCCAATCCTCTCCGTTCATCAGAATTTATCATCAACCAACCAACAAACAAGGACAGAGTAAAATTAAAAAAAAAAATAGAAAGAAAGGAAGAAAAGGCCCTAACATTTTCCAGTTAACCATAATAAACATATAAAAAACTGACGACTTAGAAGTACTCAATTCAGAAACCCCAGATGATATAATAAACATAAAACTCATTAATTCACAGAAATCCAAAAAACCAAACTGATTGCGAGAAAACCCCAAAGATTCAAAATTTAATAACTAGAAAACCCGAAAATTCAAAATTTTAATTCTGTCATACCAGCACAAGTTCTCTCTTTCATAAGTTTGTATATCAACACCGAGATTCCAATGGAGTGTACGGCCTCGGCAGCTACGAAGAGATTATCATGATCGTGCACGATAAATCGCAGCAGGACCAGCGCAGCCATCCCCGAAACCACCGCCAAAAACGCCTTCACCTTCGGTGGCTGCCTTCGGACCCATGTCGACACAGCGTGGATCGGCCTCTTCTGTGCCCTCATGACGACACAATTTTCTCGCGAAAAGAGACGGAAAACGAAGGAAACGAGATGCCAAAGAAGAGAGTCCTGATTGGGGCCGATTTAATATATTTCTTTGATTTTGGTTGCCAAACATAGTATCCAGTCTTTAAAATGGCAGCTTCGGTTGGCACTCGGGTCGGGTAGACTTTGATCCGGGCTCGGACTTTCCAAAGAAAACTATGAACCATAGACTTTCGACTTCTAGTTGGATCATGGATGTAGAGTTTGAGTTGGGTAACCAAAAATTAACTACAATATTACTTAATTAATTTTATATAATTTACGTGATTCCATGATTTTTTGCACAAGTTAGCCACAGTTTTAGCTCACCAATTTTTTTAATTTTATTTCTCTTTAAATTACATTTTTAATATAAAAAAAGGTGTTTAGCTTGACATCAAGTTCAACTTTGCTAAAACTCGTGGAGTTGGAGCCTCTCATGAACTGAGTCGAGGTTGAATAAGTTGAAACTCAAATCCAACTCTAATGCTATCTACTTAAAATGCTCATAGACCTGAACAATTTGACATAAGATACATAGTTTTGCATAATTAAGTACATTGGGCTCCCCAGAAAAAGGAAGTTCATGAATATAAGCCAACATCCTTTTATATAGATCTCCTTTGTTTTTTAAATGTAAGTTTATCCCACCAAAGAAACAGAAGGAATTTCATACCTTACAGGGAAAAAAAATCAAAACTTTATTTTGAAGAAAACAGGTTGGCCTTATTTGGTTACACTGGTAAGCTTTCATTCAAACTGAAACAATTTCTCTCAGCCCTTTATTTGTTATCCTTGTAAAAACCATGGTATAAATCAAGCAGCTACTTTCTTGGATGTTACGGAGTTGATAATGGTGGCAAACTCAGGGCCCTGTATCAACAGAAAGCATAATATAATCTTACTCCAAAATTATTGAACTAAAATGTGCTTTGAAATGTGAATCCAGTTGCATTCTAAATTCAGTAATATCTACTGAATTTTGAAACCAAAGTAACAGGAGAAACAAACCTTCAAAGAAGCACCACCAACAAGAAAACCATCAATATCTTCTTGCTTTGCAAGTTCAGCACAGTTGCCTCCATTTACGGACCCTGCAGAACAGATTTGAATAGCATTAATTTTGTTTAAGCAGCCAAGAATCACCAGATTTAGAAAACTTGAACAACCTAATAGGCATAGCTAAACCAGATATAATTAAATGAGACCAATTCTGTGGAAGGTCTTTGGCATAAAAAGGTGGTGATAGTTCACTCAAAAAAACTGGCCCTGTGTTTGACTAGGAAAATCGGAAATTTGGTTTCTCTTATTGTTTGTTAAAAAATACAAGCACTGAAACAGAAACAAGGAAAAACAAACCATGCATAACTGTCAAAATGTAGCAAGCATACTATATATTGGTATCAAGAATATGGTGAATCATAGATGCTACAATAAGAGTATTCTTGTGCTTGTTCACAATTTACGGAAAGAAGATATGTCTATCATCAAGGAAGTATCAGTATAGCTGACATAAAAGGTCAACAAGAAAATGAAGTTTCAAGTTTTGACAAGAAATTTGAAATACAAGTCTTCTGCTTAGCCCCAACATAGCTAATTCAACAATGTAAGATACCAAATCTCCTCATTTCTTGTTTTATACCTAATTTCAAGTATATATAAGCATCCCTCAAGCACCTTGAGCTTGTAAAAATCAAAAGTGCTAATGTTCTTTCCTAGCCATAGGTCTACAAGTTCATAACAGCAGACTGAAAGGTATCCTTAACACAATATACAACCATGGCATGCATTTCTCTCCTTTTAAGACCAACATAATCATCATTCACTACAGCTTTCACACAATGAATACTTAATTAAATAGATAATACATGTCCATTTTCTACAGCATGTACACAAATAAAATAAAAAGAATGATGAAGTAAATAAAGTACCTCCATAAATAATACGAGTTTTAGCTGCAACTTCTGCTGAGACGTTATTCTTAAGCCAATCACGACAAGCTGCATGTACTTCCTGAGCCTGCACTGGTGTGGCCACTTGACCAGTCCCAATAGCCCATACAGGCTCATATGCAACAACTACATTATCCCAACTGGGAACAGCATCTGCACATGGTAAACATAACCACAGTATGGATAAAATCCTTTTCGTTTAATGATGTCATCCAGCACTGAGTGCATATCAATGAGAAAAAGAATCATCAGCATGAAAATCACCTGCAAAAGCCTTGAGTTGCAGAAAACAGACATCAAAAGTTTTTCCTGCTTCTCTTTCTTCTAACTTTTCCCCAATACAGGCTATGACACCAAGACCCTCACTCAAGGCATAAGCAGCTTTCTTTCCTATAAACTGAAATTAACAAAGCAGTCGATTTCTGAATATAGTACATCAATAGGAACAAAGAAGAAAAATCATTTGCTATCAAATAAATTTTAACCACTAAAATTTAGAAGCTTTACCTCATCATCCTCGCCAATAATATGTCTACGCTCAGAATGCCCAAGAATAACCCACTTGCAGCCAGTATCTTTCAGTTGTTCCACACTACAAAATGGATTATATAAATTACCTTGTAGAGATAGGCAGAAGTGCAACACGACTATAAAAGCATCAATAATGCTATGAAAATGTGAATGTGCCCAAGAAAATGGCAAGCTACCTGATTTCTCCAGTAAAGGCTCCTCCTTTTCCAACCCAAGAGTTCTGAGCTGATATCTCAATTCTATCAGTTAACGAACTCTTCACCTGATCAATGTACACAAAGGGTGGTGCTACAACAACATCTGTCAAACTCAAAATAGTAATGAAAAATTAGGACTTCTTAAAATATTGATGACACAAGCTAAATTTCAAATGAACTTTGAGATACTAAGGGCACTTCCCGTAGAAATCCTGGGTTGAACCCTTGCTGGCACAACACCCAGGTCAAACATCAGGTTTGACACTAAATGGAATTTCAAAGTACATTCATCTAAAAACACATAGACATCCAAAGGCATAATGCCTTCTAATATAGGATTAAATGATTTTTGTTTTACTTCAGGGTCAGCAAGCCTAAGTTCTCAACTTGACCCAATTAAGTACTTCCCAAAGTCTTAGGGCAATCAGTGATCAGCAGTTAAACACAAAAAAAAAAAGGTTGACGAACAAACGCTCATAAATTAAATAAATTGGAGACCAATAAAATCATCTCACCAACATTAGCCTCCAATTTCGCATTGTTCAAGTCTGAAACAAGCTTGCTGATGGAGTCCTTTGTCCCATTCTAAAGAAAATGGAAAGGAAGAAAAAAAAAAAACTCAATTTTTTGAAGACAAAACGAATCATAATGCCATTGAGAGATTGGTACTCACACACTTCCAATTCCCGCCAACGAAGAACTGCACGGGAAAAAATTGGAGAATAAATTAGCCACTAAACAAACGCGACAAATTACAAATGCAGAGGGAGCGTTTGTAAGAGCGCTTTCTTAGCCTATTTTGCAATGTTTGGCTGAAATAGATAGGCACCTTATAAACTACAGATTCACTAGAATATTATCCTCGAAAACTTCCCACCCAACTGCTCTTTCTGGAAGCTAGCAAACGCTATCAAGCAAAAGTGCTTCCTACTAGAGCATTTCCAAATGCGCACATACGGATAGAGTAATCATAACCAGAAATAATAATCCTTTTACTTCAATATACTCCAAGAGACAAGTAGTTCATAATCCTGACGCGCTATAGCTAGATCTAAACGTACAAATTAAAAGGAAAACAAAACTTAAGAAAGTACCTTATTATTGCTTGCCATCGCAACGACGGCGCGGGAAGGTTTCCGAGAAGAGA
This sequence comes from Anacardium occidentale, assembly GCA_026122585.1. Lineage (NCBI taxonomy): Eukaryota > Viridiplantae > Streptophyta > Magnoliopsida > Sapindales > Anacardiaceae > Anacardium > Anacardium occidentale. The sequence goes on from JAJEJH010000049.1 coordinate 269,240, forward strand.
CGAAACGGAGGTGAGAGTTGAAGAGTTGAGAGAAGGATCGAGAGTGAGAGGTTTCGAGTTTGGACAATGATGATCGGCGGAGGCCGGTAACCTGAGGGCAGTGAGAGGAGACCATTGAAGCCATTGTGAACTCAACCACTCAACTCAGCCGAACTCGGCGTCTGTGCTTCGGAGGGTGATAGAGAAGCGAGAAGAGTTAGGATTTCTTGTGGTGGTCGTTGTGTATTTTTAGGGCATAATCGAAGGCTGTTTGGAAAAAGGAAGAAGAGCTCACGCGATTTCATAAGGAGTGACGCTAAATCAGATTTCTGGAGAAGAATAAATGAATAATTAAAAGAATACTAAAATAATATATGTTATAACAATTAAGAATAAAGGAAGATTGCAGATTTTTTTTCTATCTTTTATTTTGCCATAATTGCATGTTTAAGGGGAGAGTGTAATTACGCGCTTAAAAGGCGCTGGGTTTATATATTACTCCTGACAAAAAATATTACAACTTTCACTGTTGTAGCTGTCACTGTCCTTCAACAAGCAGCACACAGTGCTCAGCTTTTAGTAACTTTTAATTAAAGATAAATAATTTTATATTTTATTAAAATTAGGGTTAAATTCGAATCGAATATATTCATATTCGTTTTTGAGTTCAGCTCAAACGAGCCCGAAAAAAGCCGAACAAATCCGAATACGAATACGAATCCGAACTACAATTTTTAAATTCAGCGAACATGAGTCCGAATATGAACTATGCGAACCGAATACGAATACGAACACGAACTCGAACTTAAAATAATAATTTTTTAATTAAATTTTATTAATTATTTGTATTAATTATAATTTTTAATAAATATAAAAACGAATTATACGAACCGAATACGAATACGAACACGAACACAAACACGAACCGAATACAAACTTTGCTAAAAAATATTCGACAAACACGAATACGAGCTCTAACCTGAACAGTATGAAACGAGCCTGAACACGAACATGTTACTGTTTGCGTTTGATTCAGCTCAAATCTAACCTTAAATAATCTTTCACCTTTACCGTAAAAAGAATTAAATTTTAAAACTTATAAAATATATTTTTAAACTTCAAATATAAGAAATTACAGTGTTAAAGTAATTAAGGTTAAATTCGGATTAAACTAAACCTTGATTTTATAAGTGAGTTGAATTGTAGTTCGATTTAATTTTACTTACTAAATATTTTAAATATTTAAAATGATATATATTAATTAAAATAATATTATTTAAATTAATTTAAATAATAGTTATAAAATTTATAAATTAAATTTGTTATAAATTTGAATTCGGTTTTCAGATTTGACCCACTGCAACAGGGGAAAATCTACAATTCCAGCCTCCCGGGTGAGAAGCGGCAGCTGTATTAAATTCAGCGGATAAGGCAAGGCAGTGGTCTTGGAAGTACAAATTACAGGAAAATGAGATGACAGAACACTTTCTGTTCTGTTTTTCTTGCAAGATTTTGTATGGAAAAACAGGCAAAAGTGATATAGTGGCATCCAAAACTGGGTTCCCTTCTGTCTCTTCCACCTTAATACCTCCAATTAAAACGCCTGGCTCTACAAAACTCTTGATTTTATTCTCCACCTCCTCTCATCAACAGTGCATAATAAAATATTTATACTTTAATTCATTTTATTTTTTAATTATAATTATTATTTTTAAAACTATTAAAATTTTTAAAAAATTATAATTTAACTTAAATATATAATTATTTATTGTTTAATAAAATTTTTATTATTTTCAATTTTAATTAATATTAATTAAAAATATTTAATAGAATGTTAAGAATAAAATATTTAATTAACTTAAGGACATTATTATTTTTTTTGAAAATTTCATAAAAATTTGAAAGAGTCTTAACTTGGGAGTAATAATTTAATTTTTTATAAATTTAATAAGTGAGAATAAATCTATTGGCCTTAATTTATTATATTTAAATGAGGATGCGATGAGAATGTACCTTATCTTCCATATCCATTTTCAAATTTTCATTTAGGGTTAGCCCGGCCCACCTATAGTTAAGTTCGCGACTTATTTCTTCGGCAGTTTGGCGGTTTAGAAAAGGCTAACGCACTATTTCCACCCATAGTTTGAGGTGGGCGCAAGCCCCACCCCCAAGTTTTCAAAAATCCAGTCTCCCACCTTTGACCAAATTCAATATTAAATATAATTATAAATAGTAATATTTCAGAGGCAATTTTATCATTTTATGATTAAAATTTTATAAAATAATAAAATAAATTTTATATAAATATAAAATTTAAAAATATATTAAAAATTTTAAAAATTTAAAAAATAAACGGCACCAGGTGGTCGTCTTCGGCCACCTAGTTCTAGGGAAGGCTAGATATGGTCTCTCCATTCGATGGAGACGGCCAGATAGCCTCTTATTTTGGAAAAGACGGCCAAATCTGACCACCGAAAATGATTAAAAAATGCTAGTATTGGTCCTAACGGTCATTTTCGGTCACGTATTTGGGTGGAGGAGGCCAAATCTGGCCTCCTCCTCCAAAAATGGAGGCGGTCAAATCTGGTCGCCTTACCCAACAGGGAGGCCCGATCTAGCCTCCCTTGGAACCAAGTGGCCAGAGACGACCACCTGGTGTGGTTATCAACGGCGGTGACTAGTTTATTTTTTAAAAAATTTTAATATATTTTCTAATTTTTTTAAAATTTTTTTAATATGTATTTTAATTTTTTATATTTAAAAATTATTTTATAATTTTATTATAAATTTTTATTTGTTAAATGATATTTTAGTCATTTTATTTGAAAAATTATAAAATATGTTTAAATTTTTGTCCAAGGGTGAGAGACCGAGTTTTGAAAACTTGGGGGTGGGACTCTGTTTCGGCCTCAAACTATGGGTGGGAACAAGTCTTTGGCCTTTAGAAAAGTCACCTTTCCAATTTTTATAGGCAAGGGGAAAGATTACTTGCTCGAAGCTTGAGAGAGGCAAAAGAAAACAGGTAAGGAAAAAATGTCGGGCATGGGAGACGGGTACGTGGGCACGGCCCAGGACGCTGTGAGGATCCGGCGGCTCGAGAAGCAAAGAGAAGCCGAGCGACGGAAAATCCAAGAGCTCAAGACCAAGTCCGCCTCCGCCAAGGGCCAACCCGGTCTCCTTCAGTTCGGGTCAAGTACTTCTGAGGTTCGTAACCACTTATTTCCCGTTCAACTTTAAAGTTTCTTCCATCTAGGGTTTCTTCAGATTGTTGTTTTATTTGTTTCTTGCATTTTGCGTCGTTTTTCAGATTCTTGAAACCGCGTTTAAGAAGGAAACGGTTGGTTTGGTTACTAGAGAACAATACGTTGAGAAGGTAATAAATTTGAAGCATCATATAATTTAATTAACTCACTCTATTTTATTGGAGGTGTTAATGTTATTATGTTTAAATAGAGGGTCAATATTCGGAATAAAATCGAAGAAGAAGAGAAGGAGAAGCTTCAAAAACTACAACAAGAGTGAGTTAATTTTTATATTTTGGAATTTTTGTTTGAATTTTGCATTATTTTCTTTCATTTTATTGACTATGTTATTTATTTAGAAATGTTGTTTGCTGCATTATAGAGAGGAGGAGTTGCAATTGCAAAAGCGAAAAAAGCGGAAAATCAGGGGAAATTCTCGATTATCTTTTGCCGAGGATATTGAGAGTGATAGCGAAGAAGAGAATGGTGAATATTGTCAGTATATTGCTTTGTAAAGTTGCTTCAAGTCCATCTTTTTTCTTGTTAGTTAGTTATTGTAGAAATCATCTGAAATACTAGTATTACTATAGTATGATGCATTAGGAATAGTGTAATTGTAGGTTTTACGATTTAATTCTGGTACTATTATAGTTTGATTGAAGATGTATAATTAAATCTCCAACTTTTACCTTACCAACAAGTTTGGTTGCTGGATTAAGGAAGTTGCCATGTATGTATTGGAATTGGCTGTTACTTTTGTCTTAGAAGCCATATGAGGTAGCTGCAGTAGGGTCTTTGGGCCTACTCAATGGGTGATTGTATTTGCATCTTAGGAGATATGTGAAGCAGTTTTGCTTGGGCAGTTTTGTTTGGGTCCAATCTAAGGATGCTTACTGTGTAGTCATTTTAACTTGTTGAGAATGATTGTTTGACATCCAAAGCATTTTATCAATCTATAGGAAGGGAATCTTTTAGAAGTAATAAATTATATTGCTTTATCTTGCTTGCAAGAGATATACTTTCTTTATGATGTTATAATTGAATTTTTATTTTTTTTAATTTTAAGGATTCAGAATGGGATGATTAGCTTCAGATTGTACTTTTCTGGTTCAGTTAGGGCCTTTACTCCTCTACCTATTACTGATGATACTCTGTTCATACTTTCTGCAGATAGAATTGAAACTAAAAAGTTTGGGTGTGGAAAATTTGGAAAAGACCCAACAGTGGAAACTAGCTTTCTGCCTGACAGGTGTGATTTCTCACTTGCTTTGTGTTTGTGTTTGAAGTGGCTGTTTCTTTCTTTCTGTTGCATGTTTGTGGGAACTTGGGTCTAACATATTGGCTTAGTGGTGCTGAGGGTGTTCTTTCAGTGAGCGGGAGGCAGAGGAGCAAGCTGAGCGTGAAAGGCTGCGGAAACAGTGGCTTAGGGAGCAAGAGCAGATTCGAAGTAATCTCTTATTATAACCCTGTTTTATTGGCATTTAGATGTGGGAGAAAACAAGCTTATCAAACTGAGTTTATATTTGTTTCAGATGAGCCCCTTGAAATTACTTACAGCTACTGGGACGGAGCTGGTCATAGGCGAGTGATCCAGGTTAGCAGAAGTTGTGGGACTTGTGTTTGATCTATCTGTTTTATTTTTACATTTGCTGAAGTTCATGTGTAAGTTGCGTAGGTGCGGAAGGGGGATACTATTGGAGAATTTCTTCGAGCTGTTCAACAGCAGCTTGCACCTGAGTTTCGAGAAATCCGAACAACATCAGTGGAGAATTTGCTTTATGTCAAAGAAGATCTTATAATTCCTCATGTTAGATATATTGAAATTAATTCTTCAGTTACAGTTGGCCTCTGTAGATATCTTAATTTCAAGTTAAATAATTTTTACTTCTTGTCTTTTTATGTTCTGGTATTTCAGCAACACAGTTTCTATGAGCTTATTGTCAACAAGGCAAGGGGAAAAAGTGGACCGGTAATGTTCAATTCTATAATCTTTTTGGTTGTAGTGGGTACATTGTAATATTACTGGTGATTTCATGTCAGTTCCATGTGATTCTGCTAAGCTAAGGAAAGTAGAAAGATTTGTATTTTGCTTTTTTAATGTTCTGAGTATCTCAAGAATGATAAATTCAAATTCAACTCAGGAAACCTTTAATTGTCGGCATTGTCTGAATGATCCATTCCTCAGGGAAATCCTTATCTGGATAGAGTGATTGATCCATTCCCAGTTTGCTCTGATTGGATTTTTCTCTATATCGATTCACTAAAGGCCTTCTCTGGTTCTGAAGATGATCGTTGCTTTTACCACTTGATAAGATTATAGAACTCAATGCTGATTATAATTTAACAAATTTCGGTTTGTTGTTTTTGAAACTATAATGCTAGTTAAAGCGTCTCTTCTTGCATATTATAACTGACAGCTAAGCATGATTCCCTTGGGAATGACAAAAAAAATTGTTGTTCGTTCAATTAACTGTTATATTATTTTCTTTTTGTAGATATATTAATTTCTCTTCTACTGCAATTCTGTTATTAGAAACATTTTTTTTTTCTCTCTATTTGGATTTGTCAAGCAGACTTTACTCATAATTATTTGCTCTCTATTTATTTGACACAGCTTTTCCACTTTGATGTGCATGAGGATGTACGAACAATTGCTGATGCAACAATAGAAAAGGATGAGGTAAATTTTGTTGGCCAGTTTTTAGGTCTATTTAATCCAGTAAATGTGTAAGATACTACCTTTGCCAAATTTGCATAACTGAAATCTGAGAAGTGATTTTATTTGGATAAATTTAACATGATGCAATAATTGCTTTGGCATAATCAGCTGGATTCAATGCATTAAGTAGTGATTGGTGGCATTGTGGTTCAATCATGATTAAACTGCTTGGCATCCCTGCAATGTTGGGCTGTTATTACCCAAGCCAGCGTTGCAACCGACTTAGAATTTCTATTCAACCTTGGCCTAAGTTCTGTTGTTACACAGCTAGTTAGTGCAAAAGTTTGAGAAATTCTTCTCCTATATAAAATAGAGTTTGCTTTAAAGATTGTCAATGTCAATAGAATTTGGAGCATATTTTTTTATAATGAATTATAGACCTGAGCAGGGGAAGCCGTATTTGATAAACTATGGACTTTGGTTAAAAGCTGAATGTGCAAAAGACTACTAGTAGGTTTTAGTTTTTAATAAGGTTTTTTTTTTTTTTTTGTTTTTATGCGTATTCACGTACCAATTTTAGATTTTAGTGCTTCAGAATCACCTCTATCTTTACTATCTCAAATCTTTGAACAGTCCCACGCTGGGAAAGTCGTGGAGAGGCACTGGTACGAAAAGAACAAGCATATCTTCCCTGCTTCTAGATGGGAGGTAACTTCGCTCCCGCCCTTACACGAACACTTCTATGAATTATCAGTATGGTCCTTTAGATCATTCCTGACTGTTTTTTTTTTTTTTTTGTTGGGGGTCTGGTTTCGCAGATATATGACCCAACAAAGAAATGGGAGCGTTACACCATCCATGGGGATTAATCGGTGATCGGCAAACATTTAGTTTTGTATAATTCTGATTTGTATGCGCATGTTATTAGATTGGGGACCAGAGTATGGAGGTCACAATAGTTTTTCCTACAAATATTCATAACAAATTCATGGAATGATGCAATGGAAAAATGATAATGGAAAGTGTGTGGAATTATATAATACTGAGCTGACTCTTGGATTCTTACATAATTATTTTTGTACTCAAGTTTTATGGATATATTTTTAACTATTTAAATGGTATTTTATTACGGGATTAAATATTAATTTATATTTAATTTTAAATTACTTAAAATTTGTTATTTATTGTTTAGAATATTGAAATTTACTTATGTCAAAAATTAAAGTATCCAACACTGTAATACATATTATTAATATGGGCTGATACATTTATTTTACGTGTATTTTTAAGAAGTGATTTTATGAGAATTATTAAAATTTGAGAAGATGTTTATAATATTTTGTAAGATGATAATACTGTCGTGAACCAGTTTGAAAGAAGAAAGAAATTTAAAGAAGAAAACGGTGTCGCACCAGCGAAGAATGGCCCGCGACTAACACGATAAATACCCATTTCGCGTTTTCGGATACAGCACTATAGGCCTGAGAAAACCCAAGCACCAAAGTTAGTCTTCTTCAGCGATCTCTTCAATCGAAGCGGTGTCGTACCGAACATGTCACTGAAGAATTTTAGAGTTCTCTTCCTTGCTCTCCTTCTCCTCGCCTCTCCGCTTCTCCAAGGTTCCCTTTATCTTTTCTAGATCTAGATCCGTACATGCACATGCATCCATTCGTTTTTCATCTTTTAATTATAGTATTCTAATCCATTTAGTTCTTCAGCTTCAGTTTTGTGCCCTTGCATGCTTCTTGTTTTGTAAGATTTTTCGATCTGGTCAAATTGTGCTATAATTCTTGTGTTTTTATTAACACAGCCTTCTGTTTTTGTTTTTAGTTATTTATTTATTGTTAATGAGTCGGACATGACTTGCATAACCTTGGTTTTCTTCTTTGCTTTTCTAAAGCTAAAAGAGTGCTTGTCGGTTAGTAAAGAGTCTTTTAATGGATCGTTTTTGGAATAGTGCATGTATTTGTGTTGATTTGGTAATTTAATTGATGGTGCCTGGTTTTAATCTGGAGTCGAATTGCTGATGCGATTAATATGCTTTTTAATTGACGGTTGTTTTGCTGGATCAGTGGCTAGGTGTCAGTCCGATTCGGAGGAAGCTGTGGAGACTGTTGAAGGCCGTGATCTTGGAATTGTTGGTGAAGATGCTCCAGAGTTTGTTGATAGTAGTTTTGGCCCGGCTCCAGGAGTTGACACCGTTTGCATTTTCCCTAAGAATAGTGCAAGATGTGAGATATCTATCAGTGGTTGCTAATTGATTTTTTTTTTTAAATGATATTTGTAGTATTTTGAGAGATTTTCAATGTGATTTCTGTTTCTTTTACTGCAGTGGTGACGGCTGGAGAAGAGACTGAACTTCTTGTTGGGATGAAAAATGATGGTAATTTGATTAATTTTGGCAGTGGTATTGGTGCATTTTGAAGTGAAAAAGTAGTGATATACTATGATGCTTAAGGAACTTGATGGTTTATTGTCTCTTTTGGGTCTTTTCCAAGTGAACGTATTCTCTTGTTGTATATCATGTTGGCTCATCCACTTTTTCAATTTTATTTATATTTTTCTGTTTTTAAAGAAATACCTGGACCCTAGCTTAATTGGTTCTTTGTTTGGGATGACAGTGGCGTCAGTTGTGAATGTGGTGGCAATTCATGCCAGCATTCATCTGCCTTTTGATCATAAGCTGCTGGTTCAAAATCTGACATCACAGGTAATTTCGTGTTTGCTTAAATTTATATTCATAATTTGAATGAGCATCTTCCCCAGATTGGCTAATAATTGTGATTGCTAAATAACTTGCTGTGTTAGTCTGACTGGCGTCTCTTTAGAATGGGTATAGTGAATGTTGAAAATGATTGTATGATTTTGGTATAATGAGTTTGTTGAGTGGTTGCTTGATTCCTTTGCTTTGATTGTTTCACCGTAGTATTTTTTTGCTGTGTGCATGAGTAAATCTTGTAGTAATTTTTTGTTAGTGTTTTGTACTTTAGGATGGTGATGGTATAGCAAGAGATGTTATGCTTGTAATACTGTTTAGTTGTCTGCCTAGAAATGGCTTAATCAAGCAACACATGTTGATTAAGATTAATATTTGCTTGTCCTGTTGGAAATCAAGGTATTGTCTAAGTTATCATTGCCATTTTCTCTCCCCCAGCAACAAATTTTTTGCAGTAGTTTATTTCTGAAATGCCGTTGATGCATCTTTTTGGCTTCTCAATTTTCCAATATGCTTTTTATTATTGTTGCTTTTCACCTATTTTCTTTTTCTTCTTCCATATTTTTCTTGGTTGTTTTTACTTTACTGTTTTCTTATCCAGAGTGTTTTTTGGTGCCTTACTGTAGGCCTTTAACAATGCATCGGTCCCAGCTTTGGCTCAAGCTACATTCCCATACATATTTGTTGTCAGCAAGTACTTGCAGGTAATGAATTAACATGGAAGCTTATTTATTCCTTAAATTAAATTTCCACAGCCTTCGAAATCCTAGAAATTGGTAAAAAAGAAAATATTGTTCTTAAGCCTACCTTTTGTATTCCTTTTCCTTTTGTAGCCTGGAACTTTTGATCTTGTGGGCTCTGTCATCTACGAGATAGACCAGCATCCATACATAACTACCTTCTATAATGGTACCATTGAAGTCATTGAGTCTGGTGGTTTCCTCAGTGTCGAATCCGTGTTTCTTTTTAGCCTTGCGGCTGCGCTTCTTGTCTTTGCTGGATTATGGATCCAAGGTCGGGTAAAGCAATTATCCAAGGTAAATTATGCCAATTCTCAATTACTAATTTGATGTACTCATTTTCTTTTATGTATACTGCTGTGAGAATGTGAACTGTTATCCTGATAGAAAATGTTTACTATTGTAGAGTGAATTTTCTGATGTGGTGGTATACATCATATTTGTTTTCTTCTTTTGGTGCCATGATCTGACTTTTGTTCTTGTGGTTTAGAAAACCAAGAAGGCTCCAAAGGTGGAAGTTGGAACAAGAAGTACAGATACCTCAATGGATGAGTGGCTTCAGGTGTGTCATTTATGCACTATTACCTCATAAAACTTTTCCAACTATATTTAGATATGTTTTTGATGTTTCTTGACCAGTAGCTTTTCTCCCTTCCTCTGGGAAAAGGAGTGGCCAGCTAAGTGATGAGCGAACATTGGTTCCTGATATGTGCGTGTTTTTTTTTTTTATGTGCATTTCAGGGGACAGCATATACACAGTCACTATCCAGCAAATCAAAGAAGAAGTAGACAAATGTTGTTGTTGCCAAGTTCATCTGCATAAAGCACTCTGGTGAAGTGCAGACTCTTGTAACTCACATTAGGCATTTCGGAAAATTTAAGAGAGTTTATAAGGAAAGCAGTAATGGAAATTTAGGCCAGAAAAGACTTGCCTTGCTCTTGTAGCATGTGGAAGAAAATTTTAGAATATTTATTTTCTTGATGATGCTAAAAAGTTGAGGCATTTTGAAGGTAAGACTAACTCTAATTTGAGTAGGAAAAGCGCAATTTCTTGGATCTGTGATGGCTTTTTAATTCTTTATCTCTTTTTTAACTTGCATCTTGGATTTGCTTCTATTTTGTTTCGTTTTTTGATCTCATCTGTCTGCTTTATTGAAATTCTTATGTCATGTGGTAAATTATAAGTATACAAACAACAGCAAATTCACAAGTTCATATAGACCAGCATCATACAAAGACCAATAAGTGCTCTCATGCATTTTATACCCATGAAAGGCTTAAGACCAATTGTTGGCCTTTTTTTATATATAAATTGTACAATTTGTGAAGATCTAATCAAAGTTTGATTGTCCGGCTAAGCCCTTATAAACAGGTCTGTTATGAAGTTGACAAATTATTAACAAGATAAAATATTTTGAAGGTGATCGGTGGTAATAACATGATATTATTAGATGTTATTTAACTGTCATCAAATAGACAAAATTACAATATCTTTTAATATGAAAAAAAAAAATAATAATAATATGACTTTTTATTACGTAATATAATATATATAATAAGATAATATAAATAACAAAGTACATATTATTAAAATAATAATTACTTATAAACTGACACACCCTTATTATTATTATTTTTTCCACCTTCTGGAAGGTTATATAGTTTTTTTTCTTTTTTTTTTTAATTCAAAAGCATGTATATTCTCTTAATTTGAAAGACACTTTTGGTAAAAAATTTGAGTCCGATACTTGAGTGCAAATAAAGAATCTAGGCCATTCAGAGCATATCTTCCATGGGCAAAAAATCAAATTACCTCAAATTTGAATGATGATTTAAAACAAATGAATTGAGTTTAAATTTAATTTAAAATTTTTTGATCACAAATTATACATGATAAAGATAGAGTGATTGATTGTACATATCATAGTTATATATTATCTTTTATATAAAGAAATACGATTTCATAATTTTAAAACTTGTGTTCATATGAAATGAATCACACTCGTATCTATTAAATAATACTGTATGTGAAACTCCTTTTTTATAAAGATTTAGTCTCTCGTAATCGTGTTTTATGTGAATATCAGAATATTATTTTATTTTTACACAAAAAACATTTTTTTAAAAGTTTATAATCAAGCACACAAAAGAAAAAAAATCATCAACACTTACAACCCGTTGTCTCTTGGTTCTTTCTAATGTTATGTTGTAATTTAATTCTATCAAGTAGATCATGTGCATTATTTGCTCTTCAGCCCAGGAGGCATTAAGAGTTGTTTCTAGTTGTTATTCCCCTCCCAAACGCAGATTCTCCATGAGAAGCCGATATTTTTGTCTCTGCTTTTGTTCCAATATCATATGAGAAAGAGGCAGTGAAGGAGAAGCACACTTGCTTCTTCACGAGGACAGGCACAACTAAAGGTCAGAACGAAATATTGCTACAGGATGGATAACGACACTCCATCTCCCAGCCTCGGTTCCTTCACTTAACCCTAAACCTAACCACGGTTACTTCAATTCGCTTCAATCTTCGTCCACGTGTCCTCCCTCGACGCTCCAGATTCTCTGTTTCTCATCTTCCCCCACCGCTCCCCCCTATATAAAGCCTATCCAAACCCTAGTAATTCTCCACATCCAAACAACACTACACAAAATCTACTTGTTTCTCTCTCTTTGTCGATTTCAGTAATGGCTAACCCTAAGGTTTTCTTCGACATGACCGTCGGCGGTCAGCCGGCTGGGAGGATCGTGATGGAGCTCTATAAGGATACCACTCCTCGCACCGCCGAGAACTTCCGAGCTCTCTGCACTGGCGAGAAAGGTGTCGGCCGCTCCGGTAAGCCTCTCCACTACAAAGGATCAACCTTCCACCGCGTGATCCCCGGATTCATGTGCCAGGGAGGTGACTTCACCGCCGGAAACGGTACCGGAGGCGAATCAATCTACGGCGCCAAATTCGCTGACGAGAATTTCGTCAAGAAGCACACCGGACCGGGAGTCCTCTCCATGGCTAATGCTGGACCTGGAACCAACGGTTCTCAGTTCTTTATCTGCACCGCCAAGACCGAGTGGCTCGACGGGAAGCACGTGGTGTTCGGTCAGGTGGTTGAGGGTTTAGACGTGGTGAAGGCTATAGAGAAAGTGGGATCAAGCTCCGGCAGGACTTCGAAGCCCGTTGCGATTGCTGACTGCGGTCAATTATCTTAGATTCCAAAGAAACAAAGCCTAGATTTCGATGATGATCATAAATATAGTGAATCATGGTGGACGACCATGGTATCTATGATGTGCGTGTGTGTAGGATTTAATTTCTCTTGTTTTTGTGGGTTGAGTCTTTGGTAGTTCCGTGGAGCGGACTCTGTTTCCTGTCTTTAATCGAGCTGCGTTATCAATAAGGAATGGGCTTAATTCTAACTCTGAATCTGATATTGATCATCATTGCAAATTCTAATGCTTTTTATCGCCGGTTTTCCGGGGCTTGATTGTTTGCTTGTTTCCATAAAGATCTAGAAAGAAGATGAAAATGAAAATAAAAAAATATCTTGACTTGACTTGGTCGCCGCATGGCGTGGGTATTGTAATCTGTGAAAACGACAACGCATTGGTTTATGATGGTGTCTTTTGTGGGCCTAGGTTTAGGCCCATTAGCGATGGAATACCTGACATGAGATGCCGATGTCATAGGCGGGCTTATCCATTCCTGTTGCTCCTTGATTGTTTTCTAAGCAACTCTCTCACCAAATCTTACGGGGCGTGCTTATCCAATTTGGTTGTCGTTTAGGTGTCGAATTTTTATTGGTCAACTGGGTTGTCTTCGTGGCACAGATGGCCACGTCCTAGCAAAGGGCGACTGACTGCAAAAAAAATCTCTTAGGTTTTGCCTTTTTAACATATTTTTTCGTTATCAAACAAACAAACAAGATATTAGGTTTTGTGGAAGGAGATTAATATAGAATATAAAATAAATTATGAATGAACTAAAAATTATAAAGTTATGTCTAGTAATTTAAATTAATGTTGCAAGCTTCTTGTTGTCATAGTCATGTAGAAAATAGAATGACTATTAAACATGAATACACCACACCTTCTATACATACCTAAGGGGTTATGTTGGATAGGAATAAATTGGTTCTTAGGATTTGCATTGAATAGAAAATGAATATATGGTGCGATCCATAAAGCTTCTGATTCTATGGATAATGCATAGTCACCATCTAACTTGCGATTATTTATATTTCATTATAATTAGCAAATTCTAAACTAAAACAATTTCATGATTAACATTTTCAATCGTAATTAAAAACTAAATTAAATTGTATTAGAATTAACACGAAAGTAATTTGAATTAATTGTAAAAAAATGTAAGTATAAAAAGATTTGTTAAAGAAATCTCTTTAACATATATAATTGAAATTTCTAGGTACATAACTTTTTAAAATTATTTATAAACAAGATAACATATTATATTGTGTGTTTTGTTTATCGTAGGGGAGAGTCAATCCAAACATAGTTCAAATTAGAAATTTAAAATTCTGCAGTTTTAATTTGCCTTCAAACCAAACGGATGAATGAGAGTTAACATCAAAGACAAAACAGTCTTAAAAGAAAAAAAGTACCTATTCATCAAAATAAATCAGCCACGTAAAAACACCAGTGTAACTTAAAGAAATTACACTGCGAAGCAGGTGATATAAATGACGCCCCCCGTAGATGATGTACATATGTCAAAAGAAACTATGATTTATGATTTATCGGCTAATAAAATAAAAAAATTAATTATTTTTTACATCAAATTAGGTCATAATAATTATGATAATTTAATTCAACGATCATATATATAAAAAATTTCATGGCTAATTTTACTATTAATGAATTTTTAATTTATTTAATTATAATAATATTTATATAACTCAACAAAAATATAATCAATTTAATTTATTTCATAAAGATAAAAATCTTAAAATCAAAAAATTTCAATCGCGTATCCGTGATACTTTTATTTTTAATGGAAAAAAAAAAATTCCTTCAAATCAAGGCGCCACCACGTCTTGGCTTCCGATCGACGCAAAGCGAAGCAAATTCAGAGAGGCAGAGGAAAGCTTCAGCAGCTATGATGGCGACTTTGGCTACTCCGTGGTCCAAGCCCGGCGCATGGGCTTTAGACGCCGAGGAACACGGGGCTGAACTTCAACAGCAAAAACAAGAATAAGACACCAATAATGAACTCACCGATTTCCCATTCCTAGCCACCCCCACCAAAACCAAGAAGAAAAACGGCCAGACTCTCTCCTTAGCCGAGCTTAACTCTGTTAGACAGCCCACTCAGCCGAGCCGATTGCAGTGCCTTACTCATGAAGATCTCCTCCTCCTCCTCCCCACTGGTCCCCGCCAGCGCTCCGCTGAAGAACTCGAACGCTCTCGTCTTGGCGGCGGCGGCTTCAAAAACTACGGCGCCAAGGATAGATATAGCAGCAATTCTTTTGGTTCTAATAAGAGTGAGGATTCTTCCGGCTCTCGTTGGGTCTCTTCTAGGGTTTCTAATAGGGATTCGAATAGAGAATCTCAGCCGTCGCGTGCTGACGAGTTCGATAATTGGGCTGCTGCGAAGAAGTCTGCCCTCACGGCGAGGAGTGTGGGGTTCTTTGATTCGCATTCGCAGTCATCCAAGGCTGATGGAAGTGACAGCTGGATTTCGAACAGGACTGAAATCGGTTTCAACGGTGGTGTCGAGAGGAAGAGTTGTTTTGATTCATTGTCTAGAGATAGGGATAATTGGGGGAAGAAAAGAGAGGAGAGTAGTGAGAATGAGAGGCCTCGGTCAAGGTTGGTTTTGCAGCCATGTTCGGTGCCTTTGAGTGAGGGGCGTGCGAATGTAGTAAAACCTAAGGGAGTGAATCCATTTGGAGGGGCGAGGCCAAGGGAACAGGTGTTGGAAAAGAAAGGGATGGATTCAAAGGAAATTGACGGAAAGCTTGAGGCGCTGAAGATTAAAGAGGAGAAGACTGATGTGCCCGCGTTTGGGAGGAGGGGATTCGGTAATGGGTTTGATGAGAGCAGGAGTTGGAGGAAGAATGACTCTGACTCGGTTGATTCAACCAGGCAAAGGTACGTTTCTTTTGGTAACTTTTATCTCGAAAGTTATTCTTTTTTCAGAAGAATTGTGTATGTTATATGATGATTATGGTTCTTATAAGAAATAAAAATGTTAATGCCTTGATGATTTTTTTCTCACAATCATTGTGATCAATGCACAAAGTTGTTAACTTGGAATGCTACGGACTTGTAAGATTCTGGAGTTTAGGTAAGTGTAGTTGTGGTCGGACTTGGATGCGGCTTTCTGTGGGAAACATTTATGATTTGGAAAAACTTATTACCGAGTTGGTGTTGTCATGTTTTTGTCTATAAATTTGTTTGATTAATTTATGTTATATTGATGCATGTATTAACTACTCTTTAGGTCTGTACATTTCTCCAAATAATTTCTAGTTTATAGTAGCTGTAATGGCTTAGCAACTGATCAGGACCTGTACAACTGTGAAAGTGTTTTTTTCTTGTGGTGTTTTCTTCAGTGCAATAACATTATCGTATGGGACTTCCAGTTATGTGGTGTTGCAATGAATGTAATATTTGCATATGCTAACATAAATCTCATTCCCCTGTTTGGTTTCCACATAATTTACAGCATTATCTTCCTAAGATTAAGTTGCTTATCTATGGATCTGCATCAGTGATAGTAAAAAGACATGTAGGCATGAATATTTACCACCTTTTCTGTTGTGAGATACACATGATAATCTTACTTGAATTTACTAGAACATACACATCAGAATTATGTGTCGATCAAAACTAAAACTTAAAAGTGCTTCTGCTACATGGAAGTACACTCAACTCTTTAGTTTGATAAAATTTTCTCAATCACAAGTATGTCATCTTCATACCCACACTGGTCTAGAGCATGATCAGATGTGTTGGTTGGACTAGATGTTTGTTGCTTTAGAGAAATAGACTTGGGATCTGACATGAACCTTATAGCGTTAGTTCGATAGTAAAGGGTTTTCATGTTTGATCTTTATTTTCAGTTTAGACAGACTTTTTATTAACAATATCTACTTGTTGGTAACCTTTATTTTTTCTAATTAATATTTTAAGGTGGTTTGCACCCAAACATGAGACAAGTGCATGTATGAATGTATGATGTGCTGTTTTCTGACCCACAAAACTCAATGCAATCTAATTTTTGTTTTCTTTGGGCTCAGTGCTGAGAAAACTGTGAGTGGACGTACAGAAGTAAAAGTTGAGAATGGGCTTGCTGACGACGTGAAATGAGTACAGACATTGACAAATGTGAGGGAGGGCAATGATTGAACTTAATAGAAGCCTGATATGTTGATTCTTCCACTGTTAATCAACTTGTCTATTCCCATAACTTTTACTGCGGTGGCATGCCGTTATTAGACAATTTTGGTAGGCTTTAATTTAGTGACACTAGTGTGGCCATTTTGGCTTGTTTTGATAGCCAGTTTTCCGATTTAGAATTGTGACTGTAATGGTATTAAATTATTAATCTATGTTTCCCTTTTGTCTTGAGTTACTATATTATTAAATTGGGTTCACATGATTGTGGATCTTTGATTGTTTTGACATGTTGATCTAATAAATCAAGAAAAGTATTATTTATATGTGAAATTTTACATTTTTAATTGTTGCATTTCCTAATTGTCCGATCATATTATTTGTCATTTCTTGCTTTGAGCATCTTGCAGAAGAAGGATGTAGAAAATCTCATTTTGGCTTGGGTGTGTAAAGATATAGGGGGTTTGATGCCTAGGACCACATCAAAAAATTCTCAATGCTGGCTGGTTTAATAAGTGAAGACAAAAGAAATTGATGGTTACCCTTTTGGAATCCAGCAAGCATGTCTCACCATTGAAATCAATCAATGCTCTTGGCTACTTTAACATCAACCAACACCTACCAGCATCTAAAAGTTGAAATCTCATATGAATTCAAAGCATTTGGATGTGGATTTAATAGGGTTTCTCAGGTACCAAAATGGGAGTTTGATTATGATGGGTTACGCTCATGCCCATGAAAGAGCAACCCAGGTGATTTCAATTTAGCCATTAATGTTTAATTTCCTTTCAAACTGTCTTTGCGTTTGATTTAGAATGGTTGTCTTCTAAGAAACAGATCAATATTAAACTTGAAGTTTCGATGGAATGGGCATCTAATAACAATGAGAGCAAGTGTTCTAGATGATTAAGTAGAAGAATAAAGTCATTCCAGGACAAATATGATCGTTCCAAGTATGAGAATGAAAAAATTTAGCCATTGCTCGGTCTAGGAATACATCAAGTTGTGCCAACTTAACAACACAAAATTCAGCAACGCCTCTCTAAACCCAATTGATGTAATTATATCTCTCAATTCTTTTTTTTCTTTTTTTTTTTTTCCCTTAAGTGTGGAGTGTATAAAGAAGCATTGCCAGCATTTAATTCTACAGCCAGTTTCTCTGACTTTAACAGCTTAAAGAGGTTGGATCGAGTATGAGCATATGGTCATGAATCATACAAACTAGATTTCACAATATCACTTTCTAGTACACATTTAATTCATTTTTTAGGAAAAAAAGTATCAAACATAAAAACTTTATATATGAAACGTCAAATGATCGTATTAATAATGTGGTCACACAAATTTAAAGCTATTAATTCATTATTGTTGATAGTGTCTCAGGAGCTGATTGCATTTTTCAGTTACAAGTGGAGTCCTAGTCTTTAGCATTTTAGCTGGTCTTTAGGAAATATTTTTTTATGAAAGTGGTTATTGGTTGTGGCTATTTCTTAGGCATGTTAGCAGATTTTTTGGCTTTTTATTTTATAATTTAGTTTTGCTGCACTTGTATAAATTTGAAGTTGAAGTTCAATAAAATCAGACTTTTCCAAGTTAATTTTTCAGCTTCTGCATTTTATTTCTCTGAAACTACATTGGTATCAGAGCCCCTTTTTCTTAAGGGACTTGTGAGAGACTTGTGAGGTTATTTGACTGAGTGCTTACCTAAAACAGCAACCAAACCTGTTTCTGCAAAAGACCATTAAAACAATGGAAGGGGAGAGTTCTTTTTCAGCCATAACTCCACCAGTATTTGATGGAGAAAACTACCAAGTCTGGGCTGTGAGAATGGAAGCATATTTGGATGCTTGTGATTTGTGGGAGGCTGTAGAGGAAGATTACGAAGTCCCTCCTCTACCAGAAAATCCAACTATGGCTCAGATCAAAACTCATAAGGAGAAGAAGATAAGAAAGTCCAAAGCTAAGGCTTGCATCTTTGCTGCAGTTTCTCCAACCATTTTTAGCAGAATCATGACATGTAGCTCAGCTAAAGCTATTTGGGATTTCCTTAAGAATGAGTATCAAGGAGATGAAAGAATTAAAGGAATGAAGGTGCTGAATTTGGTTAGAGAATTTGAAATGCAGCGTATGAAGGAATCAGAAACTATAAAAAATTACTTAGATAGGCTGCTTGGCATTGCAAATAAGGTAAGAATACTTGGAACTGAGCTTACTGACAGTAGAATCGTTCAAAAAATACTTGTATCCTTACCTGAAAGATATGAGGCAACAATTGCTTCTTTGGAAAATTCTAAAGATTTGTCAAAGATTAGTTTGGCAGAATTGTTAAGTGCACTGCAGGCACAAGAACAAAGAAGGATGATGAGACAAGAGGGAACTACTGAGGGAGCCTTGCAAGCCAAGTTGCAGCTGAATTCTGGAGGTAAAAGCAAGAAGTGGAAAGGAAAAAAAGGGAGTTATAATAACTCTGAAACTACAGCAGCTGAGAACAACACCAACACTGTGAGCAACAACAAAGGTGGAAAATATCCTCCTTGTCAGCATTGTGGCAAAAAAAATCATCCTCACTACAAGTGTTGGAGAAAGCCTGATATGAGATGTCGAAAATGTCAAAAACTTGGGCATGCAGAAATTATTTGTAAGGAAAAGGAGACACGACAGCAAGGAGAGGCTCAAGTTGCAAATCAACAAGAGGCGGAACAGCTCTTTGTTGCATCATGTTTTGTATCCAGTATCTCGAGTGATAGTTGGCTCATTGATAGTGGTTGTACAAACCATATGACCAATGATGAAAAGCTCTTTAGGGAGCTTGATAGAGCAGCAACGTCAAGGGTCAAAATTGGAAATGGAAACTACATTTCAGTGAAAGGAAAGGGGACTATAGCTATTGAGAGCTTTGCAGGTACAAAACTAATTTCTGAGGTTTTATATGTTCCTGAAATTGATCAAAACTTGCTGAGTGTTGGACAGTTGCTCGAAAAAGGATTCAAATTATTATTTGAAGACAAAATGTGTCTGATCATTGATCCAAGTGGTCAGGAATTATTCAAGATTAAAATGCAAGGCAAAAGTTTTTCTTTGAATCCATTAGAAGAGGAGCATGTGGCATTTCCTAGTCAACTCACTATTGCAGAAACTTGGCATAAGAGGCTAGGACACTTTCATCACAAAGCTCTGCTGTTTATGCAAAGAAATGAAATGGTAAAAGGTTTACCAATTTTGGAGGAGCATCTCTCAAGTTGTAAGGCTTGTCTACTTGGCAAGCAAACCAGACTTCCATTCAAAAGGTCTATATGGAGAGCTACAAAGAAGTTGCAGCTGATCCATACTGATCTTTGTGGTCAACAATCGACTCCATCACTAAATGGCAGCAGGTATTATATAGTTTTTATTGATGATCTGACAAGAATGTGTTGGATTTATTTCATGAGGTTTAAGTCAGAAGTTGCTCTAGTTTTCTTGAAGTTCAAAACCTGGATTGAAAACCAGAGTGGTTGCAAGATTCAAGTCATCAGATCAGACAACGGAACTGAATATACCTCAGACAAATTTAATTCTTTTTGTGAAGAAGCTGGAATCGAGCATCAATTCACCGTCCCCTACTCTCCACAGTAAAATGGGGTCAGTGAGAGGAAGAATCGAACAATTATGGAGATGACTAGATGCTTGCTACATGAGAAGAGTCTACCAAAGAAATTTTGGGCAGAAGCAGCAAATACAGCTGTGTTCTTGCTGAATAGGCTACCTACTAGGGCTGTAGAAAGAAAGACTCCATTTGAGGCTTGGCATGGTGTTAAACCAACTCTAAAAAACCTCAAAATATTTGGATGTCTGTGTTTTTCTTATATTCCGCAGGTTAAAAGAGACAAGCTTGATGAGAAGGCTGAACCAGGAATATTTATTGGCTATAGTTTGATTTCTAAAGCTTACAAAATTTTTCAACCTCAGTCAGAGAAGATAGTAACAAGCAGAGATGTTCAGTTCCTTGAACATGAGCAATGAGACTGGAGTGAAGAGTCTGAAATCAAACAACAGCATGTGTCTCTAGATCCTGATGAATTAGAAGATGATCAGCCTGTCAGGGGAACAAGATCACTCTAAGATATTTACCAAAGATGCAATTTTGCTGTCTTTGAACCTGCGGGATATGAGGAAGCAAGAGCAGATCAAAGATGGACAGATGCAATGAAGGAAGAGTTGGCCATGATAGAAAAAAATCAGACCTGGAAGTTGGTGGAGAGGCCCCAAGACAGAAAAGTAATTGGGGTTAAATGGGTTTTCAGGACAAAGCTCAATCCAGATGGCTCAGTGAACAAATGCAAAGCAAGATTGGTGGTGAAAGGCTACGCACAAGTTTGGGGAGTTGATTTCTCTGAAACTTTTGCGCCAGTAGCCAGATTGGATACAATTAGGATGCTTTTGGCTTTGGCAGCACAAAAAGGATGGAAGATTTTTCAAATGGATGTGAAGTCTGCCTTCTTGAATGGTCTACTACAAGAAGAAATTTATGTTGAGCAGCCAGAGGGTTTCAGTATTCCAGGACATGAAGAGAAGGTTTATTTATTAAAAAAAGCTCTTTATGGACTGAAGCAAGCTCCTAGAGCTTGGTACAGTAGAATGGATGAACATTTGCTAGACTTAGGCTTTGAGAAAAGCTTAAGTGAATCAACTCTTTATGTCAAGAAAGTTGGCTCTAACATTGTTATCATTTCTCTCTATGTGGATGATTTGCTTGTGACAGGAAATAATACTGAGCAGATAAAAGAATTCAAGAAGGAGATGATGAAGGTCTTTGAGATGACAGACCTTGGTGGGATGACTTATTTTCTGGGAGTGGAGATCAAGCAAGCTCAGAATGAAGTCTTTATTTGCCAAAAGAAATATTTGAAGGAGATTCTAAAAAGATTTAAAATGGATGAATGCAAGAGTGTGAGTACTCCAATGAATCAAAAGGAAAAGTTATAGAAAAATGATGGAGTTGAACTAGTTGATGAAGGAGTGTACAGAAGTTTAATTGGGTGCTTGATGTATCTCACAGCAACAAGACCTGATATATTGTTTCCTGTAAGTGTTTTATCTAGATTTTTAAATTGTCCTAGTGAATTACACATGATGGCTGCTAAAAGAGTGGTTAGATATCTCAAAGGAACTCTAACCTATGGAATCAAGTTCAAGAAAAGTCAGAATTTCAAGCTTCATGGATATTCTGACAGTGATTGGGCTGGGTCAATTGATGATATGAAAAGTACTTCTGGATACTGTTTTACCTTTGGATCAGGTTGTTTTTCATGGTGCTCAAAGAAACAAGAAATCGTGGCACAATCAACTGCTGAAGCAGAGTTCGTAGCAGCAACTGCTACTGTTAATCAAGCATTGTGGTTAAGAAAATTATGGTGGATCTGCAACAAGAACAGGAAGAAAGCACTGAGATATTTATGGATAATCAAGCTGCCATAGCTATATCTCAAAATCCAGTGTTTCATGGAAGGACTAAGCACTTCAATATCAAGTTTTATTTCTTAAGGGAAGTGCAGAAAAATGGTGAAGTGATGTTAGTCTACTGCAGAACAGAAAATCAAGTGGCAGACATTTTTACTAAATCACTTCATGTAAACAAATTTGAATTTCTCAGAGAAAGGCTAGGAGTTTGCAGCTCCTGATTCAGGAGGAGATGTTGATAGTGTCTCAGGAGCTGATTGCATTTTTCAGTTACAAGTGGAGTCCTAGTCTTTAGCATTTTAGCTGGTCTTTAGGAAATATTTTTTTATGAAAGTGGTTATTGGTTGTGGCTATTTCTTAGGCATGTTAGCAGATTTTTTGGCTTTTTATTTTATAATTTAGTTTTGCTGCACTTGTATAAATTTGAAGTTGAAGTTCAATAAAATCAGACTTTTCCAAGTTAATTTTTCAGCTTCTGCATTTTATTTCTCTGAAACTACAGTAATTCATACATGATTTTTCTTGAGACCCAAATCTCTCCTCTCACGTTTCATTGTCTTTTGTTCTATTTGTATGCTATGAAGAAGCTTTTTTTTTTTTTTTTTGTTATGTTAGTAATCAAATTTATAAGAGTCCAGATAAAATATATAGTTTGAGGGGAGTTTATTTTGTGCCGTATTTTTCTGCTTTGGTTGAATCACGATGTGCTTCTCTCCATTTTATATCCCGTTTACTATGAAGTTCCACATTTTGTTTTATATAAGATTTTATTTTCAGACTTATCATAGTAAATGATGTATTTGTTAAAGGAGTAGTTGAATCTGTAATTGCATGGGGATACTTAGGTATTGCATCATAGTTTCCTTTGGTCATTTGCCTAATTGCATGGGGATTTATGATCTCTTTTTGTTTATTGCTAGAGGAATTGATACATCGTCTTTCCCTTCTTTGTTTTCCTGTAGCAAGTTCCCAAAATTAATGGTGAAATACCATGAGACGGTGAAGAGATATCAGATCAACAACAAAGACTACTAGATAGGTGTTGAGTCCATCTTTTTTCTACTATTTATTGTCTCCTAGATAGTCTAATAATTATTTACTAGTTTTCAATGACCTTACGAAGTTTAAGTCTTGTTTATTTTGAGCTATGCTATGCAAAACTAGCCTATAACTTTTTTGAAGCTCTGTCTAGGAAGTGTCATGAAATTAATTGCGGTGTCTGTGTTGATGGATGCATGGACAATTCGAATTTGTTGGTTTCATGAAATTATGGAACTTGCTGTGTGGCAAAGAAATTATGATTCACTTGATGATAATGTGTTTACAAATTAAAGAGTAACATGTGCTTTTCTAACAATGCTTCAATTACTTGTGGGTATTTTTATCATGTATGTTCCTTATAAGAAGGGCCACTTGTAAGGGGAAAATGGAGTTAAATATTGATCAAATGTAAGATTTATCTAGATTGTCCTTAGTTGAATTTATAAAGCTTTTGGGTTAGACACTTAAATCTCATGGCTTATTGATTTGTTTATGCCATATGTTTGCAAAAACATTAGAAACTATTTTAACTTAAAATTAATCAAAATTCTATGATATATTGTTTAAGGTAATTTACAAAAATGGCAAATCATCGTTGTGCATTAGCTTTTTTAATCTGTTTCATTCTTCTTTTGTGTTTTGAAGGTACCTTAGATCTTGAGACACTTTGATTGCACTAGAGACTTCACAAGTTGAGAGAGTTGTCCAAAATATTTTCTTTAATTAATTTTCTAAAAATGCTTCTTTTAATTTTTAATATGGGTAAAATATATTATGTTTTTGTTTGTCAAATTCATAATTTGTTTGCAACATGAACAGAGTGCAAGGCTCAAATTCACAACTATCGTGATGCTGTTTATAGTGCTTTTGAGTCTGAAGATGAGCATAAGACAATTTATGAATTTTTTCAGAATATCCTTTTCATATTTTTTTTAACATATGAATATGTCATTCTCCTAATTCACTTAAGAAGCAATTTATTTTTTTTTCTTAAGAATGTCATCTCAAATTCTCACATTTTAGTCTTGAATTTCACTCATATTTTTTTACTCAAATTTACTCACAATCGCACAAAAATATTCTTCTCTGTAAATTTTTTTCATCCGAACCAATTTGATTGCGTTGGCTTGTGCCGTGCCAGCAGCCTTTATCCGAAGTTTTCTGTTTTCCAACAAAAGGTTCAATTTTCGACATTTACCAATACGAAAATTTCAGCTTTGGCACAATTGCTGATCGCATCAAACAAGCCAAGTTGTATCAGTCCCATGATAAATTAATAATGATCTGCCGAGGCGTTCCTCGGGACTAACTAGACTTTAAGACCAAGATTCTCACACCCTTTTCGAAGAACTTGATTTTGAAATCCTTCCTCAGTTCAAGTTTCTGTAACGCCCATCGAAAACTGATTTGGATTTCAAGGCTGCTACCGATTCCTTATCTGCTATCTTTACGAACTGCATGATTGCAGGGTATGGCAGGCAGACTGATAGGCAGATCACCTGCAAAGGGGAATCTTATGATCCACACGCCATTCTCTGAGAACAGATCCGGTGTCTTCATAGAGGCAGAGGCGTACACAGAAGAGCCTGCACCCACTGTTGAATCTGCCATGACCATAATCTTCCCATTCACAGTTGATTGAAATCCACCAGATTCATACAGCTCAACACATGGAGGGATTTACCAAAGCTAAAGTTTCTCATAACCCGTATAGGTATAAGTTCAACAAAAAAACTCAAGTCCATAACAAAAAAATTACAGCATCCAGTGAAATTCCATTATCTAATACCCAAAGGTTTTTACCTGGAAGAGAAAAGGGACAAAATGGATATCATTCTGGCTCCAAAACCATCTCGAGTATCAAAAATCAACATGATTCTCCCTAAATTCCAACTTCTTCTCTTTGCTCCTCTGTTTGGAAAGGTTATGTTTTTCCAGAAAATTTGAGATATGGGATTATTCACAGCACTAAAAAATCGACTTTTATCTCCAGACAGAAAGCCAGCGAAGAAAGATAAGTTGATAAATCGAAAAGAATGATTCTTTATGAAGCTTATCCTACCTTACAGGGATAAAAAAGTGAGTTGTGGACACCCTCACTATAATGGCATAATACCACCAAAAAAAAAAAAAAAAAAAAAAAAGGAAGGCGAGAAGTTTAAATTGTAAATTAGCATCATTACCCTGGAGAGGAAGGTGTATAAACAAAAAGAGTTTGATTTTCACAAACGCTACTCTTAGAGGTATCAGACGCTTTTCCGTTCACCATTTATTGAAAATTTCTTCTCTCCCTTGCCCAAGAAAAAAGGGCCATTTTTAATCCAAGCGAAGATGCCCAGAACTATGCCTACTGCCTACACAACTTTTGGTTGACCCCTCTTCATCAGTATTTCTGCTACCCGTTTCCCATTTGGATGAATTAAATGAAAAAAAAAAAAACGAAAATCGAGTTACCTCATGAGGATTGGTGGATGAGAACCAGAAGCTATGTAGAATGACAGAATGACCTTGTTATCAGAGTGTTGCTTATCGATGGTATCAAATGCGAGAGAAGGTATAAGAGTCACAGATAGCAGTCAGAAATTGGATCTGACAACTATCTCATTTAATTTTGAAGTTATCAAGAACGCCCCATATACTTGATGATTTTTTATTTAGTTGGTTATATAAGCCCCGAGAAGTCAACTGATTTCTTTTGCCTTTGTTCTTACAAATTTGGATGTGTGATTGCACAACTGGAATTATTCTCATCAACAAAATTCTCTAGGTGTTTTTATTATTCATAATAACCATGAATAAACAGGATTACTATGTTTGTTGCAACAACTTAGCAATGTTCTTGGAAAGGCAATATGCAGTAGATTCAATGGTGATCATCGGATTCACTCCAACTGCAGTTGGCAAAACGCTGCCGTCACACACAAACAACCCTTCAGCTTCCCAACTTTCACCATTCAAATCAACACTACCCTCTTCCTCATTCACACCCATTCTGCAACTTCCCATTTGATGCGCAGAACAATATACTCCAAAGTTCTCGTTCCTTGAATTCAGCCCTGCAACTACGTCTACACTGTCCAAAAACTCCTCCAACTGTTCCTCCTTCACCCCTTTACACTTTATTCTCTGCCCATCACTCCGAAGGGTCCCCACTTCTACAGCTCCCGCTGCTATCAAAATTCTCAGAGCCAGCCTCAGCCCAATTTTAAGATTTTCTTTGTCAGTCTGTTTTAAATTATAATTAATTATACCATCTCCTTTAACTTCTCCTGACCCGTCATCTCTGATTAATGCAAATAGGTGAGCAATTCTTCCGTACTTAACCATCCGCTCCTTAAATTCACGCCCTGAAGTCCAGGGAGATAGTGCTGCAAAAGAAGCTGGTGCAAGTGCAGGAGTTTCTATAATTGTTTTAAAGTTGGATTCCCCTGAAACCACCTTATGAATTGAAGTGATGATTCCACCTTCGTAAATTTTGCCTTTAAATTCTGTGATATACTCTGGAAAGTATCCCCAAACCATTAGAACTGGATGCAGGTGCAGGTTCTTGCCGATATTTGGATTTTTCAAACCACTGGATATCATTAGAGGGGGTGTCAAGAGAGACCCACAAGCTGAAACGGATACTTTTGCCTTAATTTTCAGCTTCTTTGTGATGTTCTTGTTCAAAGCTGTTGCAATCACTCCCACACATGTTTTATTTTTACTTGCGTTGATGTTGTTGTTTACCAATATGAATTTCTCGGCTTTGCATCCTGTTAGAATCACTGCACCTTTTTCCACTGCATCGGCAAGCCAAGTGGTATCAGTTCCTTTCTTGTCTCCAGTTCTACAACCATAATTGCAAGAACCACAATAATGATCTTCTGATGAATTTCTTGCAACTGATTCGACTTTTAATCCAAGATTTTCACACCCTTTTCGGAGGACTTGATTTTGAAATCCTTCCTGATTGCCTTTTTCTGTAACGCCGATCCTCTTCCAGACAACATCCATGGCAGATTGATAGTCCGAGCTCCCGAAAAGAGGAATTTTATGATCCACAGACCATTCTCTAAGAACAAAATCTGGTGTTTTGATGGAGGCAGACCAATTAACAGCAGAGCCTCCACCTACTGTTGATCCAGCCAATATCATAAATTTCCCATCATCTGTGGTTTGAAATCCACCAGAATCGTATAGCTCAAGCGTGGAGGGACCTTCCAGAGAAGAATAGTCTTCAGCCACGAAGTAGTTCCCTTTCTCGAGAACAAGTACCTTTTGACCAGAGCTTGCAAGAACTGATGCCGCAACACCTCCACCGCAACCAGAACCAACAACTACAACATCACATTTGATCTCGTAGGCGTTTTCTTCTGGATCCTCCGTCACCTCAAGGCCCTTTCGGCTGAGACTTTGGCGAAGCGTAAGGTCATCTTCATACATGGTTTCTATAACCCCCTCATGAAGAGGTCTCTCCTCTTTGGGTCTCTTCAATGTTTCCCTGGTGTCTGCATGGTATCCAATTGCTTTCCATGCCGGGTTTTCTGAGTTTTCATCAGTCTGAAAATGGAGAAATAAAAACAATAGAAAATAGAAGAAAATTAGTATAGTGGTTGTGGTGCGATGTTTTTTATGTTTTCAAAAATAATTAATTTCCGTGATACAGTTTGGGTGAATAAAAAAAAGAACCATTTCCATTTTGAAACCAATTAAAAGAAATCTATACAAAACTGACACATGAAGAATTCCACAAAAATTGAAAAGAAAGGAGTAATGATCTCAACACTCTGTTTTCAAGGTAAAAACACCTTACAGGCAAAAACCAGCCCAGAATATTGACAAAATATTAATGGCGGAGTAGGTATATTTGATCCTTCTCAGTCACTTTTTTTCCTATCTTTTTCTAGAGTGTCGCAGGTCGCCAATCCAGAGAATCAACTTGATCACCAGACAAAAAGCCGGTGCAAAAAGTCAAGCTCTGGAAAGTAAAGCGAGATGCCACCTAACAATATTCTAACAGTAATATACTAACGGAGTGAAAATGAAAGGAAAGTTGAGTGGTTGATTAGGAAAAATTATTACCCTGGAGAAGAAAACATACAAGCAGAAAACTCTGATAATCGCAAACGCTACTCTTGGAGGTAACAAAAACTTTCCCCTAGACCATTTCTTGAGAATTTCATCTCTCCTTTCTACAGGAATTTCTGAGAATTTGTGAATGAAGGGCCATTTCCAATCTAAACAATGATATCCACAGAGCAATAATGTTCCCAATCTGAATGAAAGAAGCGTCAGAATTAATTTCACGACGAACACAGCTTTTGGTTGAGCTCTCTTCTCCAAAAATCCTGCCACCTGTTTGCAAGAACCAAAAAAAAAAAAAAAAAGGATAAGTTAGAACAAAGCTGTCTCTCTCTGAAGAATGACTGAAGGAGTAAGAGTTTACGTTAATAGATAACTCCCAAAAGACAGTTGTGCTTATAGTGATTGAACACACTCAGAAACTTTAAAAGGAGTTTAAACTTGACAGAGAAGTATTTACTAGTCCCAGGTAAACCCACCAACCAACCATGAAAAGGAAATATATTTAATTACCTCGTGAGGAATTGGAGGGTGAGAGGCAGAAGCTTTGTAGAAGGAAAGAATAGCCTGGTTATCCAAGTGTTCCTTGTTGATGGTGTCAATTGGCAAGGAAGGGATGAGCGTTTCACAGATGGCAGACAGAGATTGGATCTGAGCTGCCGAAAAATCATGACTAAATTTAAACACCCTACTTCCACCTCTCAGTAAAGGATGACTCGCTCTTCCTCTTTCATTCATAGTTGTTCCTCTTTCTTGAAGTTGTCGTGCTGTGTTGAGTATTGTGTAGAAGAGGAAGAAGACAAGTTCAGTTCGGAGGGCTTGTGACTCTGATTGGTTATGTCTTGCTCAGTTTAATCGAGGGGGTTACTTATAGGATCTGAAGAAAGGTGACTGAAGTTCTTAACCGACGACTGGTCTTACTCAAATTGTATTTAATAATATCAAAATATTATTTTAAAAACTAAATTATAATAAAGCTTTAAACGACATATATATCTAAAATATTGTTAAATAAAATAATTAATATTTTTTTTATATATTTAACATATTCAAACAAAATAATATGAATTTTTTTTAAATAAAATAATTAATTCTAAAATTTTCTATTTCATTAAGATATTTAAATAAAATAATATAAAAATCTTTTTGGATAAAATATTTTAAATAAAATAATAAATAATAAATATAATTAATTCTAAATTTTTCTATAATATGGGTCCTTGCATTATTCTCTCATGCTTGAAAAGAATTCAATTACAAAAAGTTTAAATACAAATAATCCTTCATCGATTAATGTTTAAGAAAAAAATAATTGATTAATGATTAAAGAAAATAATAAACAAAAAAATTGAATTAAAAGATTAAAATTGAACATAAAAGCGATGATCGATTTCAGACTCTGATACTAAACTGAAATATAACTAATCTTTGATACCAAACTGATATATGATACGAAATATAAAATTCGATCAATAAACGATCAAGATCGAGATACGATTTAAGAAAACAATCGACTAATGATTAAAAAAAAAAGAACTAATCTTTTAAATTATATTTGATGATATCAGAATATTATCTGAAAAACTAAATTTACAATAAATTTTTAAACTACTTCTATATCTAAAATATCCCTAAATAATCTAACCAAAATATTTAAATAAAATAATACCAAAGTCATCTTAAATAAAATAATTTAAGTAAAATAAAAAATACATAATTAATTTTAAAATTCTCTATAATATGAATTTCCAAAGTCTTTGATAGGTTTTCGATCAAATCAAAGATGATGTGACATCCCGCGGTGGTGGCATTTAATGTATACATATGTGGATAGTGATGCATCGTTGAAAAATGTGGGCGGATCCTTAGAAATCAGACGAAGAAATGAAATATTGAGTTCGGGGAAGAGAAGAACGTTTTAATCGTCGAGACAAGGCCAAATATGCCTTTCAAAACAGAAAATGTAGGGTGGCAGGAAGGAGATGTCAGCGCATGATTTAATGAGACATTAAAGAATGCCAAGAACAAAAAGATACCCGTGATTCGCGCTTATGGGGTGCGGAATCCATTCATTTTATTTACGATATTCCTTGTCTTCTAGATCATCATCAATAAATTATTATTATTATATAGCCTATAGAGTAAGACCCCACCTGTGGGTGGGTGGCATGTTTTCTGCACATCCACACGAAGACACGGGTCGGTGTTCTAGAAAAGGGGAAGCACGTATGCAAGTAAGTCATCTCATCTTAATAATATAAAAGAATGTTAAAGGAGGGGAAATATTAAAAAGAACGAATTTGTTGATTTTTTGACAAGGAGATTTAAAAAATTGAGCCTCTGTATTGTTGTATTTTTTTTATTTAATTTAATTTATAAGGATATATGAACAAAACAATAATAATATAATTTTTTTTTACAAAATATCAATTAATTTGACAAAGTTTAAATAAATTTAAATTCAACTTCAAATTATTATTTAAAATTATTCAAAATATCAATTAATTATTCTAGATATAAACCAAGATTTTCAGTTGCATAAAAATTGCATTGCTCAAACACTCCTCCTTGTCACTTTTTGTTGCAAACCCTTAGTCTCTCCCTTAATTCATCAAATTTTATTTTGGACAATGCTTTTACCAAAATATCAACTAATTTTTACAATGCACTAGAACAACTTTCTTATTCTTCTCAACTTCCTTTAAAAAAAAAAAAAATTTGATTTGAAATATTTTTGTTGGCAAATGAAAACCTTGATTGTTGGATTTTCATATCGAAAAAATATGACATCTCCCTTAAGTCTGTCATTTCAAAAACCTTTATTATTCGAAATTTGAACTAAAATATCAAATCTAAATTGTTTCCTATCACAAGCAAATTATCAACATATAGAGAAATAATAAATATATCATTAACAACACTTTTTACATATAATATGGGTAAGTTTGCACTTCAAAACGTTTTGTTCGGATACCCATTTGTTATTTAAAATTATTAAAACAGAACAAAAAAATCTTATAGGTATAAACCAAGATTTTCAGTTACACAAAAATTGCTAACTTAAATAGAATTCTACTACTTCACTAAGGTGCTCTTTTTGAAACTTCAATACCTCCTTATATGCCTTTTAAGCATCGATATTTCCAGAAATGTTGTCTAAAATCTGAAAAGAGAATACGATGTTGATGCACTACGCATATGGATGGAGAGAAAGGGAGAGGAAGACCTTGACAACACCATTCAGACCCTTGTTTGGCCTCCTCTAAAAGTTTATTATTTTCGGTCTCAGAATCACTTGCTATAAGAAAGACACAGAGTGCACTTTGTGAAGAGGAGAGAGTAGGAGTGCAAAATGAATTAGTTAAATATGTTAGTGCTCACTTTTTATCCTTTTCGGAACTCAGCTTAGAAATTGGTATTTCATTGACCCAATTCAATCTTTCTTACTTTTGCTGCTTATTTCAACCATTTTCCGGGCCATGATTCATCCGTCTCTGAAGGCTTCCTGGGGCAGTTTTTGGCTCACCAATACATGATGTCACAAGCTTCTCCAACTGCACCTTGGTGTTCCTGGGTGGCAGGAATTGAAGCTTGCATGGGTTGGAGAAACTCTTGGAAAAATCAGCCTTGCTTTTGCACACTGCTGGTTTTTTATCCTACAAATTGCCTAGTTCTCCCTGGTTTTTTACTGGTGCTGTTGGGCTGAAATTTATACACATTTGATGGCAGCTGAATCAAACTGTGGTGGTTTTCTTTTCTTGGAGGAGCCTGGAGTCTTGGCTACTGGTTCTGAGCTTGCTAGCCTCTTGTCCAATTGGTCCTCTAGGCTTTCTCCTTTGTGCATTGTTATTGCCTTGTTTTGGTTGGTGCATATATCTCTAGATAAATCTATGTTAATTGTAAAAGTTTAGACATTTTTTTTGTATATGTTTATAAGTAAACTTTAGTTGTAGATTTGAGGTGTTCTTTGCGGGTGAGTTTTTCTCGTTGCGCTTAGATTGTTTCGGGCTTGTCCCATTTTTTGTTAATATAATTTTAATTACCAAAAAAAAAAAAAAAAAAACTTTCTCCTAAGCTCAATTGCAAAAATTAGCTTGAAAATTAAAATGATTTTACCATACAAGTCCTACATAACTCAATTATATATGCTGCAAAAAATTTAATTGTCTAATTCGAGGGCAAGCGCAAATTTTGTTGAAATTTTTATTTGTTTAGCTACCTTCCCCAGATGATGTAGATAAGCAGAGTTAAAAATGAAACTAACAATGTCAATGATACCAAGCAGTAGAACATAAAGGAACTAGTACAAACTTGAAGCATAAAACTTGCACCAAAATCAGAGGAATAGGATTACATACCAAGGTGTTGATGAAGCTTAGGATTGATCATTTTAATAAGTTGGGAGAGTGTGCTTAAATGCGTTTGTATCCCTATTGAACTTGTAGAGCACCTAAAGTTTTCTCTCTGTTACAGAAACAAAAGCAGGCATTAAAAGATAGAAGAAAAGCATTAATAATGAAAATTTCACAACACAGAACCTTGAAAAATAACAAAAAAAAAAAAAAAAAAAAAAATCAGAAAAATATATAAATAAACATTGAATTTAAATGATTCAGGAACAACAATCCAAAATCATCATGTAGAATCACAATCAGCAGAAACTAAATTAACCCAAGTAATGCAGATTAAGTATAAAGAGAAAATCATCCATACAGGTATGCTGTCTGACCAATCATATATACAGACTGGTATATGATCAGACCTGTATAATTTCTCTTTTGATCCCAATTTCTGTAGCATCTTAGTAATGCAGAGGCTATCAATACAGTTACCAATTTGTAAAGTGCATAATTCAAGAAAATAAATTTACTGAGATCTCCAGTCATTTTGACCCAGAACATTTGGATTGTGTCACTATTAACTCCCTGTTTAAACTAATAATATGGATGTTGAAGATATAGAGGTAGTCTGCGCTACTTGCACATAAGAAAATATCATTATCATTGAAGAGGCAGTATCATTCATTCCTGTACAACAAAATAATCCCAAAATAACTATTTGAACTAACAGTAATTTCATCTTTGCAGTAAATTATGGAGTTCATATTTATTCACCTTGAACGTAACCAATATTGTTGT
Source organism: Anacardium occidentale (assembly GCA_026122585.1). NCBI lineage: Eukaryota > Viridiplantae > Streptophyta > Magnoliopsida > Sapindales > Anacardiaceae > Anacardium > Anacardium occidentale. The sequence goes on from JAJEJH010000049.1 coordinate 302,611, forward strand.
CCACCCATGAATAAATTGCAAGAACATCCCAAAGTCACCAATGCAGCTTGACAACATAAATGCACATAAAGTCATACTATTGTCAGATCATATATAGTTTCCCAAACACATGTACAGCTCTGGTGAAAACTAATGTGGAAGGAGAGCATTCATTTTAGTTTCCGTAGTGCTTAGATTCATTTACTCATAGACGAGTTAAATGATAATTTAAAGGAAGACATTGCCCCCTGCATTGCCTCAGTTGATTTCATTCACCAAAGGTGCTGTCAGGATCAAAGCAACCCAACAAGAACTCCCGTATTAACCGTTCAATTGAAGGATGAATACCCTAGCATAGATCCAAGTAAATACTCTACATATATTGCATTTTGCAAATTAAAAGAATCATCCTACTTGCCAGCAGAGTATACAACAGATTAGCAAATAACTTCAGTATGAAAACTTATCATTTGTTACTAAATGAGCCATTTAATATCTGGAAACTGGTGGTTATATAATAATTAATCGTACTAGCAATTAAACTAAACACACCTCAAAGAATGGAAGGAAGTTAATGCTAGTTCCAAGATCATTGATACAGATCATCCACATATGTATAATTGGTCGGAGTGGAGTGAAGGACAGAAAAGATCCATATGTAGGACTATTAAATTTCATAAACCGTCTGCTGTCTCACAGGAGCAGATAACGTGAGAAATAACTCATATAAATTAACACAATCATTCAATTTTTGTTGACTAAATCAAGTTTGGACATAGCACACTAACAATTTAATATGGAGGTTGAAAGAAATTCATGTTGACGGGCACCAAGCAACCTCTTGCCAATTTGGGATGGACCTTACACATCCTGATTATGCTCTCCAGTAAGCTTTACAGAGAGTCCGTCTTCATAATATATAGTGCCATGAGAGATGCAGATTATATCTTGAGAATGCCCAATAAAACAAGAAAAATAATAATAAAAAAAAAGACAGAAAGGTACCCCTCTTTGAATTCGTCTAAGCACTTTTGCTATATCCAAAAGATCATCTTCAGAGAAAGCAGCTTACCATCTTCTCGAACTAAGAGTTTCCCAGCCTGTGAAATAACAAAATAGAAATTCAAACAACAGAAATCAGCACAACTACAAAAAAGGTATCATAAACCAATGAAAACCAAATTTTAAAAAAGAAAGTTGGCGTTTGTGAGACAGATGAATAGACAACAAACATACCGGGCTCTAAAACGGACCTTGAGGACGTCAGCAGCGTATTCGGGTCGAATTGGATAGAAGGCATGAAGATAATCATCTCCAGATTTTCAGAGAAAAAGGCCCGCCATTCCCGCCAACTCCAGTCACTCGCTAATTTATGACCTTCATGCAAATCCTTTTAATACAAAAAAATAACTGCAAAGCTATTAAAGGGGATGCTGATCTCCTGCTGTAACGAGAAAGGAAACTTTAAAAATGCATAGAAATAAAGGGTTGAGAATGTATAAATCCAATCTTCGCTGATTATCTATTAACTACTGCCCAATAAAATTCGAACATCGAAATTCTAACGTAGACTTGTTTGTATCTGATCATTGTGAAAACCCCTCCCGTAGCACAACTTTGCATTCCCTAGACTAAAGCCTCTTGCTTCACTCATCGCTTCGCTGCCTCTCTTCTCCTTAGATATCTTCGAACATGGTGAGCGGTATCTCGAACGCTTTGGATTCATGTAAAATGCTTTTCTTCTGTTGTTTTAGATTTATGATAATTAATGGATTTTTTTAGGCCAAAGGACATTTTCCCACCCATAGTTTGAGGTTGGTACAAATTCCCACCCGCTTAAGTTTAAAAGCCCAAAGTCCCACCCATCACCAATTTTTTTATTATTTTTTCATTAAAATTATTAAATTACCTTTTTAAAAATTAAAAATTTATAATAAAAATATAAAATAATTTTTAAATAATATAAAAAATTAAAAAAAATTTTAAAAAATTTTAAAACCCGAAGTCCCACTCATCACACGACCGAAAATGATCACCTAGTTCTATTATGGGCCACCAACGTCGTCTGTGCCGACGGCGGTGGCTGTTGGGTTTTTTGAATTTTTAAATTTTTTTGAATTTTTTATATTATTTAAAAATTATTTTATATTTTTATTATAAATTTTAAATTTTTAAAAGGATAATTTAATAATTTTAATGAAAAAATAATAAAAAAAATTAGTGATGGGTGGGACTTCGGGCATTTAAACTTAAGCGGGTGGGAATTTGTTCCAGCCTCAAACTATGGGTGGGAAAATGTCCTTTGGCCATTTTTTTATGAAATGGGTCTAGCCGTTCAGGAGGTACGTGGAGATAGGAAGAGTGGCACTGGTTAACTACGGCAAGGACTATGGGAAGCTCCTCGTCATTGTTGATGTCATCGATCAAAATAGGGTACTTTATTTTATTTACTCATTGTTTAAAATATCTGTACGCATAGATCTGATATTTTTTGTTACTAATTAAAAACATTTGAGGTTTTTTTTTTTTTTTTTGGTGGAATTTTAGATAAAATTTACCATGGATTTGCATGCATTTTGTTTTCTCGGGTGCTCGAGACTCTGCTTGTCAATATCTTTCTTATGTGAACACTTTTGGCTGATGATAATTATGATTTTTAATTGATTTTATATCTTGTTAGTACATTATAATTAGGTTGGATTGGTTTCGCTTGATTGTATTTCTTGTTTCTGTGCTTTAGGCTCTTGTTGATGCACCTGATATGGTAAGGAGCCAAATGAACTTTAAGAGGCTTTCACTTACAGACATTAAGATTGATATCCAACGAGTTCCCAGGAAGAAGACTCTGATTGAAGCCATGGAGAAGGCAGGTGAGTGCCATGATTGAAAATATTTGTTTTCTTTTCTGTTTTTCGTTTAACCTGCTTGTTTGTTCCCTTAAATCTTTTATCCTACTGTGGCAGATGTTAAGAACAAATGGGAGAACAGCTCCTGGGGCAGGAAGCTAATTGTGCGGCAAAGAAGAGCTTCTCTTAATGATTTTGATAGGTTCAAGATCATGTTGGCAAAGATCAAGGTATGCCATTGTTGAGATGTGTAATCTTTCCTTTATATTCACGATTGTGTTGCATTGTATATGGCTAAGCTATATAATTTTGTCGTTCATTATATGGGTCATTACTGATTATATTAAGCGAGCAGTCTTTTAAAAGTAAATTCCTTCATTTCTTTGCTGCTGTACTTTCTTGATTTAAATTCACAATCAGCTCCTTGTTACTTGTATGGTTAATAAATTCAGAGCCTTCAAATTCCATGGCCCCAGAATCCTTCAACCTCCATACAAGACTTGATATGTGTGTGTGTGTTGGTTAATATTTGGAATTCAGTGCCGTATATGAATCTAATTGGGGATGTCAAAAAGATAAATTTTTTCGATTGCTTTTTGAGATGCAGAATTTCATAGACACCAATTGCAAAGTTCCTTATGTGTTTTACAATTGTGGGTTGCAGAGAGGTGGACTTGTTAGACAGGAGCTTGCAAAACTCAAGAAGGAGACAGCAGCTTAGAAATTTGTCAGAGTACTATGTTTTTGTTCAGATTTTACTGTTTCAATTTGATTTGAATGCGTTCATTGATACGAGGAACTGACCAACTTGGTAATTTTGGTCATTCATTATTATTCTGAGGCATTTTTAGAAACTGCTAAGTTATTTCAATGTGATACCTCCCTGAGGGTTACCATTTGTGGCCACTCCGAATAGCAATTGTATTGAGAAATGTGTTTTTACAGCCCCCATCAAGAGGATAATCTGATCATTGCAAAATCCGAATCAAATAAGATACCCAGGAAATAAATAAAGAGTAAAAATGAATCTGTTTTAATCTGTTTTATCTTTACTTGGATGAAAAAGGGCGATGAATTAAACTTGATCACAGATAAAATTTCTCGCACCAGCAGCGTCACTCTGTGGAAATAAATAAAAATAATTTATTTTGAACAAATCTAAAGAAAAATATTTTTACACAACAGAAAATTATAAGCTATGAATTCTTCCACTCAAACTGAGATTTTGCAATTTAACTATAAAAGATGAAATCAAATCAAGCTCACTCTAAAAAAGCATGGAGAACACTGCTAGGCCACGACGCCACCGAGTAGAGCCCATGCATGTGGTAAAGCGACGCTCTTTATAAGAAAGTAAGTCCAGTCTCCTTGAAAAAGAGTTTAAACGTAACAGCACTATGACTAAGCCAATTCCATCTACAAATCCGCAAAAAAAGTATGTGAACTGCTTCCTTTAGTTGCACTTTTGCCTTTCTTATCTTTTGCGCCTGCAAATGCTACAAAAATTAAAATCATGTCATTCTTAACAAACAACAGCGGTGATTGGCGAACAAATAAACCAACTTGTCATGAGCAGGCAAAAGCTGAAGATCAGTGGTGAAGTAATTCCATACCATTTGAAAAAACATGATTTGTGCCATCACATACAAGCAAATAAATTGAAATTCATATGAAACAATATAATTATAATGATCTATATGCAACCAGTGCCACATTTATCTCTCAAATGAAGATTTTTGCAGTTGTCTACAATATGGTTAAAAAAACAACTATGATCAATCAAATATTTGATGATATCAACAGCATACACAAGATTCTACTTATTCTCACTTGTTCAGTGCTATTGATTTTTAGACCTGTAATTGGCAAATATAGAAGCACTAGATGACAGATTAATGTATACAGAGATATTTGCATTTGACTGAAGATACCTTTGTTATCCACTTCCATGTCATCAGCATCACTGTCACTTTCAATCTCTCCCACTGCAGCTTGACTTGTATTATTTCCAGAACCTTGTATTATGTCTTCCAAATCCCACAACTAAGTGAAGGAAACATAACCAATTTGAGTTGCAAACAATAAAAAAGATAGCAACAACATGTAGAGAGTGCAAATAAGATGACAAATAAGAAACTAAGTTGCAAATAAGATGACAAATAAGAAACTAAGTCTAGAGTATAACTTATAAAATAGAAACAAAGTAAAAATCAAAGCAATTTATGCAAGCAATCACTGTTAACTTGCGATAATAAAGAATTACTTCCACAATACCAACCAATTTACTATTTCCCAGTTGCCTCCATGTCAACCTTGCATTATCACCCATATTTGACCATATGATACACATACTTTTGACAATTTGCGTATTACATAAGTGCATAGATATACCATCAAGACAAATAACGTATACACACGCACATGCAAGCACAGGGAGGGAGAGAGAGAGACAGAGAGAGAGAGAGATGGCACACCTTCAACATTGAATCATGTGATATGCTTCCAAGAAATTTTCTATCATGAGAAAAGGCTACAAAACCAAATCAAAACATTCATTAAACAAGTTTTATTTAATACTGCTAGTCAAGCTTTAGGATGTCCACCTTAACAAACAGAAGTGTTAAAAAAACAATAAGTAAAAGGTTAAAGGAAAAAGAATTTGATTTTCAAAGTGATATTCTAACAGCAGTTGATAATAACCAATATTTGAATAACATCATAATTATAATTTCATGATCATTTTCATGATATAGTCATTGTTTAGAACAAGGTCACTTCTACAATATGCTCATTCTAGTTAGAAGGTCATTTATTGACAGTCTAGTTATTGGTACAGATGTCATTGTTAATAAAGTGATTATCTCCAAATTTTTTCATCATTATTAACTTTTTATTAATTACCAGAAGCACCAAACAACATCCTAATTTCAAATAATTGTTTCTGCATAACAATCTCTGAAAAGAATAGTGGGGCATTCATTACCAAGGCCTTCAATTGGATATTCTGAATGCTCCGCAATTGGTTGAATGATTTTGTTGGGTAAAATACCAACCAAGCTACAAAAACAAAAAATAATAAAAAGAAAAAGGAAACCAGGAAATATTTGCTTGGTAATCATTAAGAGAACTATGATCCCAGTTTAGATAGAAATTTTACCCCATGAAGCATATGTATTTACCTGATGAGGCCATTCTCAGATCCGGTAATAACCCTTTCTTCATCAAGCTAAGAAAAAGTTTCATAATATTTCAATGTAACTCCAAAGTAGACTAAACACTGAAGAATTCTACAAATATTAAACAAGCTCACCTTTAATAACACATCAACAGAATTTGGAGATAAACCAGTAAAGCGGTCACTGTAAATCCAAAGCACTTATTAAACCCAACATGGCCAAGCACACAAGCGTAAATATGACTCAATATACAGTGAGATAAACAGAAAAAGAAAGGTTGTAATTAAGAACCTGCAATCCTTGAAGAATCCCCAGGAATACAACAACAAAGTTCCATTCTGTGATCCACATACTACTTTACGACCATTCTAACCACACCATTACATATCATATCATAAAACAGTAAACAGATAAAACAGCAAAAAATATGTAATATAAACTTGTAGGTCATCAATTAATGAAATTTACAGAAAGTTAAACAAAGGCAGTACAAATATGGCAATTTGTGAAGTTTATTTACATTTCCAGGTTACACATAAGACATGTCCACAGGAGTAAAAAATGATGTTTTGCAATTTTAGGATTCAAAAAACTACAACACTAGGAGGACAAAATGAATCACACCTTCATCATAACAATTGATGTTAGCTCTTCTTCGGAGAATTCAGACCGACTTTGGACCTGTCATTAACATATAATGCATTTATAAGTTAATATATTTCTGAAACCAAACTATGAATCAATTGTCCAAAAATATGCCTCTCATAAATCAACAGAAAAGTGTTATTTATTAAGACAAATAAGTTTACCGTATTTTTTCGTAGATTGCAAACACAGAGAGTACCGTCTCCACTTAAAAAGGAAAATGATAGAATATATAAGAATCTTTGTCAAAAAAATATTCAAGGAAAAAGAAACAAAATGGAAGAGAAAATTAATGGAATGCAAAGACAGAAGATATTACTTAGGTAAACATAAGTTTATCGCAAAAGGAACTAGATGTAAACAATGTAACTAAAAATACAAAAACATAATAGAAAGGATAATAATCTAAAATCAACTACTAGCATTTATATAATTCAAGTTTTGTTTTTGATAGAATTTAGACTATCATGAAAAACATTGTTAACAGTTAGTTTAAACTAATTGACACTTAAAAAAAAAAAAAAAATCCCCTCAGCGTTTTTGTCATAATGATTCAGATGTCAGCAAAATAATTAGTGCCACACCCTCTTTGAAAATCATTGTCTATACAGTCTCAAAGAGCTGAAAAATGGTTATTGCAGTATACCTTGCTCCCAGAAGTTTCATCGCATCAGATGCATAAGTCATATCTGAAACATAGTCCTCATGAGCATTAAATGAATTACAGAGGGTACGTTGTCTGGTATCCCATACCTGCAACAAAGCAAAAAAAAAAGAAAAGATGGGTGATCAGCTTCAATCAAATTATTCAAAGAGTTTAGCCGTCATCCAATGACATTGAGGAGAATTAAAAGACCATAAAAAAGGATATTTGACAACAGAATGTTCAAATAAAATTTGACTCAATTTAACTTCACAGGGAGAAAAAAATAAATCATGGGTATAATATGAAATGTGTTTCAAACTTCCAATAAATGCCAGATCCTAATTGATACACGATTTAACCTATCTAGTAAATTGTGTTGCTGGGGAGATGTACAACCTTAATGCAGCCAAGATCATCGCCAGATGCAATGGTTGACTCTGTCAGGTTTATCAAACTATAAATGGCATCCCTGAAAATTTGTAACGCATAAAAACACTAATCCCACATCTTTTTAATTATCAGTTACCAATATTAGTTCACAAAATAACTTCCAAGACAGAACAAGTGAACTACTCGTGGGCGTTTTCGATGCGGGCTATTGGGGATCCCGTCTCCAAATCAGAGGCCAAGATAGATCGGTCGGTTGAACCCGTCACAATTGCTGCAGGCGCAAATACCAAATACTACACTTAATAATACAAAAAATCTTAAAAAAAAGAAAACACAATAACGAACAAAAATTTAAATTACCTTGTCCACCGTTAATGAATCGAACGGCTCTGCAAGATTCCTCATGTGCATGAATATCCAACAACCTAAAACCAACACAAGAGAAACATTTATAGTTCACTAATTGAAACAAACAAAAAAGACAAAAACTAATGTCTAAAATTGCAGCATACTTCTGTGGTAGCGCATCAACGCTGTAACGGTATAGGTGAAGGTCGCCAGTGATGAGAGCAGTAGCAACCAGCTGATTCGAGGGATGGAAATCCAAACCAAACGGTAAATTTCCTAAATTTATTTGTATCTCCATTGCAAGAGTAAGATCAAAAGCAACCGATAGTTAAAACCCTCCCCACTTCCGAGGGTTTAACAGAACCGTAATGTTTTCTAAAAGTACTAGTCTCTTGTCCGTGGCGGTTGAAGTTACGCAGCAGTTGTACCATGTGGGCCGTTTGGATCCACAGCCGAAGGGCCGGATGTCACCGTAACATTCATCGGCCAAAAAAAAAAAGAAAACTTGCTAACTATCTATTTTCCGTCTTAACTTTCATGAACTATTATATTCCCCCATTTTAATTTGAAAAGTCAAATTTCCCACTGATTTGTCAATTCTGAATAAAAACTGTTAATTGACAGAAAGATCATGTGTTCTTTTGCTTTGTTCAGGCAATTTGAATAGAAACTGAATTTTTTTTGTTCCAGATTTTTTTAAAAAATTTTAATTTTATTTTTCCCTTTTGAATGCAACATTAGGACATTCTTCTATGAAATGCTCCCAGACCTTAATGGTTATTTACCTGTAGAAATAATTTTTTCTTCCTTACATATAATTTTCAAGTTTGGAGTAATTCTGATACTCAAATTTTTGTTCTTTCTTTGACTACTCACTTCAGGAATAGAAACGGAAACTGGATCACTGCACTTAGAAGTAAGTCAAGGGTTTACATGGATGGGTTTCCTCATTTTAACGCTGCAGATTCTAATATATATATACAAAATAATGATGTGAGGAGAAGAAGCTTGTTGCTGAGATCAAGAGAACAGCTAAAACCAGAAATGAGGTATATTTTGTTCTCTAATGTAAACAGAGAATTATGCGACTGGATGACTGTTATCAAGAATGGACAAGATATATTTCTTGCTTTGACATTTTTGAGCTCCAAAAGGCAAGATCACTGGAAAAAGTACAGTGGATGCCAACAGGTAATTAATTCAGTTTTCCCCTTTTATTTCAGCATCAGATACCTAATTTACATGTTGGCAAAGGCAACAGTCCACGGACTCTAGACTACAATTTTTTATCAATCATAATTTATGACCTTGTAAACATGGATGTACTGGCAGTAGCTGATATGATTCAATAACTTTGTTTTACCCCAACCTAATGAGAAAGGAGAAAACATAACATGTTACAGTAAAATGGCTATCACCTCAAGCTCTAGTTGCCTTAAACTTGAAAGAGAAAAATAAAAGCCTCGGCTTTTGTCATGTTCTAGCATATTGGAGCAAACAAATTTAAAAGCAAAGGAATTAAGCACACGCTTGCATAAAATAATAATAATAATAATAAATTCTTTCTTAATAAGTACACAGATGAATTACTAATCTTGGTTTCAGGGGTAACACATATAAAACAGTATTTATTACAGCTATTTTCAAATATAAATAAAATTCCATTACAGAACTTCCTCTTCCTTGGATTCTATAACTCATTAATATGGCCACTGCCAGCCTGAAGCTCCTGCAGGGCTAAAAATAAATTGAACGAAAGAAGGAAAGCAGATGTAGGAGGTAGGAAAGGACTCAGGAAATGTGGTATGGGTGAAATGACATGTTATGGCATTGATTAGATAACACCCATTTACAAAAAGAGAGAATATAAGCTGGAAGATTCTTCACTTTGAAGAGTGCTCATACATGCTTATGAAATATCTTCTCAGAACAATTTACTTGTTATTTCCTGATTGAGAGCATCTCGAAACTCCGAAGTGGATCATCACGGTTGCTTCTACTGCCTGCAGTGCGGGCGAAAGAAGATTGTGTGGATTCATGTCCAGGTTGGGTCCTTTGCGTGGTAGACAACCGTCCACTGCTTGACACTAATCGGGAGGTGCGAGACTCACTGAGTTCACCAGATGAACTTGGTTTACTGCTTAAAATGACAGCCTTTCTTGAAGTGCTGCCATATCGAGATGAATTTCGTCCTTTATCAGGATCAGGATTCTGACAATAATTAAAAAAAAAAAAAATCCTTCATGGAAATGTTAAAAATCAAATGAAAGACCAACTAGGTGGTTTGTTCATTTGCAATCTCAATATTGGTACAGGAAAGGAAAAAAAAAAAAAAAAAACCAGAACACTGTCTTTGATTATCTCATAAATCTATAAATTTTCTGAATATAAGATTTAAAGCCTTGGGCTGATTGATTTGCCAGTAGGATTCAGTCAAAAAAAAAAAAAAAAAAAACAAAAAACACAGCCTTCTAGCAGGGAATTTAGAAACGTTGTTTCCTTATTTCTTTCAATAATTAGCAATTATAAACAGATTTCATTAACAGCCAAACTATAAAAAGATTTTGCACATGAAGAAGAGAAATTGATTAAAAAAACCTAATTTTGTTAGGACCAAACGATATTAGCCAACATTCCATGGTTTATTAAGATATAACCAATATTTCAAGTTAATACTTGTTTTACTCTTATCTCTAGCCTTAAGAACTCTAACCTCTCAAAAACTTTTTCATGCAAAATTTCATCTAAAATTTTGTTAAAATAAAAAATGTCTGACAACAAATTTATCTTAATGCAAGTAAATAAACATCTCATAATATTTCTTATAAGAATTGTGATAGGAGCCTAATTATTAAAGTGTATCACCATAGGCCCAAGAAATTGGAAAAGGAGAACAGCCCAATAACAATCCCAGCCCAAGAAGAAGCTTTAAGAAGAACAGACCCAGCTCATGAAACCGGAGCGTGGTCTGTAACCTTCAAAAGGAGAGCATCAGAGAAAGGACACGCGGAAGCAAAGGGCAGGAGAGGAGAGCAAATTCTGTTAAGCACTGCAGCATAAAAAGGGAGAGAAACAGAAAGTTGACGAGGAGTTTTTTTTTTATCACTTTCTGTTATTTGGAATATGTTCTGTTGTAAGGGTTTTTGTAAGGTTTTAGCCAACCCATTGTTGGATGCTATATTTATTCGATTTTTGGTTGTCCTTAAGGAGAAAAATTGCATAATCTGAGTTATACAGTGGTTATTGCTGGATTTAATATTGATGGCTTATACAATGAATGATATTGTCTCTTCTTCTCTCCTGCACCTTTTAGATATAGTATACGCTTACATTTACAATCCTATTTTTGCTAGTGATTATTGCTGTTGAGGTGGTTGGTTTGAACTTGGCAAAAACTGAGCTACACGCTGTTTTTTTTTGCATTCTTTTCTTTCATTGTTGGTGAAGGAAGGCACCCAGAAACAAGGGAAACTCTTTTTTTTTTTTTTTTTAAATAATTACCGTAGCAGCTCTGTCACTCATCTAAGTTTAGAGACTGTCAACATTCAGCAGCAAGAAGCAAGGTCCTTATCAAATTGGTAGCCCGTCAAACCAGAATAGAAGAGGTTGAGCAGGGGCATAGCAGTTTGTCTGAAAGGATGACGAAGGTAGAAAATAGAATCGAAGAAATTGTGGCGAAGCTCCATACTACAGGTGGACGATTTGAGGCTTTAGAGAGCTACATGTATGAAATCCGACAACTCTTGGCTAAGAGAAACAAGGGAAAAGGGGGTGAATATTCAAATCTTTCTCCTGTCGTGAATCATGAAAGAACCGCTCATCACGTAGAGGTTGAATCATCATAAAGGTTCCATCAAACAGAAACCAAGGTCGCTGAGAAACTATGAGCCGACAACTGGAGCTCATTGTGTTCACCAGAGATGACCCACATGCATGGTTGGCAAAGGTGGAGCGCTACTTTTCCATTAGTGGATTGGAGGAAACGAAAAGGGTAACAATGGTGATGCTATGCTTTGAAGGAACTGTTGGTCGCAATTCAGAGAATCACGACGACCCTTCCGAGGGTGGAGAGAACTGAAAGACGAGCTGCTGATTCGTTTTGGCTCACCACAATTTTGAACACTAAAGAAGGAACTTCTCCACCTCTGTCAAATGGGCACAGTGGCAAAATATCAGGAAAGCTGTGAAAGGCTAGTGGCAACTTCTCCAACATTGTCAGACGAATGGATGACTAGTATTTTCCTAGCCGGACTGCAAACTAGGAACATTTACCCTCACATTAGCCCTTTCCCCAGTCCAGTTCTGCTAGTTCATAAGAAAGATGGAGACTGACGGTTTTGCATTGACTATCAAGCTCTTAATAAGCTATTTATACTAGATAAGTACCCTATCCTAGCTATAAATGAATTACTTGCTGAATTAGCTCCTTCTTCTGTGTCTAGTAAGCTCGATTAGAGAGACTACCATCAAATCCAGGTTATAGAGGATGATGTCGAAAAGACACCCTTTAAAACCTACAATGGACATTATGAATTTCTTGTAATGCCTTTTGGATTGTAATATTTCAGGCCTTGATGAATGATCATTTTTGGGACTATCTCAGAAGGTTCATTCTAGTGTTTTTCGATGATATCCTAATCTATAATAGGATCTTTAAAACTATTGACTGACAATCAGTTTGTTTTGAATAAGAAAAAATACTCCTTCGTAGTCACTCAATTGGAGTATCTAGGTCATATCATTTCAGCAAAAGGAGTACAAGCAAATCCACTAGAAAATTTGACATATGGTTGAAAGGCTTGAACCAAAGGATATTAAGGAGTTGAGGGGATTTTTGGATCTCATAAGTTATTAACGACGGTTCATTTTTAATTACAGACACATCACTGCCCATTTGACACAACTACTTTAGAAAAATTCCTTTCATTGGTTAGAGGAGGCTGCTGTTGCTTTTAGTGAATTAAAACGGGCATGACTACTGTCCCTATACTTGCTATACCAGACTTCACTAACGAGTTTGTGATAGAGTTGAATGCCTTAGCTAGTGCATTAAGGGTAATTCTTATGTAAGAGGGTGAAACTATCTCCTTTATTAGTCAAATGCTGAATTCTCGAACTCAAGCGAAATCAATATATGAGCAAGAATTGATAGCCATTGTCCTAGCCGTACAAAAATGACATCATTATCTGTTAGGGCGGCACTTCATCATTCGCACTAATCAATGAAGTTTGAGGTACTTGATGGATCAAACAATCATCAATGGAGATCAACAAAAATGGGTTATGAAACTTTTGGGTTTTGATTTTGAAATACAATATAGACCAAGGCTTGAGAATAAAGCGACAGACACGCTATCCAAATTGCCCAATTACATGACCACATTATCGGTTGTGTTAGCTGGTCATTGGGTCGATGCCTCTACCATGGATAAAGAAGTTGGTTTAGACAAGCATCATAGGAGTATTATTCAAGATATCACTCAGGATCCATCCAGCCACCCATAGTTCAACTATCTCCGCCCTTATCCCTAGTATTTTGGCTGAATTTTGTTCCACACCATTTGGTGGCCATTCAGGGTTTCCCACGATGTGTAAAAGAATTAATGTAGTCTTTTATTGGGTGAGTATGAAGAAGACTACTAAAGATTACCTTGCGAGTTATGAGATATGCCAACGGAACAAGCACTAGGCTATGAGCCCAGCAGGATTATTGTAACCCCTTCCGATTCTTGAAAAAGTTTGGAAAGACATTTCTATGGATTTCACTGGAGGCTTACTGCACATTAAAAAGGATGACACCATCTTGGTTGTAGTGGATTGTCTCACAAAGTTCAAACATTTTCTTCCCTTATTATATCCTTATATTGCTAAGGATGTGGCTGATGTCTTTAGTAGGGAAATAATTCGGTTATATGGATATCTTCGCTCCATTGTCTCAGACTGAGATTGCCTCTTTATGAGCTATTTTTTGGACAGACTTATTTCGATCTGTGGGTATCACTTTGAAATTCAGTAGTGCTTATCACCCTTAGACTGATAGTTAGACCGAGGCAGTCAATCAAAGTTTGAAGACTTATTTGCGTTGTTTCAATGGTTGACACCCTTGTGATTAGACTGGAGGGCTTCCCTGGGTTGAATATTGGTATAATACGATCTTTCACAATGCTACAGGAATGACTTCCTTTAAGGCGTTGTATAAGAGAGATCCACCTACATTACTTCGATGGGGGATGACCATTACTAAAATAGATGATGTCAATTCTCTTCAGGAGTGAGAGTAAATACTAACAGAATTGAAGGAACATTTAATTTGAGCTCAAAAATAAATGAAGCAAGAAGCAGACTTAAAAAGAAGAGAAGTGTAGTTTGCCCTAGGTGTCTTAGTGTTCCTCAAGCTTCAGCTATATTGGTTTAAGAAACTGACCCAACGACCCAACAAGAAGTTAAGGCCATGTTATTACAACCCATACACTATTTTAGGGAGAATTGGTTTAGTGGCTTACAAGCTGGAGTTGCCCCCTTATAGTAAACTTCATCTAGTATTCCATGTCTCCCAACTAAAAAAAGCCTTGGGTACCCCTATTTTTCAGCAATCACTATCAACTTGCTTGTCTGAAGACTTGGAGTTACACCTTCAACCTAAAACACTATTGGTAACCCGGTTCTTAGTTACAGCCTAATTAGAGGTCTTGATATAATGGAATTCTTTACTAGAATGTGACAACTCATGGAAAGATTATGTGAAACTAAACTGAGAGTTTTCTGCCTTTCACCTTGAGGACAAGGTGAGACTCATTTGGGTGTGGGTGTGGGTGTGGGTGGGGGTGGGGGTGGGGGTGGGGTGTTGTGGGGGTGTGTAATGATAGGAGCTCAATTACTAAAGTATATCACTGTAGGCCCAAGAAATTGGAAAAGGATAACAACATAATAACAATCCAAGCCCAAGAAGAAGCTTCAGGAAGAACAGACCCAGCTCATGAAATTGGAGGGCGGTCCGTAGCCTTCAAAAGGTCAGCATTAAAAAAAAGGGACAAGTGGCAGCAAAGGGTAGGAGAGGAGAGCAAATTCTGTTGGGCATTGCAACATAAAAAGGGAGAGAAAGAAAGAGTTGAGGAGGAGTTTTTTTTTTTCTTTCTGTTATTTGGAATATGTTTTGTTGTAAGGGTTTTGGCAAGGTTTTAGCCAACCCATTGTTGGATGCTATTTTATTTGATTTTTGGTTGTCCTTGAGTAGAAAAATTACACAATTTGAACTATACAGTGGTTATTGCTGGATTTAGTACAAATATTGATGGTTTTTAAATGAGTGATATTGTCTCTTCTTCATCTCCTGTACTTTTCAGATTTAGTATACGTTTACATTTACAATCCTATTTCTACTAGTGATTATTGCTGTTAAGGTGGTTGGTTCGAACTTGGCAAAAACTGAGCTACACGATTCCTGCATTTTTTTACATTCTTTTCTTTCTTTGTTGGTGAAGGCACCCAGAAACGAGGAAAACTCTTTTAATTTTATTTTAAAAAATTACTGTAGCAACCCTATCCAAAAGATCACTCAACTAAGTCCAAAGACTATCAACATTCATTAACACAAAGCAAGGTCCTCATCAAAATGAAACTAATTTTTTGGGTGGGTGCAATAGTAGAAGTGATCACTCCAAACTTTAGATTTTCGCTCCTAACCATCGGTTTTCAATCCTATCCTATTATTGTTAATTTGATTCATAAGTATGATTGTTAACCTTGTTTATATGATTTGAAGTTAGCTTTTGTGCAAAATATATATAAATTTTTTGTAAAATTAAGGTAGGAATAATCAATTATACTTTGTTATTTTATTAATTCTTATTGTTTGTGGATCATTTTAGGTTTAAGAATGATTTATTTATTTTATATTTACAACATTATGAAAGATTAATCTGACTTTGAATTATAATTTATGAAAAAATTGATTAAAACCAAGGGTACAAGTGTTCTAGGTATGATGTAATAAAATCCAATTTTAAAAGTTTATGGAGGTTATTTAAAAATATATAAAATACCAGGATTTTTTGATGTTTGTAAACCCTTACATTTTATATATTTCATAAACCCCCCAAATTTAAAAATATTACATCTTAGCCCACCATGACATGCTTACGACGCCTACCCCACCTATTCTAATCATAACACAATTATAACTCAATCACACCTACATTTAATTTGAATCAATATTTTAAAAAATTATAACACAAAATCAAATCAATCTTTCATAACATTAATCACTTCTATCACTTTTACCAAAATTCTATCAAAGAGCTCTTAAGATTAAAGATGAGGGTAAAATGAGTATCTTATTGAGATCTTGGTTATATCTGTATAATCTATAGAATGTTGACAAATATCATTTAGCACAAATAAAATTAGGTTATTTTAATTAATTTTCCTATAAAAAAACTCTGATAGTAACATGTGCTGCCTGATCTGTATAGAATATTATAAGTTCTATGAAATAGAACTGCATAAGTGATAAAATCCTGGGCATCCGTTGTTGGACCTCACGGAGGAATCCTCAACTTCCACTGCCATCCAGTGTTTTATGAAATTATTATAAGCATCCCCGCGTGTGTGGTTGTTCATAATATTTTAATGAAATCCCTCTCTTATAAGGTGGTTTTGATGATTTTAAGGAAGCTTAATAATATTTAAATTCCGTGGCTGGGAGGAATAATAATCATCTCTGAGGGAATTCATGACAGTTTCCCCTAAATAATATTGAGACTAGGTTTTTGTGTATGCAATAGAGACTGTCCAAAAGTATATTAGCAAACAAGATATTTAGCTAACTACTGTGGGAAATTAGAAATTTACCACATGCTTGGTTGAAGGTAAGTCCTCCGATGTCTTGTGTCTTGTATGTTCACGATGAGGAGTACCAGACGTGTTTTTTCTGGAAAATGCTTCAACTGCACCAGAGAATCTGTCTCGGATCTCTTTCCCAACTGGATGAGGCAATCATGACATTACAGTAAAAGATTTCCTTAATGCTTCCACAATTGTTATTTAGGACTCTCGGTATGTTAAAAAAAATCTTTAAACAGTTTTGTTTGAAGAATACTCCATTTCTTATTAAATATTTTTTATTTTGAATGAGCAAACCTGATATCCTTTCTGGTTTTTCTGCAGATGGTCCTGGAGCACCAGCTGCCTTCCCACTTATGTGCTGAAATATTGAAACAAAGTAAGTAATATTCCAGAGTGAACAAAAATTCTCACCAACTAATTAGCAGGAACTTACCCTTCCTCTGGAGCTGGAACCAATCTGAGGGTACTTTAATACAGTCCAATCAAATACATAGTCCAACTGAAACCCTGCACCAAAACAGTATAAAAATTGGGACAACGATACAAACTTACACATGCACATCAATATGTATATATGCTATTAAATTACACATAGTGCAAAGCTAACTCAATTTCCACCAGTATAATGTTATTTTTATTTTCTAACATGATAGGAAGCTAAAATTGTATAGGAAAGGAAACGATTTTCAAGAAGGAGCCAACAAAATAGTCATAAACTACCTTGTCTGTGTCCACAGTGTGTATATAACTACTTACTACATAAAAGAAGAAAATAAGAAACCAAAAAGTAGGCCATTAGAATAAAAAAAATTGCCCCAAAAATACCTTAATACATAGAATTAAGGTTCATGCATAGGTACAGATATCCAAAAACTTGATGTTCAATCATGAAACTATATTTCCTTTTCAAATTTAACACTGTAATCCGTTGGCATATTCATAAAGAAAAATATGAATGACTCTTGTAGCAAATGTAAAGTAAAAGACCAGTTTAGTACAGTCAAAGTCTACTATAGAAGATATATCAACAGTAAAAATGTTGTGAAAAATTTAAGTCTCTTCTTGAGTAATAATATGCCCTTCATATTTTATATATAGGCAAATTATACAAATGCTGAAGCTCACAATAGAAAATGAAAATATTTAAACAAGATTCAAGCAACACAACCATGGTTGGTTGTTCACCTTCTCGAATAAATAAGTCACGGAAAAGCCTCTTCAAATATGAATAATCTGGTTTGTCCTCAAACCGCAATGATCGACAGTAATGAAAGTAGGAAACAAATTCAGATGGGTATGATTTACAAAGCACCTGTTAGACAACCATAAACAATAAGCCAGCCTGATAGTCAGAACTTGGAATCTAATCCCAGTAATTAATTAGGCCAAATGGCCATATATAGATAGTTTACATAAAACACTTATAACATGTTTTTGGGAAGAGCACGAAACTTTATTATAAATGGGAAATTAAGAACAGCTTATGAAAGGTTGGATTTCACGGGTGCAATCCCAGTATGGGGATTAAGACAGTTCAAGCCTGGCCTGTCTTGTTATCTCCTATGCCATGCCAAGGTCTATAAAAATACAGGATCAGGCAACAGCCATCAGTTTGGAGAAGAGTCAAACTTTCATTCAGATTAACCAAATTTCTTCAGTGGGTTCAAGGTGAATTTTTTTTCCCACAGGAATCCTTTAGTTTAAGGGGTGAATTAGTAAAACACACCTCCATCGGAGTTGACACCTTCTTTTCACTGATCTTATCATATTTTTGCTTTTTCGTGCCAGCTTTAAGTCCTTGCCAGGGAAGGCTGTGATAACAATATGGTATAAATAAATTACAGAAGCAAAAGTAGGGAATGAGTTGCAAAAGCATCAAACATCAAGTTGAAAACAGTCAAAGAATTGAATTCAGTGTATATATACTATATACTGAACCTTCCTCTAAGGAAATACATAAGGACATAACCAAGAGACTCCAAATCATCCCTTCGACTTTGCTCTGCAAGTAAAAATGTGAACAGTAACATTACGAATGAGTCCTAATAAATTTAAATCTGACGAAATTCTTATTTGCTGTACTGAGAAGGAAAATCATTTCACATATGTAACTCACCAACACCAAGGTGAGTGTTGACACTTGCATATCGAGCTGTGCCAGTGAGATTCTTATTTTCCCTGTAGCAAAATACAAGAAATAAAGAAGAGAAGGGATTTATGCTATTCATAAATGTGTCAAAGATTGGAAAAATACATGTGTATACATGCACATACTGAAAATCAATGTAGATGAAAATTGAAACTGTTGCTGGATAAGAGAAAAGAGACCAATAAATCTTGACCAGACAACTCAAAAAGACCTTGATCTACAATGAATTCAAAATTGATCAAATATCTAATTTTAACCTCCCTAACTAGGTCCAATGCAATTGTCCTCATTTAACCTTCTATTGATAGTAACAAAAATTCAAATCTTCAAACAAAAGCAAAACAATATATATATATATGATCATTCACCAATAATAAAGTTGTGTTAATCATTAAACTATTCTTAATTTGATGTGACATTGATGATTAATTTTCCAGTGCTTTCTACATTAAATTGGAAGAAATTTGAAGCAATGCCGACTAACTTGCTCCTCAAGAAAGGGAATGCACAAACAAGAAACAATAAAAAAAAACCTGTATGGGATGTGCTTGTGAGTCTGAAGATCTCTATACTTTTTTGCAAGGCCATAGTCAATGATATAGACCTGCATTGTGATGACAGAGAGATTATTTTATTAAAAGCGAAGCATAAAGTTTCTTAAAATCTAATTGTAGCATGAGCATTTTTTTATCCACAGAGATCAGTAAACAGAGAGTGAGAACTAGCATCTTCAAAGAATTCTCAAAATAGACCACTTGCAATCTGGTAAGTATGTACAGGTACTTCAGTTTGCTCAGGTGAATTTTAGCACATAGGAAGAGTACCTGATTAGCTTTGCGGCCTAGGCCCATTAAAAAGTTGTCAGGCTTTATATCACGGTGAAGAAAACCTCTTGAATGCATGTATTCCACTCTATTGATCTGAACATATACCAAAAATGAGAAACATTTTTTAACAGCTCCAGAATCAGGCTCTGATTAAAGAAGAGTTGCATGTACTTACTAACTGATCAGCTAGCATCAACACTGTTTTCAAAGTGAACTTCCTATGGCAATAGTTGAACAGATCTTCCAAACTCGGACCAAGCAGGTCAATGACCATGACATTGTAGTCCCCCTCAACTCCAAACCACTTGAGGTGGGGAATTCCCGCTGCATTATAGAAAACCCAAATTTATGAGAAAACATAATGACCTTCAATAAATGCAGATCTACAGGGAGGATATCTAAATAAAATGGAAGCAATAGGAAGGCAA
Organism: Anacardium occidentale; assembly: GCA_026122585.1. Classification (NCBI taxonomy): domain Eukaryota; kingdom Viridiplantae; phylum Streptophyta; class Magnoliopsida; order Sapindales; family Anacardiaceae; genus Anacardium; species Anacardium occidentale. The sequence goes on from JAJEJH010000049.1 coordinate 322,889, forward strand.
CAAGCTATAATTCTCTACTGGTGACTATTTAGATCTACTATGAATTTGTTGATAGAGATTTCATTAGAAAATAATATGAATCTTTGTTCCCATCAGACTGCCACTGAAGGGTTTATTCTCCACCCAGGTTCTTTCTTTTCTAGTTATCATAAAACAGGCAAAGTACAAAAAGGTTTTACTTTCCAAACTAAACAGTCAGCATGAGATAACTTCTGCGTAATTTGAGTGTAAACATATAAGGGTGTAGCTAGGGATTTTGTACTTTCCACATTGTCCAGTTAGCACAAACACCTTTCCTGTAATATATTTCTTTGAGGGTGCACGCAAGCATTGGCAATATCAATGTGTGTGGGTGAACAGGGTGGAGGAGAGAGAGAGAGAGAGAGAGAGAGAGAGAGAGATACTTCCTCCTTGAAGAAGCATGTACAATTTTGACTCATAGTGAAGCTGTGGATGCTTGGTCTTCACAGGTTCCTAAAATATATCAGCAAAAGAGGAAACACAAATAATAAGGATCTGCAAGAAAGGAGTATCAGGTAACTACCACCACGGAACTCTATGAGGGAAAATGGTTAAACATAGAGGATTAACATAATAGTTTAAACAAAATTAAGATGCACCATCTAAGAAAACATCAATTTTGCAATCATTGTGAATGATGACAGATAATATCACATGAAGAATAGCAAGTTCTAAAAAGTTTAACAAAAGCTTGAAGTAATATCTCCACTCTTCTTGATCTATTCAATATAATGAAATCTCTTGCATGTGCAATGAATTCTCGAATGGGAAGCTATTGCACCCTACAACCAAAAGAATTTGAACATAGAACCTCTTAATTGGCGAGCAAGGGCTGTGCCATTAGACCCATCCCTTGGGTTCAATTTCATCCTTAGTTTCCTTTTCACCACTCAGCTGGATATCTTCAAAAATATCTTTGAGAAAAAGAATATGAAATAGATGGCAATTGGAAAAAACAAACAAACAAACATGTCAACTTCTACAAAGATGATACAACTGAATTCCTAAAGATCACCAGAGACAGAAAATGATAAAAGCAAGATTTACGTTTGTAGCAAAGAATTTATGGAACCTGGTTGACTATACATGAACGTGATAATACAAATTTAATCAAGCTAATAAATCAACATCGTAATTTTAGAAGGAAACTAAGCCGTAATCATCAACAGACCCAAACAAAACTTAATGAAAGTCACAACAACATTCAAAACCCAGACCACAGTTGAGATGTCTTTAGACATCCTTCTAATTCTACCCAAGGACAAATCACATACCAGTTTAACAGCAATTTCTTCTCCAGTTTGAATATTGACACCTACAAATCAACCAAGCAGCCAGAAAACACAAAACTTTAACACATAAAAAAGGGGAAACCTACATTTTAATAAAATAATGAAATTATATTAAGCCATTACCTAAATAGAGTTCTCCGAAAGAGCCACTCCCAATCTTCCTTCCAAGCTTAAACTTGCCCCCAATCACATGGTCCATCTTCAATCACTCTTCAACAAACCTCAGAGCAATAGCTCAAGCTAGTGGTTTTCGTTGGAGATTTTAGCTTTTTAATTTACCCAGATTTATGGTCAATTTGACGATAATCAACAGATTTGCCGAATTAACATGCCCAAACGTCAAAAGATCTTCACTTCAACCGATCTTATACCAAATTGATAATAAATATCGAACTAAAAGCAATTTATTAACATTAAATTTAAAAGAATACCAAAATGTGGATAAAATTATTGTAAGAAAAGTAAAAAAAAAAAAAAAAAAACAGTTTCATCAGCTACATTACTTGCAACAATAGCCCCCGAATCTCAAATTTGAAAATCGAAAATCAAAACCCTAATTTTTGGAAGAAATCCAGCCGCATTGACCAGAAGCTCAATTGCAGATGCAAGTAAAACAAAATTTAAAAATGTAGATGGAAGACAAACCACCCACAAAACAAAAAAAAATATTGTTTTATAAATTAAAATTAAAAGGTAAAGAAGAGCGAAGAGAAAACAAAGAAAAGGTTGTGAAAAGACAGGAAGACGTGTTGAAAAGAAAATGTCGTTCTAATTTAATAATTGCATTGATATTATAACGTAAATTTGTTTTGAGTGTTTTTAGAAGGGAGTGACGTGGAGGCTGTGTATCGTGCCGCCTAACCTCTCAAGTTTGGGCTTTTCCGTATCTGACCCGCTCCACTTGGGCCCATTTCATTTGTTACCCGCCTAATTTTGTCATAATTAATTAGTTTCTAAGTGCCTACATGCTCCCCATACATAGGATGATCCCAATTTAGATGTGACAATTGATCACCCAAACATACGTATAACTGAATGTGTCCTCGTTGAGTTAATGGCATCAACTTCAGCCGATGCCCATCAATTGACTTGAAAAATATATTTAAGGTTAATTTATAATAAATTTATAATATTAAATAATAATCATTTTAATAATATAAATATATTAAATAAATTCAATATAAAATCTCTTTTTTTTTTTTTTTAATCTTAAACCTTTTGTTTTTAATTCTAAATATAAATTTTAGTAATTTATGCTTTGAATTGGTCTTGATTGGGTCTTCCCTTAAGTTTAGAAATTATATGGATCAATTCAATTATTAGATTAATTTAGATTATGGGTTGTAATTGTCTATCACATGCATGGAATGGAAGCACATGGTTTAATTTGTACACATGCATGGCATGTGCATCATCAACATAACATGTATTAACATCATAATTAACCAAGCCCTATGGTAGTTTTTATATTTACCATGCATGCAGGAATGATGCTGACAGTCAACATTCAAGGGGATGCTGAAAATAGAAGCTTATGATAAATTAAGTTACATCTGAAGTACACCCTTGTTGCTTAATTATGATTAGTTATTAAATATTCCTTTTCCATTACTCTAATCTTTACACAAAAACATCAATTATTGTCTGCTATCTTGGGGCATGGGAGGTCCAAGCAGATGCAGCAAACAAACTGGTTTCTTTCCATCCCAGCATGAGTGTTCCTTCTCCTTGGACGAGGCTATAGCCATGAGCCGGAGGGAACATGTTTAGTATGAGTTGTGCCTGAGCCATTGAGTTGCTGCTCATTGGAACCTGAATAAAGCAATTTCTTGCGAGCTCACTTCGCCAGTGCTTCAACTTGTCTTCCCCGCTTCGTGCTGGCCCTCCTATGGCTAATATGTTGTTTATTTCTCTGTAGAGAAGGCAATGCTCAATTCGATGTCTACTCGGATCATCGCTTGGTAAATAGGCTCCCAGTGAATCAAACAGGGTTGAATAGTAATGGAGAGAGCCCACAAAACGGTCCAAGAAAGATCCACCATGGGAGATTTCTTGCTCAACTAATGTGATTGCTCTCGGTGCTAATTCTTCTAGGAGTCTCATTGTTTTCCAGTCAGGTCCAGTGGCGTCATATAGTGAATGTTGTAGCCAATGCACTGCTAGTGCCTCTCCTCGGCGGACTTGTAACATGGAAGCATCGACTTCTCCGAATTTTTTGGCGATTGGGTGGAATTCAAATGACATTCCAAGTCGCTTTGCGAAATTGGAAAGTTGTTTTCCTGTCTCAACTAGAATCTCCATTGAAGAGCCCATACCGGTCATTCGAACGTGTGGAGGGCCTTCAATACGCGTGGCGAGGATGTGAAAAAGGGCTGGCCATTGCAGACCTTGCATGATATCAAGGTCTATTATGTGAACCCTATCGTGTCGATGGAAAGCCTCGAGAATGGCCTGGTTGGAGGTGAAGTGTGCAAATTTGATGAAAGGAGAGACATTGTTGAAGACTTGAACGGCACAGTGAATACTCTTGTGATTAATTAAAGGAGAGCAAATCCCTAGCCATGAATTGATAACCCTACTGGCCATGGCCTTTGCAAAATAGGCCACAACCCTTTCAGCACAAGAAGATCCATAGGGGGAAGCTATTTGGGTAAGCTCAAGTAACATTCTGTGAGCTTCACCAAGATTATCAACTGAAATAGCAACCGCACACTCCAAAAGAAGGGTTATTAGGCTTAACCCTTGTTCGTCTAACTTATTCAATTCTCCACTGCCCGACCCACTATCGCAAATATTTGTTTGGTTTCCAAGCTCATTGCTCCATTGAAGCTCTTCCCCGCCATTAGAATCAAAATAACTTCTTCTGCTAGTTTTTCTTGGCCTTAAATCACCCAAAAATGACGAGACGGAATTGTGATGATCCTCACACATCATTGAAGGGTAATGAGCTTGCAAGCTCTCAGTGCTACCATCCGGCAAGTCATCAATGAGTTGCTTGGTGACATATTCCACCCACTCCGAGAGTTCATTCCTCTCCAGGTTTACGCAACGATTTTCAATAATTGGCTTTGGGAAGGAATTTGGGGTAGGGGTTGGAAACCCAATAGAGGAGTATTCCCATGATTCATGAGGTTGCATCATATCAAGAGCTCCATGAACTGCTTCAAATCCTCCTTTCATCATTGAAGCAAGCTGTATGCAAAAATTATCCTATCTATATGAGTCCAGGAAAAGTATTTAAGGAGACCTTGAGATACAAAGAAATAGCGGAAGGAAGAATATGCTGGTGAGAGGGGAGTTAACAAGAGGTGCAGCTGGCTTTTAAAGTGCAAGATTACAGCAAAAGATGACTAAAGAAATGGTCTCGGATGATAACTAACAGAAATTTATGGAATTGTTTAATGCAAGAGCACGGCCGGCATAGCTAGACATATAGAAGAAGATGAATCACAAAAAGCCAAGCACACGTCAGTATGGTAGTGATTTCGGGGATATAAAAAGTAATGAAAAAGATTGAGGTCCCAAAGTCTTGTATCAAAGAGAGAAAAAAAAAATTATTAGCATCATATTGTTTTGAGTAGAATGAGCAAGATGGGGAAAGAACAACAACCCCACCATCTAAATTATACAAATTATAAGGGGGCCCTTTGCGTATTAAGTAATGAAAGTTGGTAACCACGTAAGAAGTTAAATTGCTAGTTTTATCATTACAGTAAAGCCTTGAAAACAACATTTATATGTATCATATGTGAAAGTGGGTCATTCATCTAAATTATATATGATGCTGCAGCATTCAGGATCATTAAATTCTTTATATCATCAATAATGATCGTAAGATATTAAAAGCAACTAGGATTGCGTGGTTGCATGGTAAAGTTGAAATGATTGATATTGCTAATTCGTAGATCAAGTCCAGATTAATGTTGAAGCTGGAAGCTGAATACATGACACAGCTTGTCATAAATTTTCTGTTGTTAGTTGTCTCACTATATGGCACGATGTAGTTGTACCGACTCTGTTTTTAAATTGGAAGAACATCATAAATGATGCCTTTCCTTCAGTTTTTATATCTTCACTTCCTTTTCCGCAAGCCCAAAAAATTTTAAGTTGAGGGTTCAAGTTTCATTTTGGTAGATATATAATTTAAGGCATTGAAAAGACCCTCACTTGGATGAAGCCTGATCAGTGCAAGTTGGCCATCTCACTCTAATGGCATCCAAACCAAGCAATAGTAAAGTTGCAATCTGCCAAATTTGCGAGGTCAAATATTCAAACTTTGACCCCTTTATCTGCCGATCTTGGAGCGAATCTTTTCAGTGCTAAAATTGGTTCAACGACCGGGTGGCTTATGAGCAGAAGCTGTTTAAAGATTTTCTATAAGTAGAATGAAAGTGACAGTGGAGAGGCACAATATTTTGACAGATGGCAGTTTTACAGAGTAGTTGCTTGATGGACCCATTCCCATGACTACAGGGAAGTCAATAAGTCATCATCAGTTGATCCTACTCTTGGAATTATACAGATATCGTTTTAGTTATGCTCGAGATTCTGGAGAAAAGGTATGTTTATCTCCACCTCCATTTTATGCGGCACATATTCTAGCAATGGTGCCTTTGATTCTATTTGCCATTCAACTCAAAATCCACATACCCATCGAACAGATTCACAATGATAGGCATAGCTTCCTGATGAATAATTGTATTTAAGAGAAAAAAGAAAGAAGATGGAAACTTTTCTTCTAAACAAGTAATTGTATTACACGGAATGAGTAAAATAAGGATATCTTTTGTACAACAATTCGGCCCTTACACTAGAAAGAAAAAAAAAAAAAAAACTAAATTACATAAGAATAGAGAATGAGTCAGAGCATTAGATATCTTTCTCCTGTTTCCATCCTTAATTTGAACCAAAAAACGAAGATTGAACAACTTTTATCAACATCAATGCCCTGGTTAGTAGCATAGAAATCCACTACTTTTCTTCTAGGCACTTTGAGTATTCAGCCAGACCTCAAGTTCCACAAAATAGCGACTTACTAAATTGAATGAAAAGGGTACCATCAAAAAACCTCCTAAATTAACTGGAATGTTATTGTCTACCAAGTGTTGTGAGCAGGAGGGCCTTCTCTTCTGAAATATTATGATATTGGTTGGCTTAATTAAAGGGATTAACTCTAATTTTTTGAGTCACTTCTCATTTCGTTAGGCAGTAAATTCATAAAGCTCCCTTGAGCAGCTGATTGTTGATCCTTAGAGGCTGATTGTTGCTCCTTCGAGATTGTCTCTGACAATTCTGATGTCTCCTCCACCTCATTCTCTGCCACAAGTAAACTCAAGGTTAAAGAAATAAATTGTTTTATTCACAGATAATTGTTGACGTATGCAAAATATATGGAATAAAATATCACCGAAAAAACCAACATATGTTTTCAGAATATTTAGTGTAACTACCAAAAAGTGACTTGATGGAGGGCCTGCTTGGTTTGGCGCTTTTCTTCAATTCAGCTACAAGTAGAAATAATCAAAATCAGTTGCAGAAAAAATTAAATGCCAAACTAAACAAACTGTTAAACGCCGGACAAGGGAGTGTTCCTGAAGAGAATAATTCTTTGGACATATGCTTAAGCTACTTGTCAGTAAAGTTTCTCTTCCAAAATCACACTTTTCTTCCTCTTCTCAAATCTTCTCAAATAAGGTCTCAAAATGCACAATACAAAGCCTCCGACATATTAGTCAAATAAACAGAAAATATTTCCAAATACATATATCTAAACCAAGCACTAACATAATAAAATCATTCCCCTACATATATACAATAAAGGTAAATACCTATCCCAGCCGCTTGATAATCATTGACAATTTCGAAGTTTTTGTAAGTATAGCCCACAAAATTAATGTCTTTGGATGAGAGCATCTGCAAAATGTCAAAGACAGTAAAGATACTGATACCGCAAAGAATATAAGGAAAACTGAAAAGTCAATTAAACACTTAGCTTACCCTCCTCCATGGCCCAGACTTTGAAGTTTTAGTCTGATTTTCGGACTGAATATAAAAGGAAGCAGCAGCCGAAAGAATTGTTAGCAACATGAAATCCCCAAGCCACTTGCAAAATCAACATGAATTTTGACAATAATACCTCTTCAAACTTTTCAAAATTTTGAGTGTCTAACTCATCATTGACTTCAGGAAGAAAAGCAGCTTCCATTTGGTATAGCTTATCCCAATTTACACCATTAAACCATGGATGAGCCTGAAAAATTGGAGAGCCACAAGGTCATCCCTTCTTAGCAACTACCTATCAGATAAGAATAAGAATCCAGATAAGACACACCATACAGACACCTTTATTTCATCTGCGCCTTTTGATCCCAGTCTTTGGTTGACATTACACAAGAGTTTGCTAATAAGATCTATTGCCTCTGAAGATAAGTTTGCTTCCTCAGGAAACTTCAAATGGGTTCTCCAGTTTACTATCTGCATAAAACAGAGCAGGGAAAAGATGTTACTCTGATGAGGAAACTTTTACTGACACTCTTCTGTGTCAATTTTGAGTCCCTTCTAAATTTTGGGCAGCAAGGGCATATGCACAGTATAGAGGTTTGTGGCGCTATAAAATTTTTCAAAACATTAATTATATGATATTAAAGATCTGGACAAAGAATGTGGTGTGCGGCTAAACAGATAAAATTTTAAGAACATAAATATTTTAAGCAGTAAGACTTAGAAATCTACGTATTATGAGATTAACTATAAGAAAACAAGACTCTTAGTTTACCTTCCTACACGTTGACATTGGGTCATCTGAATAGAAAGGTGGATATCCCACAAGCATTTCATACATAATAGCACCTACTGACCACCTATTTGATCAATAACCATGAGTCACAATGATAATCTCAGTCCAAGAAAGATTCAAGGCATCATTTAACAAAAAGTAGTTATTTCAACTGCAGAAGATATCAAATTTAATTTATATCATGAGATATCAAATATCACAAATGTGCCCTCAATACACAAGGGTAATTGCTCACCAATCACATTCCATGCCATAACCTTTCTTCATCAGGACTTCAGGAGCAATATAATCAGGTGTGCCAACAGTAGAATAAGCCTGTTAAGTCCTCAGCAATTAAGTACACAAAGCAAATCCTCTAATAGTCACATGTAAAATTCTGCCAAGAGCTAATCACTATTAACTCAAAAGAAAATGTTTTCCTCTTGATATAATCTGAAACAGTATCTTCAAACCTGGTGGAACATCCCACCAAGACCACCGAATATGGTTTACAAGGAAAATCTACAAAATATCATTCCATGCCCCAGTACTCTGGTTCACCAAACCTGCACTTAAGAGAGGGAATCATTACAAATAATGACAGATAACTTACAAGTGTTCTCCTATTCTTCTGCCAATGTTGTAGTTGCTCTTGTTGTGTCCATTTTGGCGCTCCTAGGTGCTCTTGATTCTGTGCAGCCCCATTAACATTGCTTGTGACAGAAAAATCATTTTCTCCAAGGGTGCTGCAGTCTAAGGGTTTACAAAGACCAAAATCAGATAGTTTCAAGTGTCCAAATCTATCGAGCAGCAAGTTGTCAGGCTTGATATCTCTGCAATATTTATAACCAAAGAAGCTAAGCTCATATTTTCCAGGCCAAAAATAAAAAAAAAATTTTGTATTGTGTAAAATTACACTCATACATTTGTCAACAAACCTATGAATGTAATTATGTTTATGGATAGATGCAACAGCCAAAACTGTTTCTGCAACATAGAATCTGGCTTCATATTCAGTCAAGGTATCCTTTCGCATGAGTAGAGTCATCATATCTCCACCAGGTAGATATTCCATAATAAGATAAAGAAACTCATCATCTTGAAAGGAACAGTAGAGTTTGACAATGCAGTTGCTATCAACCTCAGCAAGCAGATTCCTTTCTGCCCTTACATGCTCAACCTAAATAATTTAGAAGCAAGCTGGCAATAAATATAGAGCATAAATAGTTAGTTGATGAATCGAAAAAAGAGATAAATACATACTTGGCCTCTCCGGAGCATCTCTGATTTCTTAAGCTTTTTCATAGCATATACATGACCAGTTGTCTTTTCTCTACATACTCTAACCTGCAGCAGAAAACAAACACTATAACTGATAACAGCAGCAATGTGGTATCCAACTGAATACATAGGCAAAAACCAAACACAATAATACAAGATACTCCAAAAGATCTTCATTACTATAATGACTAGATACTACAAATCCACACAAAACATAAAACTGCATACATCCATGATACATAACTTAATGCTGGCATCATAATGGGTACAATACTAGAAGCTTCAAAGAGAAGCCTTACCTTGCATCTAATACCGAGGGAGAATTACCAAATTGCTAAGACTATAAACATTGGATAAGATTCTTTGAATATCATATGTGAAAAGAATGAATCAACAACTAAATAGAGGCTGTCACAATTAAACAAGATCAAAGAAATAACCAAGAAATATAGAACGAAGAATTACAAAAATACAAGTATTGATCAAGGTGAGAGCTCTGTGAAAATACCAACAACTGCAGAGAAGGACCTCCTTGAAAGACAAGGCGCTAACATACTGTTCCAAAATGCAGAAAAAAAAGACTGTAGAAGGAGACTATAATATACCACATTTTATAAGAAAATACCTCTCCAAATGCTCCCTTCCCAATCATTGTTAATAACTCAAAATCATCTGCACCCATTTTATGCCTTTGAAGGCGCATGTATTCCGTTTCCTTCTTCTCCAAGAACTTAATAAGGTTATTTTGATCTTCTTCAGAGACATCAGCATCAGCCAATTTTTTTTCCAAAATATTTCGCCTATTTAGAAGGAAATATGATTAAAGAAGCTTCTTGATCTCAAAGTGCCACGATATATAATTTTCCCAAGAAAAAATTTAGATTATCTTTTAAAATGAGGATATAAAGAAACCAAAAAAAAAAAAAAAAACCTGACATATATCGAGAAGAAGTAAACTCTATGCAAGTAGATAAATTTCAGATAATTGGTTGGAAGCATAAGAAAACCACTAATCAATAGATGATCCAAACCCCGTTATGCTTAAAGCACAGTTGTGCACAGGAAAATATATATATAAATAGGCTGCAATTAATCAATGGTAATAAAACAAAACCACTCCTCATTGACAAAATTGAGAACCAACCCTTTTCACATTTCAAAGTTACATCTACTTAAAAAAAAGAAAGAAGAAGAAGAAGAAGAAGAAGAAATAGAAAAAGACAAGTACCAAATAATTTTTTTCCACTTATTTGAACCATCAAGCTCTGAAAAGACATCCACCAAAAGCTTATGCCTAGATTATAGCCTAAAAGAAATGGAAATAAAGCTAATGGAATTGGTGCAGCAAATACAAGCTAGAACACCACCTTATTTAATATCTACAAAAAAGGAACATTCTCAGAGTCACTGTCTCTAACTAATAGTGCTCTCGATTTGAAAGCAAAATTGGTAACCGTAGCTTTCTACATGTATTGGCAATAACCACCAGTGAACAAAGCTACAATAGAGTCCCAAACTAAGTCAACAAAATACCATATCATATAAACAACAGAAGAACAAACCTCTCCCTCCTCTCTTGCAGACTCTTCATTTGTTCCTTGTAATGATTCTCGATGTACTGCTTAGCCGCGGCAACCTTCTGCTTAGTAACATTAGACATACCTTCTTCATCTATACAATCCTCATTACTTTCAATGCCACCACCCTCCTCCTTCTTCCTACTATAAGCCCTCACTTTATCTCGCGGTTGAAGCTTCTGCAACCAAGACCTCGCCGAATCCATTTCGCCCTCCCACAAAACTACCAACAAAGCATCCCCTTTTTTCTCCAACACCCTTAATTACGCGGACACTAATCACAAAATCAAACACATTCCAACCTCCAACAAAACTTTAACAAAAAAAATACAAAATTACGTATCATAGGGGACTTGATGAAACAGAAAAAAAAAAAAAAAGGGAATATAAAAGACAAAAAAGGAACCTAAAAATCTAATGTAAGTATTGGAAAAACGAGGCTGGGAATGCCGAGTACCGCGAAAATTAAGTCAAACAAAGAGACCGCAATGAGATCCACGAATGTCTCTTTTGTATTGGTGGGTTCCCATGTATTGTCCAATTTATTTACTTTTCGCCTTTCACCTATTAATTATTTGCTTGAATTTTATTTTTGTTTTTGATCTTTTTATTTTATAATAATAATGATAATAATAATAATTAGCTTATGATTTTTATGACGTTGGATCTCTCGAGAAACTGATCCGACGGGGCGGCTGCTGCCTCCTTATGATTGTGACCTTTCTGTTCTATCAAGTGCTTAGTGTACAACCCATAATTTGCGTAATTAATTAATTCAATAGTAATGTAAGATTTTCATGTTTAATTTTGTAATAATCTAAGATAATTAATTGGGTGATTAAATAAGTGCATCATCCCAAGAAATAAGAGTTTCTTGCAGCAATGGCATTATATTATTATGGGATCATCATAATTAATAGGAATCTGATTAAAAGGTCAACAGGATGAAATGGGAACTACATTCTGAAATCAAAAGAACCATTCGACTGAAAGAGTTGCAGCTGCAGTGGGGTTGGTTGGCTTGGCTCTGTGTGTGAGGAAGTTGGAGAAGAAGAGCTATCGAGATGTGGCCTGCCTGGCAGCCCAAGCAATTCTAACGTCTTGATTGTCCATTTTGGTGTTACCGTCACCATTTCTTCCACCAAACTCAAGATATATCAGATGTTGACATCGCATTAAAGGTGATCCTGTCAATCTGTGGCTGCAAGTATATATCAAACCAATTTTTGAAGGCCTGTAATTCCATATAATTATATTGGTGAAAGGTCCATATGTTGGGTTAACTTTTATTAAATTCAGTTGGATTTGAAAACCAGCAACTCTATATCGCTTTATTCTCAGTGTCTCTTTTGGAAATTATATGACACCAACTTGGTAGTTGGTAAAGCGGTACGAGCCAGAAAGAGGGCATTTAGACGCAGACGAAAGAGGGAAAGGCAAATGAAGAAAAAAAACTAGTATCAACTCGGCTTCATCAGGCTCAAGTCAGGCTGGGATGATTAGAAAAAGCCAAAGCCAAATCCTGCCTCAAAATGACTGGGAGAAAATCTCAGAAATATAAAATCAACCCTTAGTAAAGAATTGAGAAAAATTAGTTGAGCACTATAAAAACAGTTTGACAAGACATGACCTAAATTGTGGCAAAAAGCTTGAACCCCTTAACAGCAATATAGATCAGCATTCAATTCTTGGATAGTTTTTTATACCCCAATGAAGTAGTTTTAATGCTGAATGAATGGAATCTGGTCCACATGGTGTATACCCTCTTCTTTATGTTGATGTAATATATTTTCCTGGGACAAAGAAAATAATGGATATTAACAAACCAAATTCAGAAAGAAGCCTAACATCGTACTCGTATACTCATAAAATTATGTTAAACAGACAACAAAGGGCTTACTCTTGCATTAAAATTTGACTACGTTCGGAAATCCCTAAAGAAAAATTAAAGTATTCTCCCCCTGGTCAACATTTAATCGGAGTAGCTTACTTCTGAAGCATGAAAATATTACTCAGAAGATGAAGAAGCTGATTTTTTCCCAAAGAAAATTGGTAATACAAACTCTGCATGTGATGTGTGATGGTATTACTGTAAGTTGATGCTTAATGCTGGTGAGGAATGAATTAGACACGCTTTCAGGTTTTGCGGGTGTTTGTAGTTGGCTATGAAATGGCGAAGTGAGTGCTTTTTGACTGGTGCAATTTGATGGAGGAAGAAGAGGACAGGATTTTGCTGAGTAGTTTGGGTGTGACATTCGCAAATCCTGAAGACGTGGAACGTGATGAAATAGCTTCAGCGGTAATTGCTTCTATTCTTTATCTTCTTTTTCTGGACTAAGTAGTGTTTAACTTCAGTCCTATTCTGATTAATGGTGGAGGTGTAACATTTGTTCTAAATTAGAATTGATGACTAAGGTATTTGATAAAATGGAGCGCTTCGGTGAATCGTTCTCGGTCTGGTCGGTAACTATTATCCCTGTTACATTCTTGTGAATGTGGATACATTTTATGACTTCTTATTTTCAAAGATGGCATAAATTGCTGATAGGTACTAGTTATACACTTTGATGCAAGCTATTGTCATTCTGCAGGTGGAAAATCATGCTGGAAACAATAATGAAGCTGAGGGGGGTAATGGGGAGAAATCTTAAACTCGAAAGTGTTGATCTTTCCTCCACCAGTCAAGAGAAACTTTATAATAGATTAAGGGCTGCAGAATTTGAAATAAATGCAGTTGCTTCGACTGTTGGTCTTGTGAGAAAGGCTGCAGAGAAGGAGACCAAGCTATTGATGTTGATGTCGGCAGCGAAAGAGGGATAAAGGGGATATAAAGGTGTTCAGGCATCTGTCAATTGTTTGACCCTCCAGCACTATTTATCCACCAGTTGGCCTCAAGGAGAGGAAGGCTCAACTTGTGATGGAATTTTCACTTCTAAAAAATGAAATAACTTCCAAGGGTTTTGAAGCAGCACAATAAACTTAAGATCTGGTAAAGGAAGAATTTAGACCCAAGAAAACGGCAAAAGAAACTCAGAAACCAGGCAGCAAACAGTCAAAACGGCAGATAGCAGTTTCATTCACTGATGATGCTGATTTTGATTCTGTATTAGATGCAGCATCTGCAGGATTTGTTGAAACAGTGAGTTAAACACATTTCTTCCTTTGTTTAAACAACGAGGTGCACTATGTGATTTATGATGGGACACAAGATATCTATACCTCCACTTATTTATTTTCTAATATTTGTTATTGTTAGTTTCATAATTTAATTCAGTGCATTGTTAACTTTCTATACCTTGGAAAAGAGATGAACTGGTTTGCAAAGGAATTTTAACTTCTTTTCACAAGCTTAAGGGCTTTGAAGGTTGTCTTCAACAACCTGGACCATCTAATAGGCACAATGTAACCATGGAAGAAGAAGACAAAATTAGTGATCTTTTCTCAGCCTGTGTTGACAGAGCTATTCGGTCAAATTCAGAAGCTGGGCAAACTCGTCCAACAACCAAGCTACTTGGTCCAGAAGAAATTCTGAAGCCTGATGGACTGGCACATCCTTTCCAGATGCTAAAAGCACCTTTTAAAATCCCCCTCTCTCTGCAAAGTGGGGCTGAAAAGATTAAAGGTACAAAAAGGAAAATGAAACGGCCTTTGCCTAGCGAGACGTGGAGAAGCGCATTTCTCTTGAAGAAACCGGTGTTGAAGCAAATGGTATGTTCAATATTACTCTTGCTTAGATATTAGGCATAGTAATTTTGAATGGTTTTTTGATTTCTCGACTCTAGCAATGGCTTTCTTCATTTTAATCATTTACAAAATGTCCCTTTAGGGTCCTGAAAAGTGCCTTGTCTTTTAGAATGTTTGTTCATGTGTGAAATTGTCCACTACTTCCCTCATTGTTTGATTAGCATCTTCATTTCAGTGTCCACAGCATATTTTGAGGAGAAGTGACAAACTTTATTGTACATTTTAGAGGTTTGCCCTTGTTGTTCATAATAGCCCTTTGAGTTCTCCCTGTCTGACCTATACAAGAATAGATTTTTATATATTATTATGACTGCTCTTTTTGCCAGTGGAACGTATACTTTATTTAAGATTAAAAACTTCTGTGCTTTTTCTACCAGTTGAAGACAGAAGGGATAACTTGGTCACTTCCAGTTATGAGGGAGAAAAGCAAGAGGATGTGAAAGATACAGATGATAGTGAATCTAGTTTTGTAACACTTGAAGATGGACTCAACATTCCAGAATCCATTTTTAGTAATCTTTTTTATTATCCAAAGGTGGGAGTGCAGTGGCTACGGGAATTGCATTGCCAAAGAGTGGGTGGAATTATTGGAGATGATATTTCTGAATAATTTATTAGTTCTAAATTTGGCATTGTGCAGAAACGAGATGTAACTGTTTATAGATTGATTACCCATGGAACAATTGAGAAATTGTTTCACCGTTAGATATACAAACATTTTCTTACCAATAAGAACCCACAGCAAGAAAAGGTTTTTCAAGGCTCGATATATGGAGGATATTTTCACTTTTAATGATGATGGGTATGGTGGGTCAAGTGAAACCTCTAATATATTCAGTCAGTTGTCTAAAGACGTGAAGCTTATTGGGGCTCAGAAATAAAATAAGCTGAAGAAGCAGAAACGTAGAGAAGTGCTGCAACAAATGCTGATGATGCTGCTGATGATAAAGAAAACAGCTTAGAGACTGGATCTCTCAGAAGAAAAGGAAAAGAAAAGGCTGGTAATAATGGTGAAGTAAATGATGATACAAATATCTTAAAGAGTCTTTTTGATGCTTTTTAATGCACAAGGCACGCATGTAAGTTTCCTCTCTGTTTGTCCTTTTGATTGTAGTAACTTGTGAACTTGTGCTTTGATGTGTCTTCTTTATTCAAATTCAGCATTTCCTTGAGATTTTTAATTTTTGTTTGCAATGAAGTATCTTCTTTCTTCGTTAATTTTGTTCAACTGCATGAGATCCGTGCTTGAAGAGTCTTACCTCTCAACTCTTTGTACAAGAGATACATAAAAGACATTTAGCACAAACTTTTAACAAAATGATGGTAAAACACAATGACACCCCAAAGTAGTCTCCATTACTGAACCTATTAGAGCTATTGTTTTCTTGTCTTTAACTTTGTTTTTCCTTACCATCGCATAATTTTGTTTCTCTTTCCCTTCTGAATCTCCAGAATGCTGTGAATCACAATGTAATCAGGAATGCCCATGATGAAGAGAAGCTGCGGCTGCAGGAGCAAGCTTTGCAAGTTGCTTAAAGAGCAGCAGAAGCTCTGCGATAGTCCAGAATGTTTCAAAGTCGTGATGACATATCTGTTCCGATGCAGATGGGGAAATCTGAAACTGCTGTTGCACCATCATCTGTTGGCCAGAAATTTGGTTCAACAGTTGACTCTCAGTTGATTAAACCTTCAGATGACTAATCCAGCAGTAAAACAAGCAAGTTTGGTGGCTTTGCAGCTGGGGCATCCGCAGGGAAGGCATTATTTTCATCTGAATTACTGGCTAAAATTCGAGCAAACCAAGAAAAGGCAGTTGGTGCTGGACTTCGGCATAAGGTGGCCTCAAGTTCTGCTAATGGAACAAGATCTATAGATGTGGGGACCTCACAGTCATCTCATAATTTACCTGGTGTGCAGCCTAAGTATAGGTTCGTCCAATATGTCCTTTTATACAAGAAGTTGGAAGCACTGATTCAGCTAGCATATTCCGGCATTTTCGGGATAGAATACCTCCAAAGGATCTTCCTTTATTTAAAGATCTTTTGAAGGAAACTGCTATCTTTAAGAAGGATCTAGATGGATCATTTTGGGTGCTGAAGCCTAAGTTTCAGAAACAACCTTATTAGAGGGTGCTACTAGATTTCTTCTTGTAACTTATCAGAAAGATCATTGGAGATACAGACCCTGGTGTATATAATTATCTTTCCAGCAATTGGATCGATGTTTGCATTTATAGGTCTCTTCCCGATGTTGGAATATTTGTAGACAAAAGAATTTAGAGAGGTTCCATGGTAGATTTTTCTGAGTTTTTAAGGTTTTGTTCTGTATTTGTAGTGCACATTGTCTTTCGATTAAACACTATAGTTCACTTCATCCAGTATCATTATCTATAAACAATGTTGTAAGATAATTATTATTTTTGAAGGATATTGTAATCGGAGAAACAAGATAAAGAGTTGTTTTCCAGTTCTTAATTTTTCATAATTAAAGAGAAAAAATAAAACCGCACAGGGAGATGGGAGAGGGATATGCCAAATTCAGGAAAATCCGAAAGAAAACCATTGCCAGAGAAGGCCTAACAAACACTATATTTTTTCATTTTATGTGCTAAAGAAAGATACAAGCTTTATGGCAAACAATATTCGAGCAGGAATGTCTAACTTACAACAAGGGACACCAGCCAGTCCAGATGGAGAAAGGAAAATAATTAATTTCTCTATCACATTGAATAAAACATAATGAGTCCTGAATGAAGACAAGACACGTATCAATATAACATCATCAAATGTGCAAGTATTTGGTATTCTTTGATATTTTTTCCTCAAAATTTCTTCACCAATTTTTTTTCCCCGAGAAAACATCAAACAAAGATCTCATACATAACAAATGCTCACACAATCAGAAAGCTGCCCACCCTGATGCAGTAGACTTGCTAGATCCAGATGTAGTAGTTGAAGGAAGATTTCTCTGCACAAATCAACAAGCGACTAAACTATGGTGTTTTATTAATGATCCCTATTACTTGAAAAGAGGCTACAGTTTATAGCAGCAGAAGTACCGATTATCATCAAAGGCAGAGCACAATGTTTCGTTTACACATAAAAAAGATGTAGAAACAGCACAAAAGAAAATCATCAGAAAAGAAAAATTTTTTTGGATACTAAGAGGAGTTCAAGGCGAAACATAAAGAACCCAGCCGTTTTCACCCTAAACAATAATATAATTGTCAACTTTTGCATGGCCATAAGCAGGGAAATGGCAAAAAAAATAAAAAGAGGATCTAAAAAACATTTTTTTCCAAGTTTGACAGGACACAAAATGTTCCTTTGTTGGTAAAGCCTAGATATTAAAACATGATTTTTCAAGAGGAAAATAAAAGCAACCTAATGTACATATGTTGGGTATGATTACATATGACTGAATATTGCTATACCATTTCTTAACATGGACTTTAAAAATAACTTCTAAGCGGAGCAGAATATATGAATGTCAATCACAAAAGTTAAGTTCCAAGAACGACTAAATACAGCGCATGATAATACCAGTTTACGTGTGCAACATCTTTTGGATATATTGGCAGTCTAATTCCATTAGTAACAAAATATATATTAAATGATTAATTTATTGTATATAATTTTAATTAACACACATACTAGCATGTCCAAAAATTCTATCACCTTCCTTAATAAGCCTGGGGTACAATAATGCCAATAAACTGGCTGCATACCTTAATTTGAGAAAGATCTGAAAAAGCTTCCCCAGTAGAATGTCTTGCGGTTTCCTTTGGTGCCCTGATACCAACTTTTTGACTAGCAGAGTTCATCCGAGCAGCAGCAGGATCATTAGGAGGTGGAGGGAGAGGAGACCTAATTTTCCCCGTGTCAGGTGGTGGGGCAAGCCCCATAATTTTAGGCTTTGGCCCTGATAACCCAGCGGCTGAAAGCATACCAGTTCCGCTAGTTGGTTTGGGCTTCACATTAATTCGGATAGTCTCACCTTCCTATTATGAAAGGTAATTAAGTGAAATCCATACTGAATCAATAAATAAATAACAATTTAGATCTTCATCAAACAACCCAAAATTTAGATCAATTGAAAAAGTACATTTTCCCATTGGTGGACACCGCAGAACAATATTGCAAATCCAATTTATAAGAAGCCAATGCGAAAGACACAAACTTGATTATGCCAAGCATCAAATATGAAAAGCTATCTCATAAATTTCATCACTACATAGAGGCAATGCAAGAATAAAACAGTGACAGTAAAAAAAGACTAAAAGAGTTAATTATGATAGTTATTAAATTTATTTTAAACTTGTTGGCTGTACCTTCAATCTATGATTAACAGCGGGATGAATATCAATATGGCTATCGCTCTCACTCGTCTCGCCAGTCTCTTTCTCGATTTCTCGTCTCACGTATTTCTCGTGATCCGATAACGCCACGTTGAAATCAAACGCTTCGTTCCTCTCGTTAAAACCTAACCCGATGAACGCGTGTTTCCCCGTTCCATCCTCGATCTTAAGCACAAAATACCGGGAAGAGTCGAGGACAGTCTCGACGGACGTCTCGCGCTGGCCCGGGTGGACGAAGCACGCAGCAAAGAGCTCGCCAGAGTTCGGATCCTCCAAGCGGATCTCGCAGCGGTCTTTGCAGGAGACGACTCGGAGCCTACCCGACCAGATCTTGTCGGACTGTAGCCACTCGCCGCATTTGTAGCCACCGGAGGTACTGCGTGGGGGGATTTTGTACACGGAAACTTCGCGGACTACGAGGAGCGTGTGCTCAAACGACTCCTCATCGTCAAACGACATTGTCGTTTCGCAAGGAATATCAAGAAATGTCTACTGACTTTAACAAATATATTCAGGAACAAGAAGGAACGAGGGACAAAAGAGGTGAAGGGAAGGTATCACATACCACCTGACCTGAGAGAACTTGCACTTGCAGGGACGTGGCTTCTAAGACTGATTTGAATGGTCAACCTTTTTGATTACTCCCTTTTTGGGCCTAAAATGGGGCCTAAACCTGGCCCAAATATTTTTTAAGCTAGATGGCCCAGAAGTTAGTCTTAGTAGGACACGTGCGGGGCATGTGGGGTGGAAAAACCCCTTTTAAAACCCAGCCGTTCCTAAATCAGATGCTTTTCTTGAGTCCGTACCAGTTCAGGTTCAAGAAATTGTGAGGATGTATCTTCAATTCTACATAAATGAGAATGGCGATAAAGTCTACACTACTAAGGTAGAATATATTAGCTGTCTCTTTGTTGAACGTCAATTATGTATGTCGTTTTTTGGATTGTAAAGATGATTATGTTGCGCGTATGTTGATCGGTTCAAAGTTGATTATTTGTGTTTTCTTGTTTTTCTCCTTCTACCCATTAACATTTATTGTATTATTGAGTGCAGAAAGACTCCCCTGGTGGGATTCCCACTCAATCTGCTCATCCAGGTACTCTATCTTGCTTATTTATTCAATGTCTTTCATTATTATTAGATTTTTTTTTTCCCTAAATCAATTATTTGTATTATTTTACGTCATGTGAAAATCGTTCCATATCAGATTTAGTAGTTATTGATTTATTTTGTCTTTCTGTAATTGGTTAAAAGTATTCGGTATATCTTCACTGAAAGTGTTACATTCTTTTGATTGTTGAGAATTAGTTTCTCCGCCTTGTAACAATAGCTCTTGAAATGTTAGAGGATGATTCAAACTGAACATCTTTGTAAATTTCCTCTGATTTTTTCATTTGTTTTAGATTCTATATCATTTTGAAATGGTTTGGCTAAATAGCACCATCTCACTGAACTATTCACTATTAGCTGTTATCACTGTTTACTTACTCAAAACACATTTACAATAAAAAAATTTCTGATACCTTAAAAAAAATGGGGAACAAGGTTTGAAGTAATTTTGTCTCCTTTTAAATACTTTCAATTTCTCTACTTTATCAAAAAATGGTTTTACCTATAAAATAATAGGATAATAACCTAATCACTAATAAAATCAAAAGTTAATTATTTTTTTTGCAATGAATTAAAACATGATAACTATGCTGGCAATTAACAAAAAGTCCAATGCTTATGAGTGATATTTACCCCTAGTTTTGTTATATTGGTACATAAAAATGATCTGGGATATAGCATAGGTGAGAATAACTTTTATTAGGTTATATGGGAATAGTAAGTGAATAAATGCTGTCATTGTAAATGAGCATTTGCTTGATTATTGAGCATCCCTCACATTTTTTGTAAGATTTATGATCTTTTTATGAATAATCTGTGTATTTTTCTAATTGCCTTTGATTTCCACTTCTTAATATATTACCTTCCAACTGCAGCTCGCTTTTCGCCTGATGACAAGTTCTCGAGGCAGAGAGTTCTTCTGAAGAAGCGGTTTGGACTTTTGCCCACTCAGAAGCCTCTTCCAAAGTACTGAAATTATTTTTGAGGATCATAGACTGCCAGTGTGTCACTTGCAACTACTTTATTTTTCAACATTTCATCTTTCAATGGTTGTGTTGTGTTGGGGTATGGTTGTATGCCAGTGTTGGATAGATGATTGATCCAAAAGAATATTATTAACATTTAAATATGTCATTATGGACATAAAATTTTCCAAGTCTTGGATGTTTGATATGGATTTAGAGCACCTTTAGCATTATGCTTTATATATACTGGTTTTTAAATTACCTCTGCATATTCCTTCAATGAATAAAGGGTTCACAGTACTTTGCTGCTAAGCCCATGATTCTACCAGATTAGGGTTTATACATGCACTTGCCCAGTCTGGAAATACTAGTGATGAATTTGTGAAGAAAAGCAGAGGTTGAGATTTAGCTATTTTGTTATAGCAATTGAATTCAGTGATAAAATGGAATGCTTTCCTTGAGCTAAAAAATATAAATATTGGAAACATAGATAAAATTAATTCAATTGGACTATGCATAAACTAGAAAGGCAATTACAAACTTAATTCAATTAGATAATGGTTAATTTCCTTTAAAATCCCAGGAATAAATCAAAATATAACACAGATCTATAAATAAAATATTTTAGTGAGTGGTAGTTCGGTAATAAAAGCGAAGACTTGGGTGCAAATTGGAAAACATAGCTCACTTGGTTTCTAACAGTTGAAAACACAAGAGTGCCTCTTAATTGGTGCTTGCCGGTCTTCGCAGACTCACAAGACTGTCTTACATCCACAACTGTTATACGTACGATCTAAACCCTAGTTTTCGCAATTTCGTTTCAATTTTCTTATTCTGTGACTTCTATTTCTAATTTATTGATTCTGCAATATTGTTTCAGTAATGGCCAGGAGTCTAGTAAGATTTCTGGTGCTGTTTTTGGCGATTTCGATCTGCCATGCTGCTTCGATCTTTCAACCGATTTCGGAATCTCACCGATCCGCTGCGTTAGAAGTCTTCAAACCTGTGGATGGGTCATTTGACAGGTACCATTTCGATTTTAACACTATTTGGACTCACATACACTCTGTTATTTATTTATTTATTTTTTGTGCTTCTAGTGTGTCTTACAGAACAAAGATTTTTTTTGTTACACATTTATATATAGTTGGCTGATGAGAAAATTGGATTTTCAAGGACGGATTTCATAGAAAGGTCTACTTGTGAATGAATTGCGTTTTGATTTTTTTAATTTTAAAAATTGGAAGATTTGAAGCTGCTTTGTCTATTCGTTTTTCCACCTTTATTTGTAGGTGAAATGAATTCCATGCGTTTGATTAGGGGAAATTGACTTTATTCTTATTTTTAGCTATTTCTCTCTTTCGGAGTAGCTTTTGGTTTATATATTTTTTTCTTTTCAGCTGTTTTGGTTCTACAAATTTTGTATGTAAAGTTCCTTTGTACTATAATCCTCATCATCCTTCAAGTGAAAGAACTATCTGATTTGGTTTTGCTTTTACCAGCTTAGAAGAGACTTATGAGGCTCTGAGATCCCTTGAGATTCTTGGAGTTGAGAAAGAGCTTGACGTGAGCAAGAATACTTGCGGTTTTGTATCAAAAGCCCTTGAGTCATCCTCTTCAGCTCCAAAAGATTTGTTGTATGCTTTGAAAGTCAACGGCATTTTAAAATGCAATATTAACGCACAAGTGTTTGAGGTATCTTTGAGCTCCTGTAACTGATGGCTTTTTTTTACCTTGGAAGTTGTTGCCTTTATATTTTGAAGCATTTTAGCAGTGTGTGAACAACATGCTTAAGTTTTTATTCTCTATAAAGGAAATCATTTCAAGACTCCAAACTGATGTCCAAGGTGCAAGTTCGTTGCTTGACTTCTACTGTTCAATTGGAAGTTTGAAACTTATCAAGGTGAACTATGATTTAAACATATACTTTCTCCTGATTTAGGATTCAACGCATATTTTTATTTTTACTGATCTTATGTTACATTGGAGCTAAATTTTCTTTTCTTTTGTTTATTTATTTATTTTTACTTATAGAAAAATAAGATATGCCTGAGGCTGTGGTTGTGAAATTCTTTTACTGTTGTCAGGTTGTTGAAGGGATGCTTAATGCATCTTCTCTTCAGTGTGTTCTCGCTTTTTACATTTTTCTCATTTTGATTAAAAAAAATTTAATTGATCTGTTGATACAGGATCAAACTTCTAAAGCTGATTTACATCTTAGCGATGCTGAAGGAGTTTTGTACTCTATCAAGGTTAGTTGTTTCTTTAACTGCCAATATTTTTTATGGTGGAAAAGAGTCATTGTTAGACTTCCCTGATAAGCTAGGCCAAAAGAGATCCAGCTGCTGGTTGAACCTGACTTTGAAATGAGTAGGTGGGGGAGGTTTTCTGTTGGACCTGACTCAGTGCTATCTGGCTCTTACTTTCTTACTGCCACTTTCTTGTTCTTCTTATGGAGCATTTGTTTTCTAACTGACTGAAGTAATGTTTGCAGGCGCTGAGCCAGAGTGATGGAAGGTGGCGTTATAGTTCTAACAATCCTGAGTCAAGTACCTTTGCTGCTGGTAATTATTTTTAAGGATGCAGTTAACTAATTATAGGCTTGTGTTGTTTTATAATTATTTCGACTTGTAGCTTTAATACAACTTCAGTTATTTTATTGAGCATAGTTTCCATCTTTATGTTGCTTATTATTTTGATCTTAATTATCTGCTAAAATGGGCTTATGCTTATACCCCTGACTTGCTGTGATTCTTGCAGGAATAGCACTTGAAACACTTGCCGGAGTTGTCTCATTGTCATCTTCTGAGATTGATCAATCTATGGTATTTTGCAACTTCTGAGAGGATATTCCACTCTTTTCATTAGATTTTTCTTTGATTCATGTATTAACATGTGTTATACATACTTTTGCTTTATTTTTAATTCTTTATGTTTCTATTTTTTCATGATTTTATTTTCACTTATATTTGTATCCAGCCTTTCCTGCTTTTCTTAATTGTTAACTTCAGCTGAGCAATATTCATATACTGCATTTGCTTACAATTTGCAGATTGGTACTGTGAAAAATGATGTAATGAAGCTGTTTGACAGTATTGAGAAATATGGTATTGTAGTTTCTGCCTCAAATTTGGTTTGAAGAATTTTTTTTTTTTTTTTCCCTTTTTCTCCCTATATTCATTTTATGATTTTATGCTTATAGACTTCAAATTTGCAATAAAACTGTACTACGAGTCATAGATCATAGGTTTGGAAGGATCTTAGCCAGATAATTACAGCCTACTGGCTCAAATGGAGAGCTGCTTCTTTTTTCTTATATGATTGTTTTGGAGGACCCAGTACAGTATAAAGAGAAAATATTACAAGAATCTTAAGGGAAAATATTGCCTTATCCTTCTAAATATTAGATGGTGAAGTATTCTAGGGAAATGAGCATAACTAGGAATGAAGATGTTTGGAACGGCAGGCATGTAGAATGAAGTATAGGCTCTAGAGAAAAATTAAGAATGGGACTGCATGCATATTTATGTTCTATCTATTAGATTGATTTTATATAGCCTAAGATACCCCTATTTAGGTATGCTTGCGTGTCTTTCTAGTTTCTGATGAAATGATGGTTTATAACTGGTTGTAAATTTTTAATTCATAATCTATTTTTCAATTCTATGGTATCCTTGTCTAATCAAGTTTCCTTATTGTAGATGATGGGGCCTTTTACTTTGATGAGAAAGTTGTTAACATACGTGAACAACTGGGTCCTCTTTCAACTACCGCATCAGTTGTTAGAGGGCTGACAGCATTTGCTGCTGTAACCAATGGAAGTTTTAAAGTGAGTACAAGTATATTCATTAGTACATACCTCAGGCGCCATTTTCTGTTTCACAATGTGCTATTGATTCTGTATTCTGCTTGCAGCTTCCAGGGGATAAAATATTAGGTTTAGCAAAATTTTTCCTTGGCATTGGAATTCCTGGTGATGCCAAAGACTTCTTTAACCAGGTGGACTCATTAGCTTGTTTGGAAAGCAATAGGCAAGTTGTTTTCTGGAGTTTTCAGTATTTTCGCCTTTCTATCAAATATATTTATGTGATGCTGTTGTGGGATAGACTCTTTTTGATAGCAATCAACTGACTTATCTTTGAGGTATAGAATTTTTAAGTTTCTTCTTGGAGAACAGTTTTTAACAATATATTTTCTTGGAATATAGACTTACTCCTTTCTTCAATATATGCTGCAATGACAGCTTTATAGCTGAATTTTCTAATCCCAAGAGTTAGGTTAAACGATTTAATGGTTCTAACCAAGAGGTCATAGGTTCAAATTCCTTCAAGTCACCTACATTGGATATAATTATATAGCACAAGTTTCCTAGTTGTAAAGTTGTAGGGTCAGAAGTCGCTTCTAGTTTAGAAATCAGTGACCTACGGAACGGGAGGGATTTAAGCATAGAGTAAAAAAGAAGGCTAAATTATCGGTTCTATGTTGTGGCCTTAGAACCTTGTTCTCATTTTTACTTGCACTGAATTTTACTTTTTGATGTGCAGAATTGCCATTCCGCTTATCCTATCACTTCAATCTACAGTACTTTCAGTGACAAAGGATGAGCACCTAAAGGTTTGTTTCCTAATATATAAGTCCTGTCTTCATGATGCTGTAATTTTTTGATTGGCTAGTTTCTCTGATATCGGTAGTTGGCTTCATTTTCAGTTTTTGTAATCATCTAGTTACCACCTCAGTTTTCTTCCTCTTTCTTGAGATGTTCTGGGATCCTATATTTGTTAAATGTGTCTACAATTTTTCTGTTTTCTGATTTTTTTGACAAGAAAAAAGGTGAAATGTGTATATTTAGTAAAGCTGCTTTATGCCTCCAATGCTTTTAGTCTGATCTATCACTTTGACACTGCCCTTCACACATTCAGAATAAAGATAGCTTGGGTTTGTGGATCCCTAAATCACAAAATGTGTGTACTTTGTAAAGCTTCTTTATGCCTCCATTCTTTTTAGTTCACTTTTACAGTGTCCTTCACACATTCAGAATCGAGATGGTTCAGGTTGATGGATCCCTATATTGCGTAATGTGTATACTTTATAAAGCTGCTTTATAAAGTATACTTTGTATTGTGTAATGTGTATACTTTACAAAGTTGCTTTATAGCTCCAATGTTTAGAGTGATCTGTTACTTTTACGGTCTTCACACATTCAGAATCTAGATGGTTTTTGTTGGTGGATCCCTATATATATTTTCTGGATGCCATTGTATCAAAACTTGTCATTATTCCTGCGACAATTATGAATTTGCTGAATTTTATTGACCTGTTTTATGGGGTTTCTTTAATTAATTTTGAATTTGTTGTTTATTCCCTGTAAATCAGATTAAGGTCACTACTGTGCTTGGTGCAAATGCTCCTCCTTTAACAGTGAAAATTGTGCGGGCATTTTCGTCTGGGCCAAAGGAAGCAACCATTGTTGAGAACAAGGTGCTGAAAGTTTCCTTCTGTTAACCTCTATTTGCTGCAAGTAACATTTTTTATTTGGCTAACTTCAATCTACTTTCTTTGTCGTTTATGTAATTTAGGAACTCAAATATGATCCAAAGAGTGAATCTTATTTCTTAGATTCAGTGCCAAAGCCTGTTGATGTCGGAAATTATATTTTTATTTTTAAGGTATTATTATTATTATCATCATCATAATCATTATCAGTTGTTTACCACTTCAGGTGAATGATTTATCTTACCTCATAGCTATATTTCTGTATGTAGTTTGATGCCAATTTTGAATTTTGTAGATGGTGCTTCATGATTCTGATCATCAAAGTGTCTATGCTACTGGAACCGAAACTCAAGTACCAATATTTGTGACAGGACATATTAAGTTTGATGTTGCTGAAATTGCAGTTCTTGATGATCATGGGAGTGTAGACACACAAAAAAAGTATGTTGTTACAATTTTCAGATTTGGCTATAATTTTTTTCCTACATATTACTGATGATGGTAATTTAGATGCTTTTTAATCGCAGATGTGGTTTTTTCGAATTCATTCCAATTTAACTGTTTCTTGCTTTTAATTAAACTTCAACCCCATAATTTGGATTTTTATTTTTACACCCATGATTTGTATAGGCTGCAGTTGGGTGGAGAAAATATTGTGTCATTATCGGCAAACCACTTGCAGAAGCTCCGTCTATCCTTTGAACTGACCACCCCTTATGGGAATGCTTTTAAGCCACATCAGGTATGTGGTTGTTTAAACACCTCCTTAGGAATTTATTGACAATAGTTGTTTGAGATATTGTATTGGAGTGCAGACATTTCTCAAGCTGATACATGAAAGCAAGGTTGAGCACATCTTTGTGGTGGGGAACTCTGGGAAAAAGTTTCAGATAATTCTGGTTAAGTATCTGTATTTTTTTTTTTTTCTCCTTCACCCTTTTTCATAATTTCAGCTTCAGTCAGTCAGTTATTAATGGTGCCAGTGTTTGTAAGCCTAACTTTCAAAATCAATGACGAAGTTGTATTGTTAACTGGCCATTGTTTGTGAAAAAATAAGAATTTTATGTTGATCATATATATGGCAATATGTCTTGCAGGATTTTCTTGGACTGGTTGAGAAGTTTTTCTATCTCTCAGGTAGATATGAGATTCAACTCGCAGTTGGTGATGCTGTGATGGTGAGCATGAGTTTGTTTCTTTTAATTTTTTTTCTATCTTTTTGTGTGCTAACAATATGGGCTAAATATGTTGTGTATCCTTGTAGGAGAACTCTTTATTACAAGATATTGGCTGTATTGAATTAGATCTGCCAGAGCCCCCTGAGAAGGCACCCCGTCCTCCAGCACTGCCTGTTGATCCCTATTCAAGATATGGACCTAAAGCAGAGATAACCCACATTTTCAGGGCACCAGAAAAGCGTCCACCCCAGGAGCTATCCCTTGCTTTCTTGGGTCTTACTCTTTTGCCATTTATTGGATTCTTAATCGGGGTGAGTCATGAATAATCTATTTCCCTTGGACATTTTAGCTTTTTGTGTGAATTTTTATTCAACTTTTGTGTGTTCCATTTGTCTTTTCCTCAGCAGTGAGTGATATTTGATCTAATACTTTATGTCATGGACAGCTATTACGATTAGGGGTGAACCTGAAAAATTTCCCTACTTCAGCCGTGGCTTCTATATTTGCCATCCTCTTCCAGCTTGGCATTGCAGCAGTTCTGTTACTCTATGTTCTTTTCTGGTTAAAGGTTAGTTTTTATTTTTATTTTTATCTTAATTTTATTTCAGTTAGTGTATATTGGTCGGTTAGCCCTTTGTGGGATGGCTGTTAGTTTATGTGATATATACAATTTTAATTACATATGACTTACAACAGATGAGAACTTAGAGAAGTTAAATATACAATTTTAAGTGCTGCTGTTGTAACAATTTGTTGATTTTCTTTCTGCAGTTGGATCTATTCACAACATTAAAGACACTCGGTTTCTTGGGGGTTTACTTGATGTTCGTTGGTCACAGGATCCTTTCACACCTGGCTTCGGCTTCAGCCAAAGTGAAATCTGCTTGAAAACAATGAACAAAATTTCATTACAATAGTGACTCAACTAAGTGAGGGTAAAATTTTCTTTGCAAGGCGAGCAATGGAGACTATGGTGAAGTTTTGTAGGACTCTAAAGTTATATTAACCTGTTGAGAATTTCAGTTCGCATGGTCCATATTTACAATGAAAAACTGGAAAGAAAGTTTATTTACTCCTATCTCACGTTCATGCTGCTAATGCTTTTTCACATTGTTGAAGATTGTTTCAATCTCGACTGAAAACTAGGCTGGGATTCAGTTCTGTAAGCCGATCATTATCCCAAACATTCCATTGCTACTTATTTCAGGTCAATTCATACACCAAGAAATCAAAGTATAAGAAGTCATCAGCATACTCCACATATTTGTAGTATGTTTCCATCATGTACATGTTCATTTAATTTTGTGGGAGAATCACCGGCATCTTCGTAGCCCCTCCGAACATTACTTGAGGAATCAAATATCCTCGAAGTATGTTTCCCTTGGAATTGTTCCAAAATTCTGTTGGTGAACAATGCTGTAGTAGAGTAACGTAATATAATGGCTGACAACGGTTGAACAATGCTGAGACAACTCAAATTAACCAAAGTAAGTGTCAATTAAGTGAATGTTTCAACAGAGAAGAGCTCTGAAACCAGAATCACCCGTACAACAACCAAAGCTTCGTTGAATCATCAAGAGGACAGACAACATTACTTTGATGAGTCTATTTGTTATTATTTAACATACTTGCGATATTGTCTTGAATTTGATATAGAAATTCTGATAATTTTCTAGCATTTTAATACCAAACACTTGGACTGGATGCTGATCACTGGTACAGTAGTAGCCAAGCCATGTAAGCGTCATAATATATCAAGCTTAGAGGCGTACGAATCACGTGAAAACTAATTTATGGTAACCAGGTGTTGGTGGTTAGGACATTGCTTGCTGTGGGTTTGTTATAATTGATTCATCGACGCTGTTGAGGAAGTTAGAAGGTTATACTTACGTGATTTTAATTGTCGAAAAAGTTTTGAGAGAGTTAGGTGATGAGCCTAACCCATTTTTAACAATAAAGACAACGTTAAGAAGTATCTTTGAAAAGAATAATAATTCAGAGTTTCAGGGGCAATTAATTTGTGGAAATTTAGGGTTAAAATATTGAATACCAATTGAATTCGATTGGTAAAAGAATTGATAGAGAGCATGTAACAAAATCAAGATTTTTTTATTGGAAACAATAATGATACATTGATTCAAAATTAAACAAAACTCAAAAATAGGGTCACATTTCCCATATTATATCTCTATGGGTCCTTATTAGATAAATCTGTTCTGTTATGTTATTTATTTATTATTATCTTTTTCTTCACGAGTGGTACCAAACCATCCTATGTGTCTAACATGGTCCACATGGCACACGGGCCATGCCCCCACCGTGGTGCCACATTGAGAATCAGATAATGAGGGTGGGGTTTTGTTGGCAACTCCACATGATTTGGACCAGACATTGTTGAATTATCATCCCACGGGGGACCATGTTGCTGAAAAACTTAAAGTCACTTCCACTGAATTATGAAACCAAAGTAACAACAAGAAGTTAGTCGAAGGTCAAAAAGATTCTCACGATTGCCACTGAACCTACAGTTGATCGATTAATTATGATCCCGAAATGTTCTTCTCCATCAATATGCTTGCATTTATCCGCCTGTTAAATTAAATATAACAAGGTTTTATCACGTGATATACAACTTGTTTTTGTACTCAACATGTTCAATTATTGTACTTTTGTTTTTCAATTCTGCTGTGCAGTATTGTGATCAGTTCGGGCTCCGGCTCCGGCTCCGGCTCCGGCTCAGGCTGAGGTTCTCGCAGAACGAAGTCTCCTTTAGAAGTGGTTTAAGTTGGTGGACTAATTAACTAACCAAGAGTTGATTAATAGTAATTAAAGCCTTAATTTAATGAAAATTTATTGGCAAAACGGACACATCATACGTACGTCGTCATCTGCAAATAATTGAACAAGATGCAGCTGGAATTTCGAATATAATTTTTATTTTAATAATTTGTAATGGGGGGCTATCAGGTAGGGTTTCTTCATCGCCAATAATATATTAGTCTTCATCTCTTTCCTCCATGGAAGCAGTCATGCTCCTGGATTATATATATGTGTGCATATATAAGTGGAGTAAATTGTATATACTAATATATAATTCTAATTAATAATCTTATCTTGTTTTAATTAAAGATCCATCAACAGAAGAACATCATAATTATTTATAAATGATGCCTAATAGATAATTATAACTAATTGGCTTTCAATCAATACATACTTTAATATTTCTCTTCAATTAAATGATGGTATCCCATTATATGATTGTGTTGAAGCTTGGTTAACATGTGCATGCAGAAATTCTCTGTAAACAAAGGATGGAAGAAAGGAATGTCAGATATGGCGGCTTACATGATATCTTATCGAAGACCTGCTGGCATATGCCAGTAATGTGCTACGAATATAGGATAATATATAAAAGATAATAGAATCTAAGCGGTTGATTAGGGTTTTCTTGTGGATGTGGGTTAAATTGGAATGTATCACAATCAATCAGTATCTGCCATCTTCTTCCTCCTCACTTGTTGCTGCATTTCCGTGTAATATGTTAGCTTTCCATCTCTATTTAAATGCAAATATTGTTATACAAGGAAAGCCATATTTTTATTTTACTCATAGAGTATCTAATCACAGATTCTTAATATCTCTTCTGAAAGATATACATATTGCCACCGTAATTAATATATTTTAATTTCTTGTCCCTTGTGGGTTAGCCTCTTAATTAGCCATATAATAATTATTTGCTCTAAGGTGCAAGGGGAAGAAGAAGATGAGAAACTTGTTCGAACACGGACCTTAGAATCTTTAATTATGTGAGGTCAGGTCACATCATATTTGTCTGATTAATCTATCTTTATACTCGAATCTCTAGCTAGATTATATACTGCGCGATGGAGTTCAATTAATTAGGATTAAAACATGATGAATGAACGAATTAAATTAAAAACTAATTAATTAAACATCAAGAAGAGTGGGCTCAAAGATAGTTCGTTGGTAGGGAAAGTCTGATACTAGTTTTGCCACCTACCAACCTCATGAACCAAGTGACAGAAATTGAAGTTTGGCTGTGATTAAGGCATATGTGGCTCCCAGAGTTAAATCAATCTACGTAAATCCAATCAA
Source organism: Anacardium occidentale (assembly GCA_026122585.1). Classification (NCBI taxonomy): domain Eukaryota; kingdom Viridiplantae; phylum Streptophyta; class Magnoliopsida; order Sapindales; family Anacardiaceae; genus Anacardium; species Anacardium occidentale. The sequence continues at coordinate 354,798 of JAJEJH010000049.1, forward strand.
CCATTGATCTATCGAGATCATTTTTTTATATATTATTCATGCAGGCCAGTCCAAACTAATTATTATTTGATCATTACAAATACAAGAATTTGTCGGTCCATTTGCATTTGCATTTGCATGCATATATATATATAGAGAAAGAGAATCTCATACGACACATTATTTATATATGGAGGTGCCCTGTGAACTATAGTTCTTCGTCAACATTATTTGTCTCACACTTGGCTGCATAGAGATGGACATCAACGCGTCTCTTGATATGTCTCGCAATATGTGAGGAATAGTCCCCTAATAATGTGATTAATATATAATTCAGTCATTATGGGTGGATCAAAGCAATGGTTCAAGTTTCACTTTCTGATAAATAAATAAATATATATATAAATATATGGTGAAGATGACATAATACAAGGGGGGTTAAACATAAATAAATGAACGTGAGGAGTCTCTCACTTTAGCTTAACGATCACAGATTCTAGCCTATCTTTGATCGATATATGGACGTGACAAAAATGGAATGGATCTCTATTATTGTCTGGGTGAAGGTGAAAACAGTAAGGGAAAATAAACTATGACCAAGAGTCGAAAATTAGGTAATCTACTTTACTGCTCTGAACTGAAACTGCAATTAGATATATAAAATCGTGAAGAGGGAAAGATTTTTCAGTTAAAACTTTGCTCTCTGCCACAACCTGAAAGCGAGGATGATTTAGATAAAAGAAAAAGAGCTTTGTTATTAATCAGAAAAATTCATATACATGATTACTCATGCATTTATGATTCAAGCTATCTCTTGACAACAAAAATTTTACCATTAAGAAGTACATACTAACAATAGTGATGAATAGAATATTATTAAAGTGATTTAGTCTATTACGTAGAAACCTGCATCTCTTATTATATTATCAATTTTTGGCGAAAGTCTTGCAAAATACTAATAGGAGATTACAAACTTTGTATTTATAGAACAAAAGGAAGATATAATTGAATAATTATATAATTAAATATACTTAAATCCTAATATATTGAATATAAACATAAAATGAACTTAGTTTCAAAGAAAATTGGATGAGTATGTGATCTTAGAAAGATAGAAAGTGATTATTATTTCATAAGGGTAGGGGATGTAGATGGGAAGTAATCTTTTAACAATAAGAAATGAAAGTGGCATGTTGATGAGATTGCAGATATGGTTGATACTCCCAAGCGTTCCTCTTCTTAATGATTTTGGATAAAAAGAATTCTACGCAACACTCTAAGTTGACCTATGTCTAAATGATGTGTATAGGGCTGTATGTTGGGCATATAAATGGTCATTTCTTTGGTACAATACTTGTACATTTGACTAAAGTGATGTTTGACCACACAATAATTGTCTCTAATTTTTGAAATGTGAGTAGAGCTCTAGAAACTATTCATTTTTCTGCATAAATGAACAACACATTAATGATCAAGATTTTTGTTTCATAGCTTGTCATAAAAAACATATTTTAACTTTGCATTCAATGCACTACTTATGAGTTATACAACATTTGTGGCATTCCAAAATGTAATATGCCTATTAGTCATTTTGTAAAAACTAACCAAGGATATGCACTTTTTGGCTCATGGTTCTTTCTAAAATTTTGTATGTAGGCATACTCCACCTATAATTAGTACTCAAATTGATTCTTTAAAGGTGTAGGCTACCTCTAAAAGCTCAATACTAAAATGCATCAAGTGGGATTATAAATTTTCACCCTTCTTTTAGAAAACATTTCCCAGGTGGCTAATTGGTATGGAAACCCTTTAGTCACTTGGAATTACCTAAGGAATTTTATGGACAACTATTTCCAAGAAACGATGGAACTAATAGGTAGCTTCTTTAACTATCTCTACCTTGCTAGTGAATGTAATTGTCAAATAGTGATATCTAACCAGTTTAGAGACTTGGTAGACATTTATTATGTCATTGAAGACAACCAAATGATTTTATGAATCATCAATTTTGTTAAATGCAACTATTAATGGTGCTTCAAAGTTGTTGGGTAGAGGTGCATGACATACCATTAGAAAAAATGAGGATTATTTGATTCCAAAATTTGGCTTATCCTTTTGAGCCACCAAATTGTCAAGGGATTATTTGAGCTCTTGTAGCAGGATGCTTACTTAGTTATTTTCAATAACCTTTTTTGGAAAGACTCATCAAGCATTCATGTGATTGCATAAGTTAGGTCTTTGAGCTTGGCAATTGAGGTTGCTTACTCATAAAAATACTCCTTAAGTTATCTTGTGATGGCAATATATAGACTCTATCCATATGAAGTGTAGCTATGCAAATTAAGGGTCAAGGTCTTCATAGTGTAAGTTAATGCTTGCATGTCATAGGTTACCACTATTATGACATGAGTTGTAGTTTGCATATTGTGGGTTGACATCATCCAAATGTGAGTCATGATAATATGCGTGTCATGGTTTGACACCATCAAGACGTGAGTTATGACAATATGCATGTCATGGCTCGACACCATCATGACATGAGTTGTAATCTTCACATCATTGGTCAGTGCCATCAAGAAGTGAGTTACGTATACATGACGTTAGTTGTCACTATCATAAATAGTAGTAGGTTTGTAGCATAAGTTGTCGTCTATATATTGGGAAGGATTCTATGTTTTCTATCTATGAACAACTTGCTAGTTGTCTTTACTAGTAGAGACAAAAGATAGTCGTTTGAGAGGGTTATGATCTCATAACAGACACATGATGAGAAGGGATTAAGCTCCTCGATGGTGTTGTCAGGATACTTTTATCCATTTATCATATCAAAGCACTAATAACATCAGTCAAACCTCCAATGACATTATTCAATCGTGTTTTTGCACCAAACATTATTAGTTACACTCTAACTACCAATTTAAATTGGTTTTTAACAACATGTCTAAGTTGTACTAAAAGAGAGACACTTTAATGGGCTTTGGTAGCTTGACTACTAAGGTATTCCTTAGTAGGAAGCCATCAAAAAAAAGTGTTACATTAGAGATTGATGAGAAAATAATGTTTTATTAAAAAATTGAAGAGTTTTTCAAGGATTTTTTTTTTATCGCTAAATTGTTTATAGTAAAAATTTCATCAACGAAAAGTACACATAATTGTAAAGTGCAATGTTATGTCAATATTAGTAGTGAACAAGATATTTTTTATTGGAAATTGGTGTCACTTTGTCTCTGTACAATCATGTATTTATAAGATAAGAAAAATGAGTAATTGAATAATTATATAATAAGATATACTTAGATCATAAGATTTTGTATTTATATATTTAAAACTCCGTTCTCAAGGAAATTGGATGGTTGTGGAATCCTAAAAGGGTAGGAATAAATTGCTACCTTTTTTTGCCCTAAATGTGATTAGTTGTGTTCCAATTGCTAGTACAAGTTCAAGTTGTCTATGAGGAGAGACACTTTGACTAGTTTCAGTTGATTGACTACTCAAAGTATTCCTTGATCTTTTTTCACAAGGAATCATAAGAAAAATATGTTTTGTTAGATATTGTCGAGAAAATAGCGTTTTGCTTGAAAAATGAAAAGTTTTACAAAATCCCTCCTCTAGTACCTTTTTGTTTATGGTGATAATTTCATCAACAAGAAGTATACGCACTTGTAAAATGCAATATTATGCCAACAATAGTAATGAACAAAATATTTTCAAAGTGATTCGATAAACTAATCAAAAGCCTATACACTGTTGTGTTACTAATTTTTTGATGAAAATTCAGCAAAATAATAATAAGAGATTACAACTTGTTATCCATTTGCCTCTAAATAATCTTGTATTTATATAATAAAAAGGTGAATAATTGAATAATCACCTAATTAAATATATATATAGATCTTAATACATTGAATTCAAACATCTAATGAACTTCATTTATAAGAAAATTAGATGATTATGAGATTTTATAAAGATAAAAAATGATAATTATCTTATTATAATAGATGATAGAGATGAAAGGTGATCTAATAACAATAAAAAATGTAAATAACATGTTAAAAAAATCGTAAGAACAATTAAAATTGACAAGAGTCTTTGTTTTTGATAATTTTAAATAAAATAAAATTTACCCATATTTTAAATTCATTTAAATGTAAATGATATTAACTATACATTCTATACTAAACGTTTTATGAATACATTTAACTAAATCTAAGTATTATTGTAAAACATCATTTAATCGTACACCATTATGTAATAATAAATGAAAATCATTTCATCTACGTATTTAAGTATTTATATGATACCCTTTGACACGGATCTCTTCAAATATATATTAATTCTCATTCTTCTTAGAAATCTCGTGTTGCTCATGCTTTTTTATAAAAATATAGGATGAATGTTATTTTCAAAATTGTTTTTTAACATTGTTTTGTTTGTGTTATATGGTTTTCCTGATCTCTTTTGTCTGAGTTGTGGCTCACACACGTTTGCGGCGCATAAATAATTAACATCAGGCATCTAAGTCATCAACACAGCCTCCGCAGACACGCTAGCTCCCTCTTTACTCAATCATCTTCCTCTCTTTCTCCAAATAATTTAGCCAGTTGTCGCCACTACAACCATGCAATGTCAATACGCGTCCAATCCTAAAACCAACATTTTTTTTTTTTTTTTTTACTTTGTCTTCTGAATCAAAAGAGAAAAGACTGGCCGACATCTCTTGTCGAATCGTACTCCGGCTAGCAGGAGCCAAAGCCATAACCATAACCATCGCTGCAAAAAGCTGTGTTTTGGAGGGACGGAGGAGTTGATGAACATCAGGTTCAACTTCATCTTGAACTTCTACTGGGATGATAATTGTGATTCAATCACATCCGGGGCCGTGTGCACCGCAATGCTTATACTTGTAGATAACAATTTCCCGCGTTCTGAAGCTATCATCGATATCTCTTTGGACGTGGGTACATACATTTAATATTATTTAATATATTTTTAAAAAACTTTGAGAAAGACATAAAGTTGGAAATTTGTGGGTGTGTCTGACTAATCATATAGCATTGAAAGCGCCATTTTATTCCAAATCACCTTCAATTTCACTGTATGATAATTCCTGGTTGATGCTGACATTCCATTCATTGCATACCACGATAGGTTTGTTGAAAAAAGAGGTGTCTAGTTTTCTATTGCCGTAAACCTTTTCATTTCAAAGTTTCCCTCTTTAATTAATTAAATTAATCCTAATTATAAACCTATTCTCATGATAAACAACATCGATTAAGTAAAATCACAAAAAAAATCTATTTATGTGTAATGAATAAATTAATTAAAGAGCATATTTAGATTTCTATTTTTAAGTCTTAATATTTATGCACTTGAAGACAACTAATATGGCCCTTTCCAAGCAATTAATTGATATAACCCCAACCGTTCATCAATTTAGGCAACTCATACATACACACATCCCCGACTGTACATATCAAAATATTATCGAATAACACAAATTTCAAAAGTTTTGACAAAAGCCATCCACGGAATCGAAGAGCAAAAGCTAATCTTAAGGCAAAACTTGCCCAACCCCAAATCCAAAACTGCTTTTTAGGGTAAATATTAAAACTATGTGCCATTTGATTAAACAAAAGTATTGCCCTTTGCTGCTGCAAATGAGGAAGCAGTTCTCAAATTTATTTAATGAGTAACATTAAATTACATGTTATAATTTGCCTGCATTTGTGTGAAACTAATATTATCATTTACAATTAATGATGTTGTTGTCAACTCCTTGTGTATGAGATCTTAGGATAATCATTGTAACAATTATTATATATAAACACTTAAATATTAAATCAATAATTGTAGGCCACAGACATGATTTTTTCTTGCACCAACGCCAATTAAGATCAAGTTGCCAATGAACATTAGAGAATGCCACGCAGGCTCCAATACATGACAGGATTTTGATTGGTTACAGTAGTGTGACAAGATGTTGGTCCACCAAGAAATAGCCAAATCCCACATTATAGTTACAAACAGCAGGATGATATTGTTTACTATACCTTAATCCCAATTAAACATATAATTAAAATGTGTGAAGAAATTTGTTAGGGTACGCGGCATGAAAAGATCGATATCTATCAGTATGTCAGGTCCGTCCCAGAAAGAGAAGATGACTTATAGAAGAGTATGAAGTAAAAAGAAGACATAAATAGAAGGAGAGGGTGGTAAGAATTGGCCCGCAAGAGAGGAATATTAAGCCGTCACTCCTTCTCTAACATCGGCTCATCGCCTACACCTAACAAAAATTCCCTGCTTGGAAATAAACCCTAATCCTAAAACTCACAATCATTTTTGTTACCTTTCCTTTCCTTGCCTGGCTTCAGATTATACTCATGGTTTTTTGTTTTTTTTTTAAATTTCTTTTTAATTAGAATTTTCTCTACGTCATCTACATATAACGTATTCATCTCTTTCTGGTCTCACATGTCTTCTGCCTCATTCCTCTCCCGTTAATTGTGGATTTCCTTGATAAAAAAAATTATTTCTCTTGGTAATATGTCTCTTACTGAATATCTATCAGGTAGGAATAATTGAAATAATTTTAGTTGATAGGATCAGACTCATATAGTAGAAATTAAACTGAATTATTATTTCAATCAAAAGTGGTGGCATGGATGGGTGACCCCAGTCCAGTATACACTAATTGTACTCGTGAGAGATGATACATATTGTGACAAATTTCTTTTTGTCCATATTTCCATTATTATTAAAGCCTTTTATAACATCATTTGCTCAAAAACAAAAATCACCAAATTAATACAGATAAGTTCTCTCTATGAATGATGGCCCTGATGTACTTGATCATCTTTATGGACCCCAATCATAGGCAATTCTTGTGGCCTACTTTCTGCATCCATCCAAAGTTTTCTTCTGTGATTAAAATTAAATCGAACGGATAGAAAGGATACACAATACCTCTTCTATCGGTTCATCCCTAATTTTTGTTAATATATTATAATATATATATATATATTACAGCTATTTATTTTTATTGAGCTGTCCGCTCTTTAGCTATCATGAAATTGAATCCAATATATTCTCATCTCATCTGGATCCACTGATTAATGATCAGATTGCAACCTAATTAGTTAATTAATTATCCACAAAAGCAATAAAATTGCTGATACATGATCTTTGATTTTATCCACATATCTCTATTTCACTCATTTTTTTTTTTTTTTTGTTCTTCTGAGTTCTTTAATAATTAGCTTTATAATTCTCTAAATCATTAATTAGAGGTAATTAAATTATGAAATTATACTTTTTATACGCGGAAAGTGAACATATTAATAATGATTAATTGGTTGAAGAAATTAGAAGCTTGTATCCCACGTGAAAGAGGCTATAATTAAATTATATTATTACTTTGATAAATTGCTTTGTAAGCTTCACGGGGATTCTTAATATTGTTGAACATATACATGTAAAATAATTAATTAATATCGATACAAATAATAATTAAAAAAAGGGGAGTTTTGGAGGGTTTCTCTGCTAATAAATTCGTTTGGATGTTTGTCCATATGTTATTGCAGCAGACAGATTTCTTGTAAATTTGGTTTTTCCTGAAACTTCCTACTATAACTAACAGGTTAAACAAGCATGGCCTTTGCTATATTATTTATGAGAAATTCTAGCTCGCAAAGGCACTTGCCATCCTAACCTAATACACATATATATTTATACTCTTCTTCCTTATTATATTTCAAGTCTCATATACCTTTAGCTTCTTTTTCTTTTTTACATCATCTACATTACTTCTCTCCTGCTACACCCAAATCATATTTATTCTTTTTGGTTCTCTTGTCCTGCAACTTTAATACAATTAAGGAACATGGGCCTGAGAGACATAGGAGCAACACTACCTCCCGGGTTTAGGTTTTATCCTAGTGATGAGGAGTTGGTTTGCCATTATCTCTACAAAAAGATTGCAAACGAGGAAGTTCTGAAGGGAACATTGGTGGAGATTGACTTGCATACATGCGAGCCATGGCAACTTCCTGGTACGTTTTTCTTATTAACTGATTTGATTATTCTCTGTGTGCGATAAGTAATCAATTTTCTTCGTTTACCTTTCTGGGTCGTGGATATTGAAACGATTAATCATTGCTGAACATGTATAAGCAAGTAGGGTTGTTCATACTCACTTTTGTTGGTGGTTTAGTATCTATTTTAAACATGCAGAGAACATCACCTGATGAAGTCTCTGTATCAGCAGGCAGACAGACATGGTTGTGCATGGTAGACCTAGTTAGCTAACATGTACGTACATCATGCATGTTTCCCATTTAAGAGAGGATTAATTCTTTCAGTACGACGGATCATTCATTCACTCATCTGAATGCACGTTAATGCCAAACTTGCTTCTACAAGAATGTTGAGTTAGATTATTAGTTTTTTCCTATTTTTTTCTGTGCTTGTCGGGCGGCCTTTATCTTTTGGAGTGTTGGAAGAAAACAAGAAAAGTTTGTGCTTGATTATGTCATCTCCTTTCCTTGCATATTTTATACAGAGAGAAGGAATTATAGAGAGAGTGAGAATGAGGGAGAGACAATGCAGAACATGAATATTCAGTACGGATACTAACCAAAATTGCCATAATATTTACAGTTTTCAAATTCTAACCAATAGTCGGGTCCGGTATATCAAGTTAGATAACCCACCCTCAAAGTTATTATAGGAATATTATCAGGTTTTGCTTCAGTGGTAAATGACTAGCTATAGAATGGGCTTCTAGAATGACATACAAAATAAGAATCGTAGAGTCAATTTGTTATCAAATAGCCAGGTAAAAAGAAGAGGAACGTCTATCCTCTATATTTACTTTTGCGGTAATTCCTGACTAAGTTGCCCAACACCGCACATCACCTTCATATATTCAAAAGTACGTAAGTGCCATTTCTTTCAACATTATCTCTCTCCTTTCTTTTCTTATCTCTTTCACACAGAAACACAGACAAACGCACAAACACGCTTGTTATTCTATAATTTGAATAACTGATGCCGATGGCCCCAGTTAGAAGATACCTTATGTGGGTTGCCATCACGAGTTAACAGATCAAAGCAGTGTAGGTTAGTATCTATGTGATCGCATGGGAATTCCCAGTGTGAATCCATTCATGACTGTTGGATTTTATATATAAATTTATTAAAATGATATGGTCTTTAAAGCCTGTTAGAATATGGCTCTCTGTGAAAACGATGATAGGAATCTTCACCAAACATGGCTTGCCGTTCAAGAAAACAAGGCAAGCACATGGTAATTGCTTTATTAAAGTTTTGTTTAAGGTCAAATTATTAAAGGCTTTCATGTGGAAAGCACTTTTTGTTTTGGTTTCAACCCTCACGGGATATCTAGGTGATAATTGTGAAATGACGTGGCGTTTTAACCCGCATAATAGTAAAAGATGAATCTTGTAAACACAAGCGTTTCCATGAACTAAAGCACTTTTTGTCTTGCGGTTCAAGTAAGTAATTTTGGGCCACTTCTTCTTAGTAAAAGCACTCATAATTACCTGGAGTATCTCTTTGCCAGTCAGTCAATTCTACGTTCATCATATTCACCAGTGACTGCCCCTAAATAATTGTACAACAGTGACAACTATTCAATACCAGAGGAGATAGAAGCTTTCTCACTCCATTATTAACCCATGGCGTCATTCCTCACTGCCTCCCCATTCGTAAATTGAAGGCCTTATCGTTTTCAGTGAAGTACATGCATCTAAACTTGCCGGCTCAGAAAATAAATTTTCCTTTGGATAGTTATGGTACCCAAGCCATGTTTATTAGTTTTCTTGGAAATGAATCATATGCTGACATAGACTCTCATAATCTGGCATTATAATCCAGAGCAAGCAAAATCATGACATAAAAATATGGCATCTTAGTTTGATCTTTCAAGTAGAGTAAAAGCAAAGTTAACACAGCAAATTAAGATTGATGTAACCACACCAAATTGTAACTTGCCGCTATGATTATGCATATACTGTTTTAACGGGAAATAATAATATATATTACTGTATCTAACTTGTAATATTATTTTTCATATGGCTATGAACTGAACTAAAGAGGTGGCAAAGCTGAATGCAACTGAGTGGTACTTCTTCAGTTTCCGAGACCGAAAGTATGCGACTGGGTTTCGAACAAACCGTGCAACAGTATCTGGATACTGGAAAGCTACCGGGAAAGATCGAACAGTGCTTGATCCAACAACACGGGAGCTGGTAGGAATGAGGAAGACTTTGGTATTTTACAGAAACCGAGCTCCTAATGGAATCAAAACGGGATGGATCATGCATGAATTTCGGTTGGAGACCCCACATATGCCCCCTAAGGTCTGTTCAATTCATATTGGTTCTACTTTTTTTAACCATTATTATGATTATACTATAGAAACTTAAGAGAAAGAAAGAAAGCGACGACATCAACTTGCCATGTGTTTTCACCTTATTGAGTTTATAATTAATATATTTGAGAGAAAGAATCTGAGTTAATCATCCAGAAGGAAATTAATTGGCCAGGAAAGTGAGCGACAGACCTCCGCCATTCATTTTCAATCATATTTTTGTCTTTCAGCTTCTGCTTTAAACTCTTGTGGCTGATTCGTTCCTATACTAAATTCTTACGAGCACAGGAGGATTGGGTGTTGTGTAGAGTTTTTCACAAGAGCAAGGGCGAGAACAGCGACAAACTCAGCTCAGAATTTATTTTCCACACCACGGCAAATGCTTCCTCTTTAAATTCAGCTGTATCTCCTACAAATGACAGGACCATGCCTTTTGGATGTCAGCCAATTGCTCCGGTCTATCAAAACAGTTCTATGCTGAATCTTCTTCAATATTCACAAGAGAAGAACACCAGTCACTTCTCTGAAATTAGCTCCAAAGGCGAACATAACGATGACGAGTACGGGTTCCTATGGGACATGGAACTACAAGGAAACAACTTGGGAGATCATGGGGTGCCCTCAAACCTCGAGGATATGAGATTTGAGATAGATAATGATATGGTTTTCCTATGAAATTAAACATCCAACATTACACTGGAAAATTCATACTCATTATTTACTGTGATCTATTCAAGGTGTTTAGCTTTTTGTAAGACATAAGTCGTGCTTGATTATTTGGATGTGGATTTAGAAGATTGCACGTGGTTGTGTATATATTTAGGGTTCATTATATTTTCTACATAACATTCCCCATGTATAAATTATGAAATTCTGTTCTGTATTGTTGTCACTTTGTAGAGATCATTTTTACCATAAATATGTATATCTTGATAAAACCTATATAAGAAAATAATAAAACATCTCCCCATATCCCTGTCACGCTCCTTTCTTTTTCTTGAATAAATCCGTGATATGTCAATATCCTTATATTGTTTTTCTGGCTTTGGTAAAATGAACAGGAATACAGAAACTAGCAAAGAAAATATATATTTTATTCTTATTTACTTTGGGATTTTTCTAGGTTTGTTCAATTTCTTTCATGGAAATTTATCTAATATTCATTTGTAAACAAAATTTATATTGCTGATAATGCAAGATCAGGATGGAGAAGGCCACGCTGACTGTCCAAAAGTTTATGTACAAAGGTGCCAATAAGTTCGTCATATTAAAAAAAAAAAAAAATGGTTAGCATCTGTCAAACCAAAATAAATAATTCCATCTACTTATTGTTTGTAATAATTTTTTTCATATCATCATCATTTTTAAATGAATTGATGTTACTTGATCACTTCAAGTTAATAAATTTTATATATTCATAATTAAATATAGACATATCAAGAGAGTTGGGTTGTCCTATAACTTAATTTAAACTCTTTATTTTTTTTTTATCGTTTGTTAATGATATAACTTATAAAATTGTAGATTGTGTCACACCAGTGACCAAAAGGGCCAGTATGGTTTGTAAAAAAATTTTAAAAGTTAAATTTAAAAAATATTTTTAATAAAAAATATAAAAAGTTATAATAAAAAAAAAGAAAAATATATTTATTTATAATAAATTAATTAAGTTCTTAAAAATCAATCTCGGGTATGTTAAAAGGTTGAAAACTTAAGATCTTGAGTCTTTATTTTAAATGAACCAAGGAATTTATTGTATTGCATTTTCCAAACGTGAGATTCTTATATTTACATTATGCAACAAGTATCTGGCCAATCTTTCATGTTTAGTGACTGAACTTTATGTACGTTTTGGATTCTTTAACACTTTCTTGTGTAGTCTATTGATTTGAACTTCATTTTTAAGCTTTTTTTTTTTTTTTTTAGTGTTCTGGGTTTTGTTTATTTATTTTTTCAAGGAAAAAGTTTATTTTTTTCCTGCATGCTGAGAGGTTATGCGTCAGAATTTTCGGTTCTGATGATGGCACTGTTATGTTGCGAAATTTGATTAGGATTTGTAGTACTAATTCGCCTGAGAATTTACCTAGAACAATATTCTTTTTAAGTGGCGGTTGAATGCCTCCAAGTTTCATTTCTTTCAGTTATTTCAGCCAATTGGCGCCATTACTGTTAATGCGGTTGCCTTTTTGCTAGAAGGTCCTAATTTCTTATGGTTGATAATATAGCTGTCTCAATTTATATTTTCAGCTCTGCGACGTCTACAAGAAATATGCAAAATAGAAACCCCTATCAGATGCTGATATGCATCCCTTTTTGGAAGGAACTGAGTACAGAAATAGCAGAAAAGCCGAAGAAAGATTCAATTTATCTATCTTTTTCAGCCGTTTGTACATAAGTTTCGGAGCTGAGAACAGAATCCTGTTAACTTGACACCCATGGATTATTGGGTTTCATTCAAGTGGTTACACTCTCTTATAGGACATCACTACTCTTACCAGTAGCATATTCACTTTCAGATTATTCTCAATGTAAATATGTGGGATTTACTTTCTCCCTTGTAGATGGCCGTCCCTAATCTTATAAGCATGTTTTTTCATGCATTATCTTCTGCTGATGGCTTGTTGCGGATGATTACGGCTTTGGGTTGGTGTGAACTGTTTAGCAATAGCCAAAGTGAGACTGCAGGTTGGAATCTACTCCAATTTTTTCAATGCGTTCAAATTCTATCATTTTCTATCAATATTTTTAAAGTCAGTCTTCTTTTCAGATTTCTAATGGGGACAAGTTTGCGTCAGAAAGTGTTCTAGAAAAGAAGATTTGGAGAAACTTACAGTTACACCAGTTTTTATGTCCCACACGTCCTTCCTACTGAAGAAGGTAGAAAATTGTGAGGAATTATGCAATACATCCAAAGATCCAGACTAGACAAACACTATATCTGGTATGGTTGATGATGCAACACTAAAGAGATATTGTGGAAACAGACCTTGGATGCTTTATGAACATATCAGTCTAAAAGAGTGGTAGCAGAGTCTAGGCAACCTGGTAAGGTTAGATATTTTTTCCTTCTGTAAAAGTGTATCTGTAAACCGCAATTTTTATCATGTAGATGACACTTAGGTCTCTGTGGGTGAGTTAAGGTTAGGTTGGGTTAGGGTAGGGGGCTGGAGAGGTTGATATACCTGCATATATTTATTGAATTGTCTCTCTGTTACATGCATATGGACATGCCTAGAATTTGGCAGGGCATCCCAGGGAGATATGCCGTCAAGTTTGACACCACTAAGAAGTACATTTGAGATTCGTTATTTCAAGAGTCTAATTTGTGTGATAGGATGGTGATTGGCCACTTCTTTATCTATCACTTCGTGTTAGATAAAAAGCTTCTATTCAATTAAGTTGTGTTATTTTATGTATGTTTAGTACTGTTTTGTTGGCATGCTTTTCCCCTAGAATGAGGCAAGGGCATCATAAAGAAATTTTGTAAGTGATACTCTGTTAGACACTTGTTTCTGCTTCCAACATATTTTAGTATGATTTTTTATATTCCTCTACCCTTGACAGTATTTTCTGGCTTAAGAAACTGGAAAATTCTGTAGATACTAAAGATTAAATTTGAAACGTTACAATGTTTTTTGGCCCTGTGTCTCTGTATATGTGTATAGTAGGAAAACTGTAATAATTGAAAGGAGAAATTATGGAAGAAAATATGAAGTTAACTAGCCTTTATGATACCTGTTGGTTTCCAACGAAGAACATCTATTTGTTACAGCATAACACTGTTTCCACCCTTTAACTATTTGTTAATTGTTATCGTGAAAACATGTGCATGTCAATGCGCACAATAAGAAGCCGTTTTTCTGCTGAAATTCTCTGAAGTTATTGAAGCCATTTCTGGAGAAATTCTCCAAAGTTATTGCTAATAATGTTTTTCACTATAGGAGCTTTCACTGGTACCGCAAAGGTTCATTGTTTTGGTGGCCACTTGGTAAAGCTTTTATGAGAAAGAAGAAATTCGAGATTTTATTATTGTACATATTTATTAATCGGAAGAGTTCTTTGATGTTATGAGGTTCAAATATTTGAAACAGGTCACAAAACTATCTCTTTCGACCTTGAAAGTCTGAGGTTATACCTGTTACTTGTTGCACTCAGTATCCTGGAGATTTTGCTCTGGTTTTTTTTCTGGAGCTTATTATTTGGGGTTTGACTGTGGCTTCAATTATTCAGAGGCTGTAAATTTCGCAGCCTTTGATTGGCTACCTCTTGGACAGAAAGCTGTTGAACTCTGTCGAGAACAGCAAAGAAAAACATCAGTTTCCCATGGTAAGCCATATCCGAGTGCGGCCAAGGAAGCTGCCAGGGATCGATGGGATATTTTGCTGTTAAGTAAGAACACCTTATAAAAGTAATGTGGAAGGATTTTTGTGGAAAAGATGAGATCTTAGCAAAGGCACTCAAGGTAAGCCCTTGGCTTTCATTTCTTCCCTTCCTGTTTGTGACATAACTGAGCTGAACTATTTTGCCTTAAGGCTATTGAATTGTTAGACTCTCTTCCTCACTTGGGCAAGTAGACACATGTTTTATTGGATTTTTTTTTTTTTTCTTTACGCTTTTTATGCAAATGCATTTTGCGTTACCTGTCAATACTTGTATTTTGAGCGACTAGCCTGATTAAGTGTTTTTACAGAGGCTTTTTCTTTCATTTATTTATCGGTTCTTTCATTCTTTTTTTATCCATTATCTCTCTTTTATATTCACTTATCAAGTCAGAAAGCAACAGAGGAGAGTATCCTTACTCCTTTCAAGATCAAAGAGGATCGGTGAAGACTTTGATGTTTCTAGCAAAAGGGAATGCAGCATATGTCTCTATGATTTACACCTATCGGCGGCGAGTTGTCCCTGTTCTGCCAACATATAGCCAAAATATTTTTTCTGTTCCTATACGAAATCAGTGAATTGAATGTTCTTGCTAAAGGTTTGGAAGAAAAACTGAGTGCAGTAATCAGACGTGCTACAAATGCTTTTAAGCTGTCTCTCTACTCTTTTGTTATCAAAAATGGTTTACACCCAAACAGACAAGCGGAAGATTCAAAACAGAAATAGCAGAAATCCCTAGATGCTGCCACATGTAATGGTTTTGGGAAGAAGGCCTTCTCTAACATCAAGGAGGAATAGAGATCTGGATACTTACAAAAAATGCTCAAGTTTTGGACCAAAAGAAGAGAAAACTTCAGAACCTTAGGTTCTTTCAAGCAGAACTGCTGAAAATGGTTCCCTTTAAAACTGACAGGAGGTGTTAGAAATTTCTTCTGAAATAGACCTCTAATTTCTCATCCTCTGGGGAGACATGGGATCTTGCTTTCAGTTTGGGAAAAAGACACGAACCTTAGCTTCGATCTAAAATACTGATAGCCTTCCTGAGAATGAAGTTTTTTCATCTTGACCTTTGAAAAGGTATATAGGTGAGCACAACAAGGAATACTCTGTTTGGCTTCCAAGGTTGAGTATATTAAAGCTCCTACAGGATTTTGGTTCTTACTGATGAAAGGGGTGACCGACCATGTGCAGATTTAGTTCTTATCGATGTTTAAAGAGACTAACAATGTGCACAAATCTGCCGACTGTCCAATATGAAAATATTAGCTGAAACAGAGGCTCAGTTTGCAACAGCAGCCTAAGGCACATACCCAGCTCGCATAATTTTGCTGATGGCGTACTGTTAAGACTATAGATGCTTATAAAAAAAGTTGTATTCTTCTGTCCTTGGTTGTGATATGTACAGATTTTAATTCTCCTCAGCACTACGTAGCAATGAAGTATTCTTAAGCAGTTCATATATTTCATATTTCGAGTAATTTGGGTTACTTTTTTTCTGCATCACACACCACAAAAGTCCTTTTTATTGGTTTGGATAATTGGATTTTTTTTTTCTCCCCTCTGTACAGTTGCTTGACAATACTTGCAGAATTGGGTTCCAGTGTGACAAGGCTAATATTAAGGAATTATTCTTCCTTCAACTCAAAGTCAAGAATAGGTTGACAGCCTGCCAAGGCATCTGCAACTGTAAGCCCCTTTTTGTTCTATGCTTTCTGGTTTTTGTATATCCTGTTCCATGGTTACTGTCTTTCGTAACCCTGTTTTCCACTTGCGAGTTCTTCCATTATTATATCAGCGACATATGTAGGGGCAACACATTTCAGAATTCACGTTACACCTCAATGAGTGAGAGTGGTAGGGATGTGTTTTTCATTCGAAAATGATAAGATCGGCATCAACCAAAAACCATTTAATTCACCATCCTCTAATTATTTAATATGGGCGGACATCTCGTGTGTGGTTCTAGACATAATTTTATATATCAATTATTGAGAATCACGTGACAGACAGCAGAAAGACTCCTTGAAGCAATTATTCTTTCAAGCAAAAAGAAACAAGTAACTCTCAAAGGCCACCTGAAATTAGTCCATGCAAAGTGACAATTCCAATCAAAATATTTTGGCCATTAATAACAGGCAAAAATTGTACAGGATATGGTGGTGATTCCATCTTCTGCATGGCTTCCACTGCCATTGCATCTGGACCTACTGTTCTTGGATTCCTGACAAAAGCACCAAATTAGGAAACACTTGTGTAAGCAATTTGCTAGGTCGCTGTAGTATCTCTCGCACCTAATTGCAAAGCTAGGTGTGTGCATGTGTCCACTCCACAAAAAGGTAAGAAACTATAAGCTTCTATTACTAAAAAGCTTGCTCACCTATACAAACTACTCTGAATTTTCAAGCTACTATACACACACACACACACACACCACACACATACATACATACATACATACATACATACATATAGACACATTCACGCACGCGCAAGGGAGGTGAACCTCTATAGTGAATGACAAGAACAAAATGAATTTAAATACTATTTCATTTACCTGCTGCACATTTGACCCACAGTGAGCTTAAAGATGCCTTCTCCAGTAGCCTTGAGAGTGCGCCTCAAATCACCATCAGTAAATGTTCCAATCAGCTGATAATTTTCATCTATAACAAGCAGACACCCACATGCTTTACTAGTGAGTTCCACTAACTGATCCATTATCATATCTCCTTCTTTACAAACTGGAAGCTCATCCAACTTCTTCATCACATCTTTCACCTACACGCCCCCACAAGTAAATAATCACTACTACATTATTAGCAATCAAATAAGAATACACCTAAGACAAGCTCATGAAGTAGTTACACAATTTCCAAACTTATATGGTGGTAAAGTTTCACCTTCAAAAGTACAATGAAATAAACAAGCCCTATCCACATGCCAAACGTTTATCCACAGCAACAACTTATACATTGCATAGACAGTCAATGGAAAATTCATATTCAATCACAGAAATATAAATTCTTCGTAAAAGATCCACAAATTAATCCGAATCTGACCTTAAAAATCAAGTTTTTTCCGATCCTTCCAGCCGGATGATTAGCTGCATACTCTTCTTTGGTCAAGTTCCTAGCGCCCATCATAGCAATCGCCACCGTGTCCCCAAACACCATCTGAATAGCCGTCGATGTAACCGGCGCCAAATCAAACGGACACAACTCCCTCTCAACCGGCAAATGCACGTTCATATCACAAACATTCGCAAGTGCATTGCCCTGGACCGACGTCACCGACACAAGAAACGCACCCTTAGCCTTGGCGCAAGGGACCAGTCTCACCAACTCCTCCGTGTTCCCACTCTTACTAAACAGAACCAAAACATCTTGATCGTTCAAGATCCCGATATCGCCGTGAAGGGCGTCAACAGGGTTGAGAAAACCGGACTTGATACCGAGAGAGATCAATGTCTGGGAGATTTTGTTAGCAACAAACCCGGACTTGCCGACACCTGTGAAAAAAATTGTGCCCCGACATTTGAGGAGGGTCTGGGTGAATGACAAGGTTTGAGGCAAGGAAAGGTGTTGGAAGAAGTAGTTAAGGTGGTTTTGTTGGGATTTGAAAAGGTTTAGGAGCGTTTTTTCAGAGATTCTGGGAGATGGAGGGAGAGAGCCCATTGTTTCGGACGTACCACGAGTTCATAGGCGAAGGCAACGATATTTAACGGGAATTGTGGGGGAGAGTTTGGTAAAATGCCGTTATTTTTTTGCGGAAAATATGTGAATGACGGAAACTAGAAAGTGATGTCATGTTGGCGGAGTGATTTGGTTTCGCCGGCGTCAGACGTGCTCATTCTCTGGAAGAATGTATATGGGATGAATACGAGCAAAATGATGTCAACCAAATTTCAAGTAATCCGACCATTTGAAGCCAAAATTATGCCTTCTGAATCTCGAGCTTTGTGGTTTAGGTTGGCTTGGGCACAAGACCACAGCCCAGACCTGAAATCGACAATGTCCAAACAAACCAACTTCCAGAGATGACTAGGGGCAAAGGCTAGTGTGAAACTGCAACAAAGGGCCCAACAAAAACACAATTGGGCCTGCAGAGATGTCCAAATGTAGCCGGAATTTTAATCTTGAAGCACTCAACCTGAAAAGCGCCATTGAAGACAAAGGGACACCTGCTACCCTACCACACAGACGAAGAAAACTGGAAGAGGCAAGGTCCTATAAGTACTTGCCTAGATTAATGAATATTCAAAAAAGCTTTCTATTGACTTCCTGGGCATTCTGCAAACAATCAAAGCATGAGCCTCTCCTGTCTTCTTTACAAGCTGGTAATGGGCATTGTACCCGTCGATCGATTTAGACACAGTACATGTCTCATATTAATACAGTTCCTGTGTTTACGGCAGGTCTATCTGTACCAGTCAGAAAATGGAGAAAAACTGATTATAAAATATAACCTTTGTAAAGATCTAACTGCAAGTGATAACATTACGTATTCGTTGAGTTCCTGCGTTTCTTTTAGTCTCGAGAGTTAAATAAGTGGGAATTTCACGTTCTTGCAAAGCAACACTTGTTTCGTTGTGACATGACATGTCCTGCAGCTAATTCGGATAGAAAATTTGCCCGAAAAATATGGTACCCAAAAATTACATTCTTCTCCGGTACAACGTCATCATCTTGAGTCTCCAAAGAATCTTGTGCTGAAAATTTCATCATACACTGCAACCTTGATGAATTGAGATCTCCATTTGGTGAAACTGAGTAACTGAAAAAATTGATTAAATTACCCGGTTAAACAAGTTCGGTTACCAACTGTTGGCAATTTTCTCTGAATTGAAGTTTCACTTCAATTTACAAAACTGATTCACCGATTCAATTAATTGGATTTACTGTATTAAAATATCTTATACACCAATACTTTAATTTTTAGAATAAAAATATAAAATATTTATTAAATTCAGTAATTTAGTGATTAAGAATGTTAATCATATTAGCTTTTGATTATGTAAATAGTTTTAAAACATACAGAATTTATGATAGATATATTGTAATTATTTAAATAAATAAATTATATTAAACTATAACTAAATATTATATGGGAAATGTTTTCTTGGCTCAAGTTGTATTAAAATATAACTAAATAAATTATATGAAAACTGTCCTTCCCTCATGTATACATTATCTGACGAATATTTATTACTTATATAGAATTTTGATGTGCATGCGAGACTTGAGGATTGTACCCACATATATCGCATTACTAGACATAGCATATGTATTGATCGGTTAATAAAAATTACTGATCAATATATATATTATTGTGTCAACCAATATTTTTATCACTAAACAAATAATTAAAATACTATTAAATTATTAAATGTTTAATATTTTAATTATTAAACCAATATAATTATAATTAATATTTATGTTTGTTTAATTAATATTTAAGTATATACATATGTGTGTCAACCTATTTATATGTATGTGAATATACATACATGTATATGTGTAAATATACATATTTTTGTGTGTGAATCATGTAGGTATGAATTCATGTATGTTATGTACGTGTGAAACATATATGTGTGTATGAATCATATATGAATCATGTATGTATGTGTTATGCATAGATACAAGGTTAGGTTGAGTGTTGTTATATCCCAATAGACAAAATGACAATAACCTAGAGAAGGGATGAATAAGTTATTTGAAATCTTTATGA
The DNA here is from genome assembly GCA_026122585.1 of Anacardium occidentale. NCBI lineage: Eukaryota > Viridiplantae > Streptophyta > Magnoliopsida > Sapindales > Anacardiaceae > Anacardium > Anacardium occidentale. The sequence continues at coordinate 375,280 of JAJEJH010000049.1, forward strand.
AAATTCAAAAAAAATTTCAATCAAGACAGTCAATTAATCAATTTAACCTATTCAACTCAACCAACTAATTAACCAAACAATAGAAAGCAATAAACATAAAATAAAAAGAGTTAGAGATAAAAATTACTCAATCGATTTAGAGTGGTTTGAAGTTTATCTATGCTTTCTACGTCCACTATTTCAAGTAACCCTATTTGAAAATTTCCTTTCACTAACTTCAACCCAAAATTACAATAGTTTTTACGCAAGAAATTTTACTTTTCTTACACTAATTTTAATCACAAGGGATTGCGCTCTTAACTTAGTTTTTACAGGAATTACGTCTTACACTAATTTTATAGGATTGTGCATAAGGGTTTATGGAAATTACAACAACTATTTTGCCTCACAAGGCAGATATACAATTAACTCAAAAATATTCTCTCAAAATGTATAGAATTGAGTTGTAGAGAGAGAAATTAGAGAATGAAGATTGGGAGTGAGTAGCCGTACAATCACCACATGATCAAGATTTCTCTTTTAGCACTAGCATGTGGAGTAGCAGCACTAGCATGTAGAGTAGCTGCATGGGCGTGTGTTCAGTAAAATTCTTATTATACGAGCACGATTGAAATTACACGAAATACTCTAGCGATGTGTTTACATATTATTGACACATGGTCGTGTGTTCAAAAAGCACATGATTATGCGTTCATGTTTCCTCACACACAGACACTTTTTACGACTAAACCAAGTCGTGTGTTGCCTATATGACACCCACACAATCGTGTGACCTAACCATGCACTGTCTTGTGTCAAACAAAACCTATAAAAGCAACCCTTAACCATGCACTGTCATGTGTCAGACAAAACCTATAAAAGCAACCCTTTTCGGTCTTCTCTTGTCATGATCAATGGATGTATAGATTGATTAGATATTTTAACATTTGTTTTGCAGTATTTTAAAATCCACAAATGTCCAACAAGTATATAAAAGAGAACATTTTTATATTTTATGCAGGTATATAGACAATATAAAATGTGTATCAGTCTACATATTAAATATGTATACCAATTCAATTTATATACACATACAAGTCTATACCTTAAATGTATAGACCAGTATATTTTATATCTAATGAACTGATCTTCACATTAATTATAAGCATAGAAGCGATTCCTTATTTTCATCTTTTTTATCCTCAGCAAGTGCTTCCGAGAAACTTTCATTAATGATATGTGCCAGCCATTCATTAATGAAATTAAAAAATATATATATAATCTCTTTTTCTTCATCTTTTTTTTTTTATTTTAATTAAAAAATGTAATCTTGTTAATATAATATCAATATAATAAGATTACTGCAGAAAAAAAAATTACAAATGAAAAAATATTGGTCTTGGTAATTGCAACCCATACAAAAACCTAGTAACAAAACATAAATAAGCTTTTCATAATCTGGTGAATATGCACTTATTCATAAACTGAACGATGAAAAAAAAAAAATTGTCTGGAATAAAATAAATAAGTTAATTAAATTTTTGATATGATTCTTCTTAAAATCCATGGATTCCAGATAAAAGATTGAATAAAGAATTTTAATAAGATCGGAATAAGAAAAAATAAAAATTAGTTGGCTAGAGTGGAATAAATAAGTTAATTAACTTTGGATAGAGGAATTAAAAGATACTTGTTAATATTTAATGAAATAAATTATTTAAATTTTGATAAGAATATCAAAAAACAGAAATAATAAAATTACATTTAAACTAAGAAAGAAAAAAAACAATTTTAAAATTAAATTATCTATATTTATTTTTTAAAATTAATAAAATTATATACATAACTTTTTAAAACTTTATTTATTACATGAATTTGAGTTGTTCCTCATCTACCATGTCATATAAATCAAACCGCTAAAAGTGGAATATTATGGGACCCATCCATCAGCAACGTCTGAGATTTTGACTGTATCGGACCCCAGTTTAGTATTAAAAAGATAAAAGCTGTTGGGAAGGAGACGACAGACAGGGATCCCGTACGGTCCATGAGCACCGAGGGCAAGATGGGAAATTAATTGTGATTTGCAATGGGAAATTAATTGTGATTTGCGATGGGAATTTTAGGGCAAAATTAAATTAAATTAGATTAAATTACAGTAGGCTTAAGTAAGAACCTGTCGGAGTAGCCGACATAAATGACTGTTTGCACGTGGGGAAAGCACGGTGGTGGGGTCTTGGGTCAAATCGAACATCTCGTCGGATTGACCGTAGAATGCGGGATTCTCGTACGAGAGATTTAGAATTCTGTGTATTGCTTGCTGTTCTTGGTAATGTGCCGTAACAGTTGCAGGGAGGTGAGCGATACTGTCCCTTTACCTGGCGGTGTATTTTTGGTAATGAGAATATTAAGTATAATTTACGGAAAGCTTTTTTCTTCATCTTGGAATGCTATTATCATTTATGGAATGAAGACAAATCTTACAGGATAATTTGAATTGAAATCCAAATCATCTCAATATAGGAAAACCCAGTTAGGAGGGGGTGTTGTTCAGCTGCCAAATGCAGTAAAGAGAGCTGCTTTTTACAGAGAGACAAGGTGTGTGCATGCATAAGTTTAAATCAACACTCATCATACACTATATCGGGAAGGAAAATTTTGGCAGACTTACCGCCACCCAACATGAGCCCTGATTGCCTCATTTCCATTTTCTACAGATCCCGCAGTGGCTGACACCACCAGGTAGCTAGTACATTTCCCCCCTGTATGTATTATCATCTCATCACTTCTGAGTTTGCCAGAAATTTTCATTTGATTTAGCTCTTCCTTTTCTTACACAGTCTCTCCCTTCATGTTATTACTATAAACAGAAATATTAAATGTAGAAAGTCCTTCTCAACCTTGAAGAATCTCTGTGACGGTTCATCCCTTTTCTTGCGCTCGGTTCTTTTGAGAAGCTGAGGACGGCTTTATGTTTGTGATGAGGTGACCGCTCATTACAGATGAATAAATATTAGAGTAAATTGTTCTAAAAATTAATTAAATACGAAAGATGTCAACCAGGATATGCTTTTCTAATCGATGAGTGGCTTATTAGGATCCCATGATAACTCCTCCTAAGTGATCCTTTCATAATTTGCAACCTCTAGCAGGTATGGGATCTTCATCTTTCAACACTTCAATGCCACTCCAATAATTATATCCTTTTCACTTCAAACTCCTTACTTGTGTAGAGTCACACTTGGCTTCACTAGTTTAGGGCAATGATTTCATCCATGAAACAAATTGCAAAAATTGTTCACTCATGGATCGTGATCAAATCTCTAGTCATTCCAAAGATTCTTCACAGTTCCATCTTTACTAATGCGAAATAAAAGTTAGACCCATTTAGAATATTTTGTCGGCTACTTTAAAAGACGATACTAGTGAAATTATACTATTGCATCTTCATTTTTTATTTCTCACATGTAATGATAAACAAAAAAAATACATGAACTAATTATAAATTCAACACTTAAAAATATATAATCGTATTATAAATATTATGTTATTGGTGACACTATTTTGTAATACTCGGTCATATTAAGGCATTTGTTTGTTCTCCAACATTATGTAGATGTTTCACCAGTATCACCATTCAAATTAAAACTAAATCATCATAATAGAGACGAGAGCATCAGTTCTGAGACCTGGATAATCATACCCCTGAGCTGTAGAGCAAAGAAAGACCTAATCTGCCAAATGGGTTCAACCGTTCTTCCTTTTCAGTTGAACAGTAATGTTTTCAGATCATAAATTAATTTGTATATACCAATTGAAAATTAACATGCATGGTGAATTTATATGAACAATGGAGAAGTGCGAACTTGATGATAAAAAAAACTGCAGGGTCAAGGTCTCAAACCCCACATGTTTACATATGTAAACAAATCATAACTGAGTCAGAGACACATGTATAAGCCTTCAGGTATGTATTAATGACAATTGGTTAATCCCCGAAATGATTATTTTGGAGTAATTTAACCCTACAGAAGCTGAATTTAGATATGCATTTTCACAAATGAAAGACTAATGCTTTTGATATCTCATTCCATTAATATAAATTGAATCAGACTATGATCGCAGCATTATAAGCCAAAATGATTAGCAACACATATAGATCTCCTATGCCTTAAAAGTAGCAGTTTCAAACCCCACTAGAGTCGGTTAAAAGAATAGATGTTACCTTGCTAGCATCTGTTCCATGTTCCATTAAGTTTTTTTTTTTTTTTTTTTTCATTCTCCACCAATAATTCATACTTTCAAACACTTATTTCTTTTCAAATACGACAAGAGGGATTATGCTAATTCTTCGATGATATTGTTTTATTCAACCGATAATATAGGTTATTTATTTGATGTTATTTTTTATTTTATTAACAATCTTATTATGATATTATACAATATTTGTATCACGATTAAGTATAAATTTAAACTGAATATTATAAATTCAATAGACACTCGAGCCAACCCAAATGGAATCCACCCCTACATTTAAGCTTAATATAATCATAAAATCCAAAATGGATGACCCAACATCAACAAATCAGAGATTTACTGTCGGCCAAAATGATTAAGAAAAATTTCCCTCGAATCTCCACGCATAATTTCCTTACTTAATTGCGTAAATGCACTATTAGCATCAATAATCGCAAAGAATGCATGTTTTAACTTTTTGTCCCTTATCTATGCGCACCTGATCCAAATATATGTCCAACTAAACTTCACCTGATTACAAATCTAACTAGATTCCACTGTTTAATGGTTCTTGTGGTCAGTGTAATTTATTTCATCGAGTAATTGTCTTCTCCTTTTTTCGTTCAAGATCAGAAACTAATATGGCAAAAATAACAGAAAATTTAGTATGTAACCTACAAATATAGGTTAGAGTACTTAATTTAACAAAGAAATCAAACTCATAGGTTACTAGAAAGAAATCAAAGTGTCCGCCATTTTCATTGCCTCCGCCCTCAGCTGAGCCTGAGCCTGAAATGACAGCACTAGTGAAATGAAATATATCAATTAACTGAAAAAATTCCAGGGTCATTCTCAAGTATTCATGAGCAATTCGATGTTAATAACTTCAATCAATACTATATTAATGAGGGGCTTAAAAATAAGTACTCACACAGTAAAGGATTCAAAGTGACAGCACACCAGGACTAAAGAGAAGTCAGATGTAAAGAGTAGCAGAGATGAGAAACTGAACACAAGCTGCAATCAGTTATCTTAAACACATATTTATAAAAATATACAAACAGACACATCTGACATAATTTCAAAGATTTAACGACCGCGAACTGAATTGCCAACACCCATTCACGAAAGAGGAAATTAAACATGAAGTAAAAGAAAGAGAGAAGAAAGGGACGAAGGAAGAAATACATAAACTATCGCTTGACATAGATGAATATTTCAAGTACATTAAACAAGGAGGGCAATTAGATGCACTCTCGGTTCCACATAGACAACAACTGCTAGTACAATCAATCCTTCTACCACTTTTGAAGTATTTAACTACTAGTCTCCTACTGGTAACATCATCACTGTTCGCATCCGAAGCAGATTCAAGGGTATCCCCAGATCTGAACATTTGTTTCCCGTCGAACCAAACAGACAGCCACAACAGGGAAAACAAGTGGACTAATTCTACATGTAATAAAGTACCATAATACTAACTCTTAATAACCAGAAATAAGAAAAATCCCCACATAGATCAAGCAACAAGAAGATAACAGACCATACTGTAAAAACTTCTTGCTGGTGGATTTTCTTTATTTTCTTTTCTTCCATCATATGCTTAACTTGCACCTGGTGGTTGTGGGAGAATTGGAATTTGTTGCTGTTGAGGTGGACGCTTACGCTTCTTCTTCTCATAGCTAATCCCTCTTGCTTTAGACTGCAAATCACGAACCTCACGAAGATAGAGCCGCACAGCGCGCGCACCAAATGGGTTAGCCTCAGGTTTCCCACCGTTTTCTTCAAAGGCGGCGCGTAGACGGCCGATGAGCGCGTCGAGACTGCCCCATGCCTGGCGGAGAGGGCAGGGGCAAGGAGCGGGAGGGTTCGGATGCCCATAGAAGGGGCAGATAGGGGTGTGGACTTTGGTCTTGCCAAACTGATCCAAGTAACGAAGAAATTCAAGGACGTGTGCCCCACTGCAGTGAGAAAGAGAGAGAGGAGGCCTGTGGTTTTTAAGGTATTGGCCAAAGGTATTCCAGTCGCGTCGCTTCTGGTTCTCATACCGGCTGGAACTTGTCGGGGATGGAGATGATGAAGAAGAGGCTGCAATAACAGAGTTGTTATTTGGTGTGGCTAGGTTTGGAATGAGGCTTCCTGCATCTTCAGTGTGTGAGTTGTCCATTTCTTGGCTTGAATCCACGGGGATGATGAACAAAAACTAAGACAACTATCCAATATATATATATATATATATGATTCTAGTTGTTCGTACGAAAGGTGTTTTTACTATCTTCACTTGTTAGGGTTTTCTCTTCTTGAGACTAATAGTAGTGCAATAATATAGCGAAAGAGAGAAGAGAGATAAGTAATTGAGAAATCAATGGTACTGAATCTTTGATTTCTTATAGTTCTTGTCGCAGATGAGGGGGGTTTTTTAGGCAGATTTTACTGTTGATGAAAAAAACCACACGCAATCACTAAATGAAAAAATGAAGAGAAAAAATGAAAAAAAAGAAGAAAATAAGGTTATTGGTTGATATTACAGAATTTCCATATTAGAGGACAGAGTAAAAGAGGGAAGAGAAAGAAATGGAGCAACGAAAGAAGATTTAGAAGTTGAATATTGGGTGATGATAGGCTGAATGTGGAATGATAAGATTGAAGAGAGTGAGTGAGAAGACTCTCTCCGCTCTCTTATAGTTTCTTTACTAGACAGTTTTGAGGTTAAGTGAAATTTTGGTAGGCTTTGTTTTCAGAAATTGTATGAAGTCATTGTTCTTTTCCTATAAAAGGAGGAACAACTTCCTTCTATATAAATTTAACTAGATTATGCCTTAAGTTTCATCATTGAAGACATATTTTTAGTATAGTAAGAGAAAAGAGGGCAAAAGAACAGGAACTGTAGAGTTAGGGCTTGTCAAAATGGCCAAAAAGGGAATAGCGCAGTGGTAGGTTGAGCTGAGACGGAGACGGCAAAAAGCTTGAAGGAGTAAAATTAAAGGAATAATCTGATTTTGTTTCTTGAAACTGTAGTAATGAATGACATTTCCTTTTCTAACTTACTATTTTGCCCCTTTCCCCATTATCTCTCTTGTTCAATCTTCATCTACATTACTGTTTGCTTTCTTAATCTTTTTATACCATTTCTAATTCAGCTTAAACTAAGAAAGGGATGAATTTTAGATATTATCTGGTTAATATATCTTTAATTCTATTAGAGATGGGAATAAGTATTCTTGATTAACCGAAAAAATAATTGATGAAAACATTTAACTTATTATAATATAATCTGAAAGGAATTAAATAAAATTAAAAATTCTAAAAAATTTTACGTTATAAACGTATATATACCTAAAGTTCTCTCAACTATTGCCCCAATATAATTGCCAGAGTCATCCCTATCTTCATGATATGGCAATTGCTGGAATTCTTGAAGGTACTTACCAGAATATATAAAATAAATATAAAGTTAGTATTTGATCTTTTCTTTCTTTTTCTTGTTTCAGGCCATTTCTAATTGATGAATTTGTTTAAAAGAACAACAAACTTCTCTACTTGCTTATCAGACTTTTTCATCCCCTTCAAAAGGTCTTCTTTTGGTAGTCATGAAGAACATTATATGCCATCACTCTTTGATAATTAAAACCAATTAGATTTGTGCGCATTTTCACATACTTGCTAAAGGAAGTTCAGATTAACAAACACAATCAACCATCAAATCCTTTTTCGGTAAGAGAGAAACATGGGTGGTACATAATGTTTTCGTGAAGAGCTCCAATGCAATTGCATTAGTGAACATTCTTATGAAAAGAAGTTGGAGACCATGTAATAATAGCACAAATTAAGTCTTGGGACAACAAGCTTCTGTAATACTAGCATGTCAATTGTCTCTTGTCTTGGATCAAGTATACTGTTAACACACAGTGAATCTATAGTAGAAAGGACCAAAAACAGGAACAGATTGATTGGAATGGCAAAAGAAAATAACCACAGTGAATGTAATTAGGCAATAAAAACAATGACATGACAGATGATGCTAATAGCTCAGTGTATGTCCATGAAAAGAGACGACAATAAACGGAGAGAGTAACCACCCAGGTGCATCAATTTCATCGAAAGCCTGGAGTTGTGGACTTGCTTGTTCAAACTGCACCACTACTACTTTCTTTTTCTTTAAATAAAAATAAATAAATAAATAAAACTTTTCCAGGAAAGCAGTTCTTCATATAGACTCTTCCAAGTTAGTTACAACTGTTCATATGTTCATATATATGTAAAAACACTTCTAATTAACTCTTTTTAGGGTTTTTAATTAATAATGTATAAAACCAATGCTTTCCTAGAGCAGACAATGTCGAAACCCATGAATGTCTATATGAAGAGAATCATCGGCATACTCCATAGCTCACCGCCCTTGTCCCTTGCTCCCCATCGAAAACTTCAAACTTCAAATACATGTATATTACACTAACCTTCCTTTAATATTACTATAACATATTAATTAATGCTCCAATATATTATAAACTTATTAATCTCCTAGAGAGCAATCAATTTCGCTTTAGTATGGTTTTTTAAATTTGCAATTACTCTCTTAGCCAAATATAATAAGTTAATTTATAAAACATCTGCTATATATACCAGATGTTTTTTCTTCCACTGCGCCATTGTCTTATCAATTTCTAACATCCTATAGATTAATTAGGTAACTCAAAACTTCATTGGATATGCATATTTACTAGTATTAGAAAGTTATCTGATCAAGGTCGGACAGAGGGCAATAGGTTCATCTAAGTTCCTCGTTTAAATTGCAGCCATGCATGATTCTTTCTTGATATATTTAAACTATAATTGAAAGAGAACAGTTGGTATTCAGTGTCTAAATGAAATCTTTGTCTAGATTAGGTATATTGTTTAAATTAATCATCAATTAAACCTTATTTGTCTAATGGCACGTGGCTTGACCTCTTGAACAAAGTTACTGCAGATAAGCCCGAGGAGGGAGCACCCTCAATGAATCTTGCTTTAGGCCAACTCACTATTTCCCACCGAGGCATGACAAAATGGCACACTTGAAAAAATCATTTTTCACTCTGTCAAATTGATTGTTTGTTTTAATAGGTTATATTATTTTATTATTATAGTAAAGGTATAATTAATTATTATAGTAAAGGTATTATTACAATTTGAAACATTATAATAACACTCATATCGGATTGGACTGTAAATAATATTGTAAAGATGTACATATTATTTTTTAAAATTTACCATGAGCAAATGGATATTTTCGTTATCTTATTTTGTAAATTAGATATTTAGCATAATACATTTTCAAAATATATTATATTTATAATAATTTAAAATATAACATTTATATTCCTAGTTTGCTATATTACATAAAATTTTTATAGGTGCAACATCATTTTTGTACCAACTTTTCTAACAAATTTTTCAAGAGGGGAAAAAATATAGTTGTTACAAACCTAAGGGGTGAGACAGATATTTTACCAAACATTGGGTGGATAATGGTATTGACCCTTAAATTAATAATAAAATTTTGTCCTTCTTTTGTAAATTTGGGATGCCTTTTTCTAATTTCTTCTTTCTGTTGAATAGTGCTCATAATATAATAATATTAATAGAAAAATATTAAATATTCAATTAAAAGCCAGAAAGTCATATCAACTAAATGCTTGTCAAAGGAGTGGAATCCAGTCATCGGGAATGACTTCTGAGGAAATTCTGGACGGTGTGAGGGGGAAAACGAATATGATTTAAACAAGTAACGAAGAACTGAAAAAAAAAAAAAAAAAAAAGATGCTCCTTATTATCAGTTATTAAAAATAAGTGCAACAAAAATCCCCATAATTATGAATATGAACCTAAAAGTACATAATTTCGTATGTATTTGTATATTTATCTTCTCTCAACCCTTATTGGATTCTACAAATCAAATCATGGACAATGAGTTTCGATTATATTCACTTATTTTCTTCGTATTCTTTATTCTTTTTTATTTTATTAAAAAGTTATTAAAATAACTTATATTTAATTATTAAAAACAAATTTAATTTTTTTAATGTTTACTATATTTAAATTTGATATTCATGTGTAATCAACTCATATTATATTGTTTGAAAAACAAAAACGTTATCACAATTTAAAACAATCCTTAACACAAAAAAAAATGTTAAAAAATCCTTAAAAATCACGTTTTGCATGTTCTTCCAACCCCTTACCTTTGAAAACTATTTAAAATACTTTCGTCTTCAACACTGTCAACAACGTATGATTCATATTTTATATATAAATCACATATTTCAATTATAAGCAACGTGTTATGTTCAATCTTTCAAATTTTTATAATTTTTTCTACTATTCCTCCAACAAAAGACAACCAAAACAATTGAAATTCAAACTTTTTGTCTCATTTTTTATCGCACGATTAAGAATGTAAGAAATATTGTAAATCCACTCAAAACATATAAAATTTTACATTAAATTCTAATAAACATGTTAAAGATCATTTTGTTAACAAATTACACTATTTTCTAAATTGTTAATCATTGAAATTCATCACAACGTGTATCAACTGTAAATTTCGGGTGATACTTTGTTATCATATACGATTATTTTGCATTATGTCAACACTTTTTCTTTTTAAATAGTGTAATATACATTGAATTCATTTAAAAAAATAGATCATATGCGTTGAACACTAAAAAATGATACATTTATTTTTAATAGTTAAAAGCATATTGTTTTAATAATTTTCCTTTAATTGATAGATATGCACACAGTATTTGACAATTAGGCATGGAAAGTAAAAAGTCAGAAACCATTGAAGCAATTTGTGAGTTTTAAAGCGAAGGTGATGGATGGCTTCAAGATGATGAACTGTAGAAGAAAAAGATACCCAAATATAACTTTTTATCCCATATGCAAGGAATTTGAGAAGGTAGGGTCAAGTTATTGACAAAGATATGTCTTATTTTTCAAGTTATACAGAGAATATAACCTATATTGATTTTAATAGATATCATTTTTATATTCTAGGAAACTTTTTGATGATTTGAAAATTCTTACCTTATTAACCGGTTAATCCTAATTGATTAAATAAATTAAATCCGAGTGTTTATGCCATTTAAATTCTAATTGTAATTCGAATCTTGATTATTTGGATGATATCTACCTTTTATCACTTTGTTTAATACGTAAGATTAAATTATTGTAAATGTTATCGTATAAAGATTGTGACATGATAAAATGAATATCGTTATTTGATTTCTTACTGTTAACACATGTTAAGTCCAAATTGATTTAGACCTCTCGACACAATGTCTTAATCATCCAATAAACGACACACAAGTTTTCTTCATGTTCTTGAATACTCAAGGCCACCTAAAAGCGCATAGAATAAAGGCCACTTCATGAAGTGCTTGTGACAAATATGTGCACTTAATGGAAAAGATGCGACCAAAGAAAGAGAAATGGTTGAGGGAGTGATTAGGATAAAGAAATGGTAAGTGAGAAGTGAAGAAGATGATGAAAAGGAGAAGTGAGAATGTAGAGAAAAAGCAAAGCATGTTAAGTGGGCTAGGGACCATGTGTGTTTATAAATAATTAAGTTATAACATGACTGGTCTGGTCCAAACCTGGCTGCCCCCCTAAATCTAGCTAATGTCTTTCCAGTTTCAGGCATCATTGTTAACGGGTAGAGTTCATTTTAACTTATAAATTATTTTAATATCTTAACTGTTTAGTGTTGGATTATTATACTTGTACATTTATCATCACGGACAGTTTCACGTGTCAAAAGGGTCACCGCTCTCTTTTTTCCAGTACTAATTTCTGTCTGATTGGTGTTTTGGTAGAGCATCAAGACACGTAGTTCTATTGTCTGCACCATTCAACAAATCTGAGAGTACTTACCGTAGAGATTTTAGATAATGTCAAGGAAAATGGCCATTCATTTTTATCCACCTCAAGTGTCAGTCCGGTATCTAAGAAGATGAAGCTATTCTTATGGCCATCACCGACTTGTCTTGTAAGTGGTAATTTTCATGACACTACTGATAGCCACCAGGTAAATCATGTATAGTTCTTAAGATGGAAGCACGAATGGCCAAATCTCATATCAGGGAAAACAAGTTCCATGAGATGGCATTTTTACAAGGCAAAAGTGTTATTTTTTTTTTTTCCAACTATGTTGCTGAGAATCCAAAACAAGCATTTCAACTAAACATATCAGTCTTTTCTGGTATCTTCCTTCTTGAAACTCACAGAAACATTTTAAGTAATTGTAGGAACATCGCATGCACAGAAGTGTACCAGTGGGCTACGGACAGCAGAAACAAGCTGTAATGATTCGAAAACAGTTTTTTTTTTTTTTTCCCTTATCTTGTACAGAAGCAGAATCAAATTCTTCTGTTTTGCTAAGATCTTCATTGAATTATATGTAGTATAATGGAGCTTCGAAAATGCTTGATTGAATTCGAATGCCTCAGCAAGTCATTCTCGTGGAGAACTGAAGCTGTCCAAACCAGAAGACTGGGGCATTTAAAGCTACAAAAATAACTAACAAAAATTGCAGAGCAGATTACAGTGGTCTATAATATATATGTACAATATATCTACAATCCTAAAGACAAAATCAATTACAACATAAATTATATGAAAACTAAAAAAACGGAAACAAAAAGATGATAAGTGACTGCACACATTCGAGAGTAAGCTATCAAAAGAAAAAACAAAGAAAATGAACGAATTAGTAGTACACTGCAAATGCATCTAGTTGATAGCTATAGAATATATGGGAACAAGATGCTTCTAAGGAGAGATCTAACAAGGAAAAGCAAGCTCTATAAAAAGATACAACATTACCCAAAGAAAATAAAGGATTTGACAAAATTTATAATTTTTCATGATTTCTTCCCCATGGCCCCTTCCCTCTGGTTCCGGAAGTGACTGAGAAGCTGCTGTGCCTGCATTTTATATAGAAAAGATCACTGAATCATTTATTTCCAAAGACCACTTAACATTCTAATCAATGTAACACATCTATTTTAGCAGCTGCCACTAGGAAAAAAATATAACTAGAAAGTCAATGCCCTTTTCTAGGTTTCCATTAATGGGTGAATCCATACCCACCATGCTTCAAAAGATAGAGAAAGTTTTCAGGCAGTGTGAGAACTAAAGTTTCAAAAAGAGAAATAGAAGTAAAGCTATATACCTTTTCCTTCGCTCGAGGGGTGCCAGACTGAGATAAGGCAACAAGAGGAGGAACAGCTCCTTCTTGCAAAACCAGAGTACAAAACTTGGGACTGTGAAGGCACAGCTGCAGCAGTATGGAGGCAGCATTTTCCTTTCCTCTCTGGGATCCTAATTCAACTACCTCAACCAGAGATGGGATGCCACCTTCCCGTGCAATTGCCAACCGCCCTTCACCAACTGTCGATAGATTTGCAAGAAGAGCAACAGCCTTGTCCACCATTCCAGTGTCAGGATCCATCAACTCAACAAGATGCTTTACAGCCCCCGCTTGAACTATTCGAGCCTTGTTCTCGTGAAAAATTGAGAGGTTAAACAAAGCAGTAGCAGCATCTTTTTTACCTCTTAGAGTTCCAAAACCTAGAAGATCTACCAAAGCTTTGACAGCACCAGAACGACCAATTTTTGCCTTGTATTGTTCTAACACAGAAAGGCTGTACAGAGCTGCAGCAGAATTTTCTTTAGCTCCATCATTTCCTGTTCTTAGAACATGAATAAGAGGTTCTATTGCACCTGCCTCAGCAATCATGGCCTTATTGTCTTCATTAATTGACAGATTTAAAAGGGCAGTGACAGCATGCTCTTGGGTTAGCTGAGTTTCTGAGTACAATAGTGAAAGCAATGGTGGGATTGCTCCACAATTGCCTATAATCATGCGATTCTCCATGTCATGCTTTGCAAGAAGCCGCAATTCTGCTGCAGCTGTAGTTTGCAAGTCATTTGATTGGCTATTAAGGTCTTCAATCAATTTATTGACATAAGAGGTTGTGGTCAATTCATCAGAACCGAAGTCAGAAATTGAAACGGCGTGCTTTCCTCTATAATTATGCTGTCCACTCCTTGCCACTTCTACTTTGGTTTCAGAGCCCTGTTGCTGTTTTCCAGATAACCAGGGAGAAAATCCTAGTTCCTTATTTGATGGTGAAGCAGCAGGTTGCTCTGACATGATCTCTCCAGAGACCTCACTCAATATTTCATGCTTACTAGATTTCCTTGAAACCTCATTTGATGCTGGAGGCATATATTCAATACTTGAAATGGCACTTGAAGCTGATTCACTCCTGCTATGCACATATGATTGTTCAGGGGATGGACAGTTAGACTTTTCAGTATCTCTGATTTGAAATCCATTCAATTCTTCTCCGCTTAATCTGGAAGTGACATCAACCTTCAGCTTTTCAAACCCATTTCCAGCATCAAGAGATGTCATCGATGTGGAATTACCACTGTGTAAAGAACAACGAAAACTATCTGTGCAGATTAAATCTTGAGCAGACACATGATCCAATGGGGATAAGACTGAGACAAGATTACTATGTTCATGGTAACTGGAAATCCTTATATTGTTTTCCTCACACCAATTTGCTATCATAGCTTTGACAGTGTAATTGGGTATTAGATTTGTGTGTGTTAGTATTTGCCGGGTCTTTGGGCAAACGGTCAGCCCTTGATCAAGCCACTTTTGAATAAAGACCCTCTCATAAGTTTGACCAGAAGCCAAGATCACTGGGTCCAACATGAGTTCCAAAGATAAAGGGCAGCGGAAATAGGAAGGGATTGGAACTCCACTTGTTGCTTCAAAGCGCACAATTTTAAACATGCAATCACGAATATGGGAAATGAGATCAACAATTTGGTCGATTTGTTGCAAACCTCCTTTACTCTGATTTACTTGAGCATTCATCCTCTCCTTTTCCACAGCCACACTTTCTTTCAGCAATTCCTGGTTTGATTTTAAACTAAGTGATTCAATAACTTTGACTAGCTGATCAGTGCTAGGAAGGATATCATCTTGTTGACCTCTCAGAACCTCTGTTATATGTTCTGAAATTCTTTCCAGTTTCAAGCAATGTATTTCCTGCATACAACGCTGCACAATTTACCAGCAATCATTTGCAATAGTCATGGCTAAGAGGGTAGCAGGCAGGTATGAGAGTACTAAAAGTTTCAATCAGCAGAATTAAAAGTGTTGGAAGGAAAAAATGGTTAGAACAGAATAACAAATCTAGATAAGAGCCTCCTCATCGATCAACATGTAGCTATAGAAAACAGTAGTGCAGAAACGAATTTTAGCATTCTACACACCTGAACAACAGATGCACTTGAACTGGATCGAGATGACTGTGATAGTCTATATAATATACGACATACTTCAAATGAAGAACTCTGGATTTTCATTAAGATGGTCTCACTCTGTAGAACCTGGACTCACATAAAAATACATATATATTTGAAAGATAAACAAATTAAGAGATACGCAAAAATATATTTGGAATCTATAATGGGCCAGGCAGTGTTGCCGTCATTGGATTACAAACTTTCCTAAACAATTGAACCCAAAAGGAGTTTAACATAATTTCATACATTCATAATTCAGAGTTCTGCAAGACAATCTAAGACCAAATTTTTTAAATTTCTACATTTTACTCTTTTGGGTGGGGTTGGAGCAAGAAAAATTAACCAACTAATGACTAATACCCCTGTAGTTTATTATTTGAAGAATTTCACCAGGATCAAGTGGATCTGGCAAACGAAAAGAACTAACAAAGATACATACACTGCATATCTTGCTCATCTTTGGACTCCACTTCTCCATGAATTCCCGAGCCTCATTAACAGCCATATCCAGTTCTTCACACTCTTTATTTAGGATTTCATCTGAGGGTATTTTGTAATCAACAACTTCATCCAGCAACGGTTTCAAAAGTTTTAACACACTAGCTATATTCTTGTAATCATTTTGAATTAATGGAACTTTTATTGACAGGCAAGAAGTAAGATGGATGAATCGAGAAACACTGTTGATAAGACATCTAACAGAGTCCATTTCCCTGTTTTTCATGAAGTATATAACAAAATTAGTTGAGTCAAATAATACTCCTAAAGCAAAACATTTTCAGAATACTTTGGCCAAAACAGTTAGTTTCAAGGCACCCTTAACAAAGATTTAATTTTCCGCATACCAACCACAGGTCAGTGATCAGTTAAAAAACTAGACTCAAGTCACGTCAACAGTCCTTTAAACCAGTAAACACATGTCAAGCCATGTTTCCATTGCAGAAGATGTAAAGCATTCAACTCACAGCCATCTAAAATATAGTTTCCACTTAACTCACAACTAGTGCATAAGACAAGACATATATAGGGCTCCTGCAGAATTAAATGATAACCTGCCAAGTATCACATACAACTCTTTTAGTCTTTTTTTTGTCTGTACTGTAAACAATGAGTATGTTGTTTGTGATGTGTCAATGTTGTTTCAAAAAATGCATCTTACCACATAGAAAACGACATGTTGAAAACCAGATACTTTAGATAAAATGAGCAGATTTCCACATATTCAATAGCTAGGCTTAACTTATGTGCAAGATAACTGACTTTGACCTATTATTCCTTAAAAGCAGCTCCTACGAGAAAACAGAAAATATCCTTTGACGGTTGGCATACCTATCCAAAAGCGATCAAATAAATAATAAGTTATTCCAAGGTCTTTTCCATGTTGACTTTCTTGCATTATTTGAGGAAACCCATTTGACTAGATTATCAAAAGGAACAAGAAACCATCAGCATTTTCATATTCATAATATGCTGCCTGCACATGGTTTCTTGATGTTCATTATTTATCACATAGACAAACAACTTATGAAGTTATGAGGATTTAAGGAAACGTCCATTGTCCTAATAGAATATCGAGAAAAGGAAATCGAATTAAATCAGAAATTTTTACTTTTTTTTACACTATTTGATAATAGAGAAGAGAACTTCGACTAACTAAAGTTTAACTCCATCAAATGGATAAACAAATACTAAAATATTCTGTCAAGGAAACCAGATCCTCCTGAGATACAATATTCCATTACTCCTCTTTTCCTCGTTTTTCTCAGGAACCAAACAGAAAATAAACTAATTTTCACACAACCAAACAATTTAAACAATTTCCACTCAATTTTATATACAACACCACCATCAAACGCACCATGATAATTGAAAACAAAATAATCAAAATCATGTAACACTACAAAATTAACAAACCCCATGTGCTGAATTAGGCGACAAGAAACTAAAAAACCAAAACTTTAAATCCAAACAACAAAAAAAGCAAACCTCAACTGGAATAATCACCTATTCATGAAAGTCCGATAGAGAACATGGAGAAATGGCATATGAAAAAGAGAAAAGATCAAATGTTTACCAACAAAAATAAAGCTTTGCCTTCATCAAATCATACCTCTGTTGCTGTGGCTCAAGCTGGTGGTGTTAAACCAAAAACATTGGTTTGAGAAACGAACAAAATCTAATGGTTAGCGATCATTAGTGATGTAAATAAAAGGTTCCAACTTGATATCTTACAAGGCTGCATGAGAGAGAGAAGGGGAATTGAGTTGCTGCAAGAACTGTAAATAAAATTGGAAAAACCAAAAAGAGAAAAAAACAAAAATTGTGAAATAGGTGGGGGCCCAGAGTGGTTGCAGATTTGTTGGGTTTTGTGGGGCAAAATTAATTAAGGATCATAGTGAATAGTACAAGAGATGAGATGAGAGGGTTAAGAAATTAATTAAGATTTTAATTATCACTAATTAGATTAGTGATACATAAGTCAAGAGGCTTTGTCTTAATGGTGTTAAAAAAAAAAAACCCTTTTTAAATGACCAATTTATCCTTGAACAGAGTAATTTGTAAGTCAAATATAATATTAAAAGAGGTAAATCTCATTAAACTCACCTAAAAGTTTGACCTGGTTCAAAGAACCAATTAATTATAGTTGAGGTACATTCCTCAATCCTCAGCCTAAAACCTGATAAAGGATTTGTCATTTCTTCCATATTAATTGATTATTGTGAAGACTTCCGCCATGGCCAACCAGAAACGAAAAATATCCCTGTTGTCATTGTTGTCCCAAAACAAATGAAAATGGAAAGAAAAAGAATCTTACAACACTAAAAATGTATTAAAATTTTGGTAGGTATGAGGCACTCATACATTTATAACATGATTCATGATTGATTTGAATTATTATAGTGGCCGTGCTCAGGATTTCCTTTCCAATATTACATTTTGAATTAAAAAGCATATATACTTTTGATGCTACCTAATCCCAATACAGTCAAATGTTTTATATTATATGCAAGGATTGGATAATGCCATTTTGCAAATAGATGTCATCAACTTATCTTCTATACAAGGTCAAGCCACTATCGTTTCTTATAATAGAAAATTGTAGAGAAATCTATGTAATAAATGAATAAAAGGGCAAAAAGGAAAGGACCCACAAACAAGTCATTTTCTTCAATAAAATTTGTACTCAAGGATTTTATCATTTTTTCAAATTAATGTACAATTATGAAGACTTCTGTGTTAAGATTTATCTCCAATGCAAGATTTCTTGATACCTAAAATATATTAAGGATTCTGAAGCCCGTGTGTAGCATGAGAAGTTATAATGGAGTAAATGCAGCTGTGGATAGACATTTCCCTATCACAATTACTGTAATATTCTTATATTACACAATGGAAGATTCTTTCTGTCAACTTACTGGACAGTTTCGAAGATAACTATGGCTTGTACTGATAAAAAAAATCTCAGAACGCAGATCCCAAATAAAAATTTTCGAACACTGTAGTATGATAGTAATGTTTAATGAAAGCAACTTGTTCTTCATTTTTATTTTTACTTCTCTGTGAATGATTCATTGCCAGCTAGCTATAATCTTGGTGTTGAGCACAGCCCCCCCGCGCACACCACCACCACCCCCCCATCCCCCTCTGCATCACATCATATTTAAATAAAAGTAAACTCAGTAAAGCACCTTACATGATTATAATGCCTTTAGCTTTTTGATGTGAGTGTCGGCATGACTCCAAGTTTTTTTTGGGTCACCACTTGAGTGAAATGGCCAACATACACAACTTTTCCCATCATCTCAAAGTACTAGTTAAAACTGGAAGGCTAAGAAGTTTGATCTTTTATGATTGCAAGTAATCTATCTTATCGTTCCATCAGATCTACGAATTTAATTACCTGAAGGATTTGCGACATAAAGATACCCTTAAACTAAATAATAATCTTAATTAATGAGGAGTTTGACCTCTGGTTCGGATTTTTAAAAACACATGCTTGCAACTGCCAGCTTTAATGGGTCAAAGAGTAAACAGTCTTACATATTAAATGCACAATATCTGCCGTACACGCCATGTTGCTAGTTTCAAACGACAGATCTATGAAGGATTCTGGCCCCCCATGTGGGGGGAAAAGGACTCGGTCTCTAGTCACTTATAATTCAAGCTCTTTCACTTGGAAAACAATAATACATTGTCTCAACTCAAATATTGCTACTTGCTCTCTCTGGTGAAAAGAAAAGTGCACAATTTCCAGCCAAGTAAACCAACTTCAAGAACCTGTAAGCAAGGCATGTGCTGGTTCTTTACCATTTGGTATAAAAAAATTGGAAGGCAGGGTCATTGATGTTGGAATGGTGGGATCACTTCCAAGACTGAAACATTGGATATGCAACTTTACAACAAATACTTTTTCAAAAGATTAGACCAAATTTTGACCTTAAGGGAATTGGTCCCAATTTCCTTACCAATTCATTATAAGATACCCACCTGTAGACATCCAACTGGGGAACTCTGTAATTTCCGCATACATAATACCCTTATGTTTTCAATTTCAGTATCCAAGGCCAAGAGATTTTCAATATTTTGTCTGCTTATTAATACCTTTATTCATATTCCAGATCATCATGAAAGCACACCAGTGAGGCGCCCTGGGGCATGGTATGGTATTGTCAGTAACCTTCAATACCATAAATGTCCAGCTATCAAACCATATATTTTATTTGAAATATGAACAAGACTGAAACTCTGAATCTGAGAGATCTTTAAGCTCAGCGACTTAACAAATATTAAGGCTTCAGAGAAAGCTCGAAAGACATTATTCACCATTACAAACGTGCACTGTCTGTAAGCATTGAAATTTAAAAGAGGTCTCTAACCATTCAAATTCCTCGAGGATTGCTCCTTACGTAAAAGTGGATTTCGTCCGCTAACTTTTAAGTATGGAGCAAAATACTTCACTGCAATTGAGTGATATTTTTCATGATAATAGACCAATTGTATTTATACACTTCAATTGCAGTCGTGTAAGTTGCTCAGTACAAATTTCCATGTTAGAGTTCAAAAAATAAATCCAATCTTTACAAACAAATTCCAGATCCATTTTTTTGAGTTGCCGCATCAGACACAGTAGACTTGTATAATCTGATTGATCTTCATTCTGAAAATAGGGCAAACACCCTTCTTGGCCTTGATGTCATTTAAACATGACAAGCAACCAGCCATATGACCACAGGGAATGCATGCACCTTCTATTGGAGCTTCCTAACACTTCACGCATGAGGGAGCTGTGGCTTCATCTTTCATGTCTACAGAGCCTTCATTTTTTAATTCGCTTGTTCCAGAAGCGCTGCCCTGCACGCGACTGCTTCCAACTGATGGATAGTGGATTAGCCCTTCATTTCATATACCTACAGTGGGTGGTGTCGCTGACAGAACCGATGTGGAAATTCCGCTTATTGTTTGGATGGAAGGGGCAGTGCCAGTATGGGTTTCGCCAACTTGATTTTGTTTACTAGTTGTCCTAGAATCAGGCATATCCCACCTATTGTATCTTGTTTATCAGGTTCATCAGTCCATCCACCTCAGCTAGCACCGATTTTGAAGCTGGACCGCAGCCATTGTGAGTGTCAGATCCCAACCATTTGCATTAATTGCTTCAGCCTTCTGGTGGCCGTTTGTAATTACTGCTTCTGTGGTGTTTGATGCGCATTCATTGGAACTGAGAGTAGAGGGCTATGAGACACCGTAAAGGCATAACCTGAAACTGTGAAAATTACCGTAGTATACTGGCTGGTGATTGCAAGACAAAAGCGAATCCTGGCTATAAGAAAAGATCATCCTGTAAATTATAATTTAAAGCAGTCTGACTCTATACTTGGAGAATTCCTCTGCATGCGTTATATAACCACTCAAGCTGCTGTTTTTCACCCTCATTTGCAGTTGCAAGCTTATAACAAATACGTAGTGAAAAGGTATGACATCAAAGAATGGACCTGATAAACTGAGGCTAAACAGAAATTTTTTTTTTTTTTTTTTTTTTTTTTTGGCAAATGTAGTGATTTAACAAACAAAAGGGATGAGTCTGAAACAACCTAATATTGACAGCCAATTCGACCAAACAAGTTAGGGCAAAACAAGAACAACTAACAAACTCAAACAAATCTCTTGAAAATCCTACCTAGATAGAGCTTAAGAGAAAACTTGAGGAAACAACCTTAATATTACAAACATTATAATAAAAGTCATTGCCCTCTAGCATTCCAACAGCCATATACACCGAAAAATGATTTGCAAAGCTTAACCTATTATAAAGGAACCTAAATATATAAGAGTAATAATAGATAGGGCTGAATTCGAGCTGAACCAAACGCGAACAGTAACATGTTCGTGTTCGGGCTCGTTCGTACTGTTCGAGTTCGGGTTCGTATTCGTGTTCGCCGAACATTTTTAGTTCGGGTTCGTATTCGTGTTCGGTTCGTATAATTAAGTTCGTATTCGGTTCGTATTCGTATTCGTATTCGTATTCGATTCGTATAATTCGTTTTTATATTTATTAAAAATTATAATTAATACAAATAATTAATAAAATTTAATTTAAAAAATTATTATTTTAAGTTCGGGTTCGTGTTCGTGTTCGGTTCACATAGTTCGTGTTCGGGCTCGTTCGAACCGAACTTTAAAATTACAGTTCGTGTTCGGGTTTGTTCGGCTCGTTTCGGGCTCATTCGAACCGAACTCAAAAACGAACCCAAACATATTCGATTCGAATCCAGCCCTAATAATAGATCAAATTAAAGTTGATTTCTTTAGCTATTTTTTCCAATACACTTCTTTGACCTCCAGAAATATAGCTCTCGGAGTTAGATTTCTTCGTCCAAGATAAACTGATTATAAATCCACAATCTTGCTTCAAATTAAGCTTGAAATTGCCCTCAATGCAAAATAAGCTAACAGAAATTTGTTATAATGCACTATTTGCCCTAAGGCCACATATAATATGGCACCATAATTTTTAACACAAAATAGACACCGATTGCCATGAATTGAATGCACTTTCAAAGGTTTAGATTAAATCTACTATGCAGAGGTAATGAACACTGGAATAATGTAGGTTAAATACAATTTCAACTATTCAAAGAACTTAGATCTACCCATTCACAACCAATGCCAAATTTTGTATAAAAAATGTAGTGCTATTGACTACCCATATAAAGATAATCCAACTCGCCAGTCACTCTTTCCTAATCCAACTCTCCAGCTGTTATATCAGTCTACAAAGGTGAATCAAACTCCTAATACACTTGATTGGAAAATTAATATGAACTCATAGACTTGTCAAAGAAAGTGAGTGCAGGATTCTGCCTATGAAATTTAGATTCATCAACTTTGGCATTCCAAAGGGCGATGACTGTAAGAGGTTGAGCATCCTATTTGCCATTTAAGAAAGCAATTTGAAAGATCTATAGAACATGAGTAAATATCACAGATAACCATGTAAAGAACATCAAATGTTAAGGAAAACCAGGAGCAGTACAAGCAAATATTAGCAACAGCTTACTATTCCGGATCTAGGAATTGGCAACCAATCCCCATGGCTGCTATATAGGCGAGCAAATAAATTCTAGTTTCCTCACCAACACTGAGCAAAAAGACCTATTTTTCTACCAAAATCTGATATACAAGGAGCAAGTTGTGATTATAAAGAACTAATGAGTACAGCAACACATACCAGTACATCAAGCACAAATAGTAATCATCAGCCATGAAAGATATCAACATGCCTGTTATAAACTATTATGTTGCATTGAACCAGAAGAGCCACGCCAATTGAAACAACCATACAAGTTCTGGGTTTTGATTTTTTCTTTCAAGTAACTGCATAATTATGAGTAGTTTAAGGGAAAAAAGTAAGATAGATGTAAGAGTAGAGAACACACCATACATGGTAAAAGATAAATATCATTAGGATATCTCAAAGATTATAGTATGACCTACATCTGTACAAACAACAGAACTTAAGAACAAGAAACATGGAGCCAACTGAACAAAATCGATAACTAGCCTTTAGAAATGCGCAAAATAACCCTTGACATGACACACACAAACGGTTATATGTAATTTTCTCTTAGAAATTCAAGTGATTATCTGGAAGCAACTGAAAATTTAAATTGAGCATATCTGCAATATAGGATACATGGTAAACATACATCTATGAGGCGTTTTGGGATTACTATAACCACAAGGTATAACAACAGTCCAACTACAAGTAATGAACCTTAATTAAATACACTGCCAAACTATAACAGCAAAGCTAAAAAGTCTTTAAATATTTGCCATAGTACACCCACAACAATTTTTTTTTTTTTTTCATAAGAAACAAAAAGGCCCATTACCTTATATAAGCCAATTAATCCACATGAGTGCTGCTACAGATTTCAGCAGTTTGACAACATAATACCATGCAAAAGAAGTCTTTCTAATAAAAGCATAAATGAAATGTGTAGAAATAAAGAAACCCAACATGATACAAACAATTTTTTCATCGACAACAATTGAGGAGCTAATGCTTCTAGAAAACCTGGACCAGAAAGCTCCTGTAGCCAACCAGAGAAATAGGAAATAAGACTATAGGACAAAAAAAAAAAAATAAAAGAAACAAAATTAATATTATCAGTTAGGCAATAAAACAGTATTCAAAAGAAAGATGGTTCAAACATTAAAAAACAATTATCAAGCACACATCAATCGTGTGAATGACAATTTTATGCCCCTTAATTCTTGCAAAAGTTGAATATGACAATCATCATTTCTCACAAGAGCATTGGCTGAAAAATTAGCAAAAACACTAAAAGCTAGCACACTTCATTTCTGAGGACAGAAACAAAGCTCATGCCTTCACATAACTCAAGATTTTATCATCATTATTCTTATCACTCTTTAATTTGTCAAATTGCTTCATTACAGTCCAATGTCCATTACAGCAACGGAATCTTAAAACCATTATAAACAGATAAAACAAAACAGACCTCAGTGAGAGAGAAGTGACCTAACAGCTGGCTCAATCCTCTTTTGGTAGCATGATGCAAAGAGGCTCCAGCATGAAAATCTAACAGAAACTAATGAATCAGCTTAATTTACAAGTAAAATTCACCTAGCACAACATTCATGGCTTGGTAATTAACAATAACAAATAGCAACTTTACCAGAACGGTAAGAGTTGACTTTGGCACCAAGTTCAATGAGAGTTTTTGCAACATTGATGAGGCCAGAGTCAATGCAGCCTTCTCTGTCAATCCACTGCTTTAAACACACAACCCCAGTTATACTTGAAAATAAATGACAACAGTTGAAAGATTGTTCATAAGCTAGTTACTTTACCTCAAGATTGGAGCAAATACTGACACATTGAAAGAGGATTTCGTCTTTGGATTTTTGTTGATGAAGTTAATGGTGGTTTATTGAATTCAGACCTTGCCCCATAAGCCCATATTTGCCGACATGGAACTCAAATCTCATTCCTTACATTTGGGTTTATAACAAAAACACTAGGTATCCAAAGTAGAAAAAAAAAATAGCACAGGCTAGCTTAAATTACTACCTCTGTTGATTCACAACTACCGTGTCCTCAAAAGATGTTGAAGGGCCAAAACATTACAGAGAAGCCAAACCATCAAATAAAGTCACCAGATGCAAACTATAAGAAAACCAAAAAATCTCACAACTAGTCTCAACATTGTTACTGGTCTCTGTCCTTTTTCATTTTTTTTTTTTTTTTTTTGTAATTTTGATACCTGATTAGTAATCAGACTAAGCTATCACACAACAACTCAACCAGCTCGCCTTTGTTCATCTTTGAGAACCCTTTCACACCACGAGACTTCGCAAGTGCCCTTAGTTCAGGGAGCTTCAAACCACTCAAATCTGGATGTTCAGTATCTTCCTCTTTCTCTCCATCTTCATCATTATCAGCATCATCAATAGCCGAAGACTCACCCTCTGATGCCTCATATAAACTTCCACCAACAACCTCTGATTCACTGTCTGATACCTCAACATACAAATTGCCAACTAGATAATTAGGTTCACTGTCAGGTACCTCATCATAGATATCCCCATCCAGAAACCTGGCATCATGCTTAGGCTCTGAATTTACCTCGAGTTCTGGTTCAGGCTCATGTATAGAGTCAGAACATATCTCAACTGGACTCTTCTTCCTCTTCCCACTAGTATTTGTGTAACCAAATTCATAGTTTCCAGAATGAGATAAATGGGCTGGTATTTGAATTGAGTAACTGGCGACCTGTGTCTGAAATTTGATGCTGGTCTTGTTAAGACATTAGGTTCCCTAATCAAAGAAGCTTGTTCTTTTGTTCTCATCATAAACAACATTCTGTTCAATCTGGTTCAAAACAAAGTCTTTGCTGCTACCACTGATGCTTTTCATCTTACCTCGCTCAAATGAGTGTTTCCTCAACAACTTGAGAAGAGAATCTACTGTTCACTCTCTTTACGTTGTCCTTGTGTCACTTCAATCTTCTTGTCTTCTTTAGCTGCTGCTCTTTCTTGAAGCTGACACTGGACCTTTCTGAATAGTTCAACAATCTCCTTCTCTCTTGGTCCTGGGGCTGAGGTTGCTTGGAATTTTGGGGAACAGGAGAGGGAGAGTAATGGCCCATTCTTTAAAGATAACAATTCAGATTCATCATCAAAACTATCCCTCTCTTCACTTTTCCTGTTCCTGCCTCGGAATCTATTTCTGTTTTGTCTCATGTCAGGATTTCTCCTATAACCCCCAGAACCAGCCTTGCACACAAATGATGCTCCTTTGGCAGCACATTTCACCGCCCCAATCTTGACCCACAAAAGAATTCTAAGATCACCACAAGAAAAGCAGGAAGAGAGAGCCACTGCTGATATGAATTTCACTTCACCAACACTTCTTCATGATCATGGGAAACATCCAAGAGTAGAGGAAATTCAGAGAAAGAATTCCATGGTCCAAAACAACCACACATGTGAGCCTACTAAGAGTAATTTCCACACATATTATAAAGGCAAGATGAATGAGATCAAATTCAAGCAATGTGACTTTATGAAACTCATGTATTCTAACATTCATTCATGGCCCTCCAAGGAGTCCAAAATCATAAAGTGGCTACACAACAAGTTCAAAGACAAAAAGAGAAGTCAAGCCAAGCCAACCAAGGGGTTATGATCAAACATGTATTTCTTTCTTTAGTTTTAAATGTAATTAGATTTAGGGAGCTTATGTAATTTGTCTCTTTTGTGTTTTCTTTTATTTAATTTAAGTGGTGTTTAAGTTAACTAGGGTTAGTTAGACTTTAACCATGGTTTGTATCATGCCTATAAAAGGCAATCCAAAATTATTGTAAAGGACTTTTTGATGAATTAATGAAAATTTGAGAGCTTTAGCTTTCCTTCCTTGTGTTCTTAGAACTTGGTGTTCTTGGGAACCAAGTATCAATCCTTTATCCAATTTTCATTGCAAGAAGGAAGTTGGTGGTGGAGATTCAAGTTGGTGATTCTTGTATCAAGTGGGTGGAGCCTTCCTTTAAGCTTGTGTGCAAGAAATCTTTATGCTTGGATCACCCTCAAGTTGGTGGAGAATTTCCTTTATGCTTGAGGTTTGTTTTCTTGCTAATTTTAGTTCATGTTTGATGGCCTTGAAGATTGCTTGAAGTGATGATAGATTGGAGTTGCATGAATGTTAGTTTTGGGTGGGAAATTTGCTTGTTATTGCATGGTTCAAGAGCTTGTTTATGGCTGGATTTTTGGACCATCATTTGAATGTTATTTGTTCACCATTAAAGAGAGATTAAGGGCAGCATTTCAGATCAATTTGCTCTTCCAGAAACATCCAAGCATGGGAGACATCTTCCTCCTGATGACCCATAATCTATGATAAGATTTTTAATATAAAACCCTATGAAAAAGTATGACTCACAATTTATAGTCTTACCCTATGATTCACAGCAATGATTCTTTGAATTCAAATAGTGCTACACTTTATTTTACCTATAATACATTTACGTAGATTTTTTTCTCAAAAAGATAAAGAGGTAGACTCAAATAAAAAGGTAAAAAATCAAAATAATCCAACTATAATATATAAAAACCTCTACTAACTGGATCATGGGTAAACATGAAACAAAGAAAGGCAGGAAGACTCAATGTGCCACTTGAAAAGGATGATGTTACACTGTGCCGTGGGCATAAGTATATGCTACACAATTCCTCATAATTCCTTCAAGATGCCTGATTGAGTTGTCCTATATACTCTGGTGTTTATGATGGAAATTGTGATGGCAATGTTGCATGTCAAAATATGGACCACCAAAAAACCATCTGATAAAAGCAGTATGCTATAGCCCCAACAAAAACCACAGCCACAACCAAGCTTTGCATCAGTATCACCACAATTCTCTTATGTACTTGGATCTTAACGGGAAGAAGTGGGCCACGAATTTGTAAGACCCACATACTGAAAAATCCATCGCTCAAACGAAACAGAACATGCTAACTGAAAAAATGCTCCTAAACTCGGCCTCTCATCCCAGCTAAATTGCTAATAATAAATAAACTCCTCTAGCTCTAAGCTCTGGCGTGGCAAAAGGATAAACTAAATTTGACAAGACAAAGTTTAGACATCCAGTTGGCTTATTTAGTAAAAAACGAACTACGAGAATATACTTGAATACAAAATCTTCAATAAACAGAACCACAGCGGAAGACCCTAAAGCTTCGTCTGATTGTTACAGTTCAAAAACTGCAGCGGACGAAAAGGATACTGCAAACATAAATATTAAAGCGGTCATTTCAGCCTTGACTCTGAAAACAAAGTTGAAGTTAAAGTTGAACTGACCTGGGAGGCTGTTAGTTATGGGATGAACTGCTTGCAACATCACCAGCTACTCCACCCTTCACAAGATTAGAGAGTGGTTTTGCTTTTGCATTTTGTACTGTGGTTGTTAAGCTGAGCTTTGTGCCGCCCTCGCATGCCAAAGCCAAAATGTACAGCCACCGATAAGGGACATTTTGGGCAGTCCATAGTTTCCTTGGGGCTAAAATTGAGTACATGTTCCAAGCTCCAAGCGGCGTTTTCCTAAAATTTATGTAATTCGAATATTTTTGACGATGAAGATCCAATTTAACCACGACCTTGCTGTAATTGTTCACAAATTATTTTGGGCAGAAATGATTTCACGATAGAGTCCAAAACAATTAAGTTAATCCAAACAAAACTGAAGAACTATGATTTGAAATAATCTAAGTTTATTAAAAATTATATGCTGTCGGATTTTTTTTATTTAAAATCAAATATAAATGAAATTTTTTTACTCGAATCAAACTGGATTAATATTAAAATTATTATTTTGTCTTAATTATTTTCTTTTTTAAAATTATCATATAATTTTAAATTAATAAAAATTAAAAATAAATCATTTTAATATTTAAATTATATAAGAAACTCTCTATTTTATTTTCTTTTCACTCTCACTCATTTTTTCTTTTTCTTTTTTTTTTTTATAAATAAAGATAGTATAATAAAAAGAAAATTTAATTTCAAAAATATTCTGGGTTCATTGAACATTTTCAGGGGATTACTGAAAATTCAAAAAAAGTTAAAAGTTCTTTTAAATAATTTTGAAATATTTGTTTTATTTTTAATAGTTTTAAAAATGATAATTATTTTCTTAAAGAAATTAAAGATAATATATTAAATTATAAATATAAATATCATAACACAAAATTTATCATATTTGAAATTATTATCATAAATATAATCAAAATCTATTATATTTGAAATTAATATCATATAGTATAATTAAAATATATGAATGTTTGAAATTATTTCAAAGATTAATATATGAGTTTTTAAATTTTTTAAAAGTTGAATTATTATATTTAAAACTAAGATTGAATTCGAATTAAATTAACTCAAAATTTAACTCAAATTCAATTAGAACAAGCCTAAAATAAGCTTGATTGAAACATACTGAGGTCTATATTTCATGAGCTTCACTTATTGAGTTTGAGCTCGAGTCTATATTTAACTAGACTCACAAAGCTTGTAAACCGAAGACTTTCAATTCATATTG
Organism: Anacardium occidentale; assembly: GCA_026122585.1. Lineage (NCBI taxonomy): Eukaryota > Viridiplantae > Streptophyta > Magnoliopsida > Sapindales > Anacardiaceae > Anacardium > Anacardium occidentale. The sequence goes on from JAJEJH010000049.1 coordinate 404,985, forward strand.
ACAAAAATAACATTTTTTTGACAAAAAACCATATAATTTTTATCAATAATATATAAAAACAATATCGTTTTAAATATTTAATATAATCAACAACCAAATCAAACCGAACTCAAACTTAAACTCAATTCAACCAAATCAAACTCGACAAATCCAAACATAAACTCAAACTTGATTATCATAAAACCAAATTGAATCAAATTTGAATTCAGTTCAGCTTAAATCCACCCTTATTTAAAATATTTGAGTTTAAAATATAAATTAATTGATTTTTTATTTTTAAAATTAATAGATGATAAAATTATTATTTTATAATTATTATTTTTTTTAGCAGATTGATTTTAGAGGAGAAAAATATTATTGTCAACTAAAGATGGAAAAGGTTGTTTACTCGCCAGAAAATTACACGTATTCGGTAAGATGAAGTACGTGTTTTAAGTGAAATAGATTCATCAAATGCTTCCCCTCACAAAATAATATACCAAGAAATGGACAAAGAACATGCCCAGAACTGTCACAAAAATTGGAAGAGAGAAAAAAGGTATTTCTCTGACCTTAATCTTAGCACCTCCCCAAAGTACTCGTGCATTGGTTTTTCTTCAAAATTTTTTCCTGTTCTTTGGCTACCCTTTGAAACTACATAATGTTCCAACAAAATGTTAAACATCGTTCAAACGCAACAAGACATGTCTCTTTGTGTTCCCCAATCTGAAGGAAAGACTCAGATTTCCCCAACAGCTACACCTGGTCAAGGATAACCATAAATACGGCACCTCCCACAAGAGATGAACCTAAAGATCGTCTTTTATTATTCCCTTGGTACTTAACCAGATATCTAATGAGTACAATATGCAAGAAAAGACAATCAATACAAACCACGCAAGTCAATCCCTTGTGAGGGCAGAGTCTATGCTTTGTGATTTTTCACCATATCATCCACATCCAGTTCCACCTCCAGCACTGGTGAATCCCTTCGCATGCTGAAATGACTGGTCCAGGAACACAATATTCAAAGACCACAAAATTTGCATGGTGCACTTCAACTATGGTTCTAGTAAAACAGACTGAGCATCTCACCTGTTCTGGACTGGGCCATGGTCCACAGCTGTTTGAAGGCAATAAAGAACTCTTCCAACTATATTTGACATGGGAACTGGACCAAAGGTTCGACTGTCATTGGCATCCTGTCACTCAAACAATAAAGGAAAACAAGTCCAAATGAGAAAGAGAAGGTAATCAAGTTCTATTCAAGCATTTAAAAGTTAAGCAATGTAGTATTAATACAAAGCACTAGCTTCTATTTTCTCCTTTACTTTTACCCCCTTGTGCTCCCCAGCAAGGTGACCTATGTATTTGATCTGCACCCCCTGCTCACATTTACATGCATACCCGATCTCTTGATTTAAGAAAATTCAAACAGAGGAAAGCAAAAGTGCAAAGTTTAGTTCTGGGATTTAATTCTATCATAACAGTGTTTCCGAACCATACTAACTGCATATTTAGTTCTTTTTCGGGAAGTGCTATAAACCATAGCTTCCAGATTCTGAACCATGCTACTTACTTCCAATTACAAATTGTATTATTCCCTGTTATTCTATGTGAAGCTGAAAAACATACTAATGTCACTCTGGTGAATTTCCTTTCCAGTGTCAAGACCAAGAGTTATGTAACATCTATGCAGCAGACAGAAATGAGATAAGCCAAAATGCATAGCAGAAATATGATAGAATATAAATTAATTAAGTTTTCATAAAATAAGGGCAAATACCTTTGGCTTTATGTTTTCATTGTCAGCCAACACCCAGCATTGATCCTTATCTAGAATAAAAGGCTCATCTTTCTCATCAGTAGACACCATTTCATACCCTTCAATGGCAGCTAACCGTCTTACTAGGTAGTTGTCTGATTTCTCAGGGTCCTTCAACACCACAACATCTCCAACAAAAACATGCCTTTAAACCAAAAGAAAAGGGAGATAAAAAACATTCAAAAACTAAAACTGAAGTCTTTATATAAATGTAAATATTCTGTTACAGGGTAAGAGACAATGGTGTAAATATGTTACTCCATAAAAAGAATAAAATTCCAAAAAAATATTAGGCAACAGGGAAAGATGTTACATTGGATCTACAGCAGGTAACTTCCTTACAAGAAGAGTTCCACTTTTCCCTCCTATAGTTGGGGCCATCTCCTCCCCTTTATTCCAATGTAAATAGGTCAACTTTCCATGAAATACATATTTCCAAATTGAATCATGTAATTCTCTGTCACTGATTTGACCTCGTGTATAGTTCTGTTTCACATCGGAAAATCTGTTAGGACAATCTCATAAAATGATTCTAAGAACCACTATCTGAAGTTTTAACCAAAGCCATACACATAGAAAAGCAAGCGAAAATCCAGAGATAGAAGAACCAGATGAAATCATAAGATAAGGCATAGAAACCATCTGTTGACCTTGAATATCTAGTCTATTAAAATTTTTTTTTCCTGTTTCTAGACCCAAAAGTATGAAACTTCTCCAATCAAATCTTACACTATATTGTTTCTAACAAAACTCTACAAAGTTGACAATTTTATAGCAATCCACTTCATGAGGGGAACAAAACTTTGGCTTGGTTCTCATTTTCCCATCCTCAGGCATAACTTTCACTCTATATAACTATGTTTTCGTTATATATTGATTATTTTTCAAAACTCCCAAATTTTGCATAATTCTAAGTACATTAGAATAATTCTGGTAAACAAGTTCACCCTAACAGACTACAGTATAAATTATTTCTACCTTCTAAAAATCCATGCATTCTCCAATGATCTTATCAAACTACAAACTCAGCTAATTATAGCAAGCCAGAAGATTGATATTGGGATAGGAAACATTAATTATTGAACCCAAATTCTACAAGCTAAATTAACCAAACCATAAAAAGAAATGCTTCCCTTCTTTGTCCCCTGGCATAGATTTAATTATATCTGCTTTTGACGCCAAAGTTATTCTAACTATAAGAAAATGTTTTTGACAATAACAGTCTTCCTAACTAAAGGATGTGCTAAGAGCAAAATTTGGATGTTAACTACAAACCCAGATTCATAGAAAGCTCTAATAATCACACAGCAAACTAGTCCAACCTGAAGCTAAGTTGCAATCTTAACATGGCAGTCTGACAATCCCCCCATGGAACTCAACATTACAAATACTCTTCACAATTATAAGCCAAGCTACGAAACACATACAATAATAAACCCTAGGATGTTAAGTAACAACATCACCACATCAATCTCAAAAATATTCAGAGAAAATTGTACAGAAAAAGGAAAAAAATAATTCAGAAACTGACGTAAAAGAACAACAAATTACAGAAAATAAGTTCAAATTCCAGAAAGGAAAATTAAAAGACGAACAAAAAGAATATAGGGAAAAACGAAGGAAAAGATTCAGAGTGACCTTCCAACTGATAGATACAGAATATTCGAGCTTGCGTGCAATGTATCGACACCAGGTAGACAAAGAAACCATTGCCTATCGAAGAAATGCTTTGAATTGAGATTAGTTGTGGTGTTGTGTAAACTCAGCGCATTCACTTCTGTTAAACCCTTAAAAACCATTTTTTTAAATTTTATTAATTTATACTTTTTTTTTACTGTTTTACTATATTAGAGGAAAATGTTAATGAACGACCTTTATTTCTGTATAACAATTTGTTGTTGGGCCCACAAGAACCACGTGGAAGCATCTAAAAGCCATGGCTCTATCGTGAAATTGGACCATCCTCATTCATCGGCCCGCCAGCCCACTTTAATTCCAATCCCTAAAAATTAAGCTCCGTCGATTTCACAAATCTAAAAGTTGGAGCGAAACCCAGGTTTGTCTGATGCTCAATTTTGTTCTCCTAAGTAATTTTTTATCTTTTTCGTCTGTTTGGTTGCCGAGATAGTAGGGGAATAAGGTCGTATCAGTTTCGGGTTTTTTGTTTTTTTTTTTTTTTAATAATAACAAAACAGCAGGTGTGGGATTTTGATTAGTTGTTATTCATCTGTCCTTTTCTCAGCAGCCAAAGGGAAGAATTGTATTTTTCTTATTGATTTTTATTTAATATGTTAAATTTATTTTTATATGAGGTTTAGCATGGAGATGATCATGCTTTCCTAAAGTTTGATCTAATCAAATATAGGTGTTATCATTGTTGCTGATTTTGAGTTTTGAGAGCATTCTAAAGTGATGGACAAGCTTAAACTTGCTCAGTTAGGGGAAAGAATTAAGACTGGTGGGGCTCAAATGGGACGAATTGTTAGTGGAAAAGTGAAGGAAATTTTACAAGCCCCAACACCCGAATCAAAAATGGTTGATGAAGCAACATTAGAAACTTTGGAAGAACCTAACTGGGGCTTAAATTTGAGGATATGCGCCATGATCAACAGTGAAGAGTTTAGTGGGTCAGAGATTGTTAGGACAATAAAGAAAAAGATATCAGGTAAGAGTGTTGTTAGCCAGAGATTGAGTCTTGATTTGTTGGAGGCATGTACAATGAACTGTGAGAAGGTTTTCTCTGAGGTCGCATCTGAGAAGGTGTTGGATGAGATGGTCAAGATGATAGAGAATCCAGAGACAGATCAGGGTAACAGAAATCGAGCTTTGCAGTTGATCAGGGCTTGGGGTGAGTCTGAGGATGTGGCATATCTTCCAGTTTTCCGTCAGACGTATATGGTGAGCCCTCTTCCTTTACTCCTTTACTGGTGATTGTTATAAATTATATGCAAAACTTGCTGTTACTCTAGGATCAAGTTCTAATATGTCGGCTCACTTATAGATATCTACTTAACACAGTGGCCTTTTTTAGCTCTTTTTTTTTCAAATTACCTCCTGATTTTTAAGGTTGGTTCAGATGGAAGCAATATTTAATGTGCACAGAGTTTGGCTCGTCTTTGAAGTTTTATCTCAGTATTGGTTGGAGTGGATCAATGAGAAACACTTTCTTTTGTACCATTAGACATAATTTGTTGAGCATTTACTGGGTTGTTTTCAGATAACTCCACTTAATATGGTTTCATTCCCGGGTTGTAGTTCAGGTCAGTCCTAACTGTTGTTAGTCTGTGTGAATGAACTGGAAGCTTCACTTTAAGAACTTTAGTGAGCAAAATTGTGGTTTCATATTGACTTATAATTTTAGTTCATCTATTGTGAGGTATTCAGGATATCCTTTTTTGGCTCACCTTAGAGATGTGTACATTTTTTAGTCATAGTCTGTTACTAGTGTGCTGATAGTCTGATGCATTTCTAAGATATTGTTATTGCCATTATGTGTGTTACTTTACCTTATTTTGGGGATATGGCAGAGCCTGAAAGAAAGAAGTCTGCCTCCACCAGTAGAAGATGGGTATATGCCACCCATGCAATACTCCTTGGAGTCATATGTTCATCAAGAGCCACTGTCCCCTGAAAGCCATTCTGTTCCTGATACAAGATTGCAGAGTGGAGATCATTCTGGTTTGACCTATAATTTTGGGAACCTTTCAGTTGATGAGAAGAAGGAATTTATTCTTATAACGCAGAATAGCATTGATCTGCTCTCCAGCATGTTGAATACTGAAACGGAGCCAAAACCCATTAAGGTAATTACTTAGCTTTTTACAATGAAGAATTGCACATAAAACCTTCATCAGGTTTTCTGGTATAGCTTAATATTCTATTATTCTACAAACCTTTGCCATCTTACATATAAATCCATATTCTTATAATATCTCTGTAAATGTTACCAAACAAATAAACATATGCATAATTGAAGTTTGTAAAAATAGGGATTCAGAACTTCATATTCTCTATCTTTTCTCCGAACAAATTCTGTGTGGATGCATGTGAAAGTATCTTTAGGATAAAATGCATGTGTATAGCCACATCAGAAAGTACTGTATTATTACCCTTGGATCTAATTGGCCTGTTGACTTTTCATTCTCCTAGTGGAAGGCTCTCTTCTCACTCCAAGAAATTCTAAAATTGTCTGGCAAGAAAACTTTTTGTATGATTGCAGGATGATCTGACATTGAGCATGCTTGAGAAATGCAAGGAGTCTCAACCTGGCATTCAGAGGATTATAGAAAGCACCACTGACGATGAAGGGATGCTCTTTGAGGCGTTGAATGTTCATGATCGGCTGCTACAAACCATCTCCAGATACGAGGAACTAGAAGCTGCCCTGAAATCTGGAGGACAACTTGAAAACTCTGCTCTCACTGACATGAAATCACCTCCTGATGTCAGAACTCAACATGAGAGCAAGGCAGCAGTGAATGTAAATGAGATTAATGCAGCAGCGAATGAGAATGGTACCAGAGCGACAGTGACTGAAAAAGAGACCAAGGCATTGGATTCCTCAGAAGGGCAGAGTACTGAATCCGGCACAGATAATAGAAGTGTTGAATGACAAAGCGGGTGTTAAGAGGGATGCTTTGATGTAATCTTACAGTAGTTTTGTTTGATTTTACTCTTGTTGCCTAGTAATGACATTACTAATCATCAGTTGTGAAATTGTTTGGTTACTAGAATTTCATGTAATTAAGATTATGAGTTTTGTCCTATTTAACAACTTCTTGTTTTTCAATTACTGGATATTATTACGTGCTAGTATGATTATTATATTCTTCTTGTCCATTCATGCCAATAGAGACCATGTTTTTTCCATGGGTTGGGTCAGACCAGGCCATCGGTCAGCCGAACCCCTTCACGCATCCACGTAAGAGTCCTACGAATATGGTAAAAATTGAGTTCAACAAAGGGCAGAACAACTATTTTCTACCAAGTTTGCTGCAGTATCATTTTTCCTTTTGGGAGAAAGATAAAAATATTTTTTATCATCTTTAGAATGTTTACGGGGCTAAATAATAGTTTAATTTCAAAATTCTATTAAATTTTTTATCTCTTTGGTTTAGAATAAATTGATGGTTAATAATTATAAGAAATAAAATTAAAAATTATACTGCTAAACCCAAAATAGGTTTAAAGTTTGATTAAATTTAATAAACTAAATTTAAATTAAAAATTTTGAAACCCAATCGCCAATTTCTAAGCTCAAGTCCAAAATTTATTTTGAATTTGGGCTTAAATCAATCAAATCCGATTCAGTAGATTTGATCTATAGGCCTAATAGAGATGAATTATAGTGAGAGAACAATAAACACGAGAGTGATGGTCTAGTTTTTTTTTTTTCCTATTGGTAACTCAAGACAACTGCTCCTTCGATCTGATCAATTTAAGGTACATCAAACCGATAGATTACAGGGGGCCAAGGACTTGCAACCCAGAGTCCAGCATAAGGGGTCTAATGGGCCTGACCCGCACTCACCCAACTGACTTTTTCATGAAACAAAAATAATAATAATTATTAGATGTCGACTTCAATTCCATTGTGAAAGTTCCATAAAATTTAACTGATGCCTTTCTCTTATTGTCTTCTCTTTCTTTAAGCTTCCACCCCTCCGCCTCACACTTTCTTATTGCATATCAAGGTATACGGATAAATACAAGAAAAACAGGCAAATTGAGAAACAAATGTCAATGACCCTGCATACAATGACCCAGCAGTTGTCATTAGGGAAGAGACGGTTCAAGCCAAATTTGCCAAAACCATTTAACATGGTGGGTTCGTCGCATACTTCTGCATATTCACATGCATCCCACGTTTGTGCCTTTCCCTTACTGATCTTTGTCTTTTATAATTTTACTTGATGAATTTCATCGACATCTCTATTAATAGGAACCTGATCACTGAAACAACAGCTAAGAATTTCGTATAAAAACAGATATCAGTTTTGTACTCTTCACCTTTCCGGTGAGCACTTTGTATTCTTCTTTAAAGCTAAAAGCCACCCTTCCCTGATGAGATAACGAGGTGTAAGCAATGGGAGTGATGTAGCCATGCAAACTGAAGAATGACTCTCTCAGAATGCCTTACACACCATCTCTAATGTGTCACTTCTTTACCACCTTCTACCCCTTATAAATACCAACACTCCCTGCTGCCTTCTTCATCTCAAACACAACCAGTTATCTTTACAATGGCTAATCCTTCACTCCTCTCTCTTTCTGTTTGCCTTCTTATTGTCTTCCACGGTTGCCTAGCTTCTCGCCAGCAATGGCAACAACAAAATGAGTGCCAAATGGATAGCCTCGACGCCCTTGAACCCGATAACCGCGTTGAGTATGAAGCCGGTATGGTTGAAACCTAGGACCCTAACCATAAGCAATTCCAGTACACTGGAGTTGCCGTTGTTAGGCATACCATCCAACCTAATGGCCTTCTCTTGCCACGATTTTCAAATGCTCCTCAACTTACGTACATTGTCAGCGGTAAAGTACATCTTAATTATACAACAATTAGAATTAATAACAACTGTTGTCATATTTGGTCAGAAGTGCTTTAATTTTAATGGCTTTTGTGTGTGTGTGTGTGTGTGTGTGTGCAGGTGAGGGTATGACTGGAGTCTTAATTCCAGGATGTCCTGAAACTTACCAGACACCTCAGGAGGGACAAATGCATGGACAGAGTGGTAGGTTCCACGATCGGCACCAAAAGGTATGACGCTTCCGTCGAGGCGATGTCATCGCCACGACCGCAGGAGTTGCTTACTCGTGCTACAATGAGGGCAATAACCCAGTCGTCGCTGTCACTTTTAGCCGTCTCAAACAGTCAAAACCAGCTTGACATGAACCCAAGAGTAAGAAATTAATCGATGCAAATATATATAATGAGTAATTAGTGATTAACATCTTAATTACATTATTTTTCTTTCTTGTAGAAATTCCATTTGGCCGGTAACCCAGAAGACGAGTTCCAGCAGCAACAACATCAGTCTAGCGGCCGTAAACACAGACAATACAGCTCTTGCAACAACATATTCTGTGGCTTTGACACAAAGATATTGGCAGAGGTTTTCCGGGTGGACGAACGTCTTGCAAAGCAGCTCAAAAAAGGGGACAACCGAGGTGGCATTGTTGAAGTGAAGGGTGGCCTTCAGGCTATCAGCCCACCATGGAGGCAGAGCGAGCGTGAAGAGGAAAGTGAGTATAATGGTCTTGAAGAGACCCTCCGTACCATGAGTCTCAAAGAGAACATTGCTGATCCTTCGAGCTCTAACATTTATACCCCAGATGTCGGTAGTATTAGCACCCTCAATAGCCCCAACCTCCCAGTCCTCAAATGGCTCCAACTCAGCTTTTAAAGGGGTGTGCTCCAAAAAGTAAGCAAATTGCCTAATTGAATTAGATAACCTAAATAAATTGATCCATACTTATTTGTTGATTTTCATGTAGAATGCTCTGATGGTGCCACAATGGAACGTCAACGCACACAGCGTGGTCTACAGCTGCGAGAGCAGCGCCCAAGTTCAAGTTGTAGACAACTTTGGCAAAACAGTGTTCGACGGGGAAGTTAGCGAGGGACAGATCTTCGTGGTGATAGTGAAACGAGCAGAAGGACAAATATTTGAATGGATTTCATTTAAGACAAATGACCGCGCCATGATTAAGCCCTCAGGCTGGACGCACCTCGGTGCTTCGTGGCATGCCAGAGGAGGTCCTCGCCAATGCCTTCCAGATCTCAAGAGAAGACGCCAGGAAGATCAAGTTCAATAATCGGCAGACAACTTTGACATGCGGACAAGCAAGCCGCCATATGAGGGACAATGCTTAAATTTTTGTGATCCGAGCTGAACATGCATGTGATGTACGTAGTGCATTTTTGGTTTTGTATGGGGAAGGTAACGAATAATAAAGGAAAGAGCAGAGAGCCTCGTATGAAGTTACGTCAATAACTACTGCTATATGTATTTTGCAGGCACTTTCAATGAGTTCTATCTAATTGATAACTACTATTCCTTCCTCCTCATTTTTCTTCCTTATCTAATTCACTTTCTAGGGAGGATGGTAAATTGAAATGAGTATGGATGAGATTAGCTAAGCATAAAATTTAAAAATTTTAAGACTAATGGTCAACTTAAAAACCAAATCTAAATCTTATAGACCGGGTTTGCTTGTTGGACCGTCACCAGAAAGGAATATGATACCAAATGGATCTTGTTTTAAAATGTCTGTAAGATAAAAACATTCGCGACTTAAAATCAAAGTTTTATAATTGAGAATACAACAAATTTTAACAGAGTTAATAGTAAGGGGTGACATTATCCAATTAAAATACTTGCAATTCAAAAGCACTAGGCTCGAAAATCTAAATCAGGTCCAGACAGACTCAACCCCGAGAAAAAGGACGCGGCTCCCCGTTAAGCAACTCTTTTAAAACCAACTCAGATCTCAGATAACACAGACGAACCCCATCAGAAAATGATAGTTTAGTTCCACAAGCAAGCTGAGAACCATGGAAAAGCTTCGACTCTTCGTCATTTTCCTTATCTGTTTTGCAGCAGAGGTAGCAAATGCCTCTACAACGCCAAGGCCTGGATTTCTCTACACAAGAACAAGAGGAAGATGCACTCCTCAGTAAGTAATATCTCTCTCACAACTTGACTCAGCCGAGGTAACCAGGATTCTTTTAATGTTATTTATCCACAGGTACTGGAGCAGTAGGAGAGAGGCGTGGCCAAGGATGGTTCCGCAGACATCAACGTTGTCGAAGGTATATGGATCAAGAGCATATGAACGGTACAGATCTGATCTGACTCTTTTGGAAGCGACCACTAGGAACGATGATGAAAATGCGTTTGGTAAGCTGGTGAAGGAGGCGACTGCAGCATTGCTAAACTCGTATGCTAGAGAAGGGTATCCATATTCCGGTTGGGAAGTAAAGACATTGCTGATTCAGGCTTTGGTTTCAGAAGAAGCTGCAACTCAAATGGCTCAAAAGTTTTCAATTGCAAATCAAGCTTGTAATTCATTAATTAATTAATTATAATTAAGTGGCCTTCAACAATGTAAACTATATTTCAGAGTCTTTGGATTTACTAAATGAAAATTCTTGAGCTGCCTTGTCTATTTAATTTTTTAATAATTTGAATTTCGGAAATATCACCATGATTCATGGGTTAACTCATAAAATTGAATTTTGAAAATAACATTTTTAATGAATAATTCTGTTTAATCATAAATGATTATTAATAATTATAAATTCGATATTATTGTCTCTTCGACTTAAACCATTCTGATTTAAAGCCCTAGCGTGTTGTTTGGTTACAGACAATTTTGGAAGTTAAACCAGGTTTACTTATTCCAGTAAATGATTTTTGTCCCATAACCACGTTTATCTGGTTACCAAGCAACCAAACAGACCACAAACATCTGAACCGCTCCCTTCAGTTATAAACTTATCCTTACCCCCAAACGAACCCTAAAATTTCTTAGCAGCTTGCGGCTGCGTTTAGTCGGTCTCCGTTGTTTGTTTTCCAAGAGAATTATAGGCTTTCTTCCTTTCCTCCTCTCTTCGGAAGGAAACGAATTATACATTTTCATAAAATAGAATAATTCTAATTTCCTCCAGAAAATTTGTGGCTTTTGCTTACAATGGCTAGTAGAAAGCTGGTTCGAGACTTTCTTCTCCCTAGATACCCTCTGTTTTGTCAGTTAACCGCTAAACAGGTTCTTTTTTTTCTGAACTTCTAGCTTTCCGTATGGTACTGATGGAAAATTTTGATTTTTTTTAATTTTTTTTTGTTGGGCTTTCTGGGGTGGGATTTGGTGTGCTAGGGTTCGAGTACGAGACAGTTGTTGCTTTCTTCTATTAGGTATTCGAGTAATCGTGGATTCAATGTGTTTAGCGAGTTTTCAAAGAAGGTTAAAGGCGAAGCTGAAAGGTACTGGATTCATCACACTCTATATTTATTCCTTTTTGTTCCTGGTTCATGACTCCTCATTTGTTTTTATTATTTCTGGTAATATTTTTTGGTTCTAGAAACCCAGAATTTCATCAGTCGGTTAAGGAGCTGAAGGAGAAAGCAGAAGAATTGAAGGGGGTGAAAGATGAGCTGAAAGTGAGGTAATATCTGTATATAGTCTGTTAATTGCTAGCATTTGTAGTTATTTTAGTTATTAGGCTGAGACATACCTGTGTATGTCAAGGGAGAGCCTGAGATGGTGAAATGGCGAATGCAGAACAAAGCAGACAACTGAGCAGCTATACAAACATATGGATGGTGTGTGGACGGAGGCTGAATCTACTGTGAAAAAGGTATCATTAAATTATTTAAAATTTTCATCTGAAAAATCTGTAGGAAAAGGTGCTAATTTCTTTCTAGTCTATTGATAGGAAGGAGTTTGGCCAAAGAATTAGGAACTTTTGCTTTGAAAATCATGTCGTAGAGCTCCCCTCTGTTTAAATGATGTACTAGTGTTCTTAGTGTAATACAATACCAGAAATTTAGTTAAGACTTATGAGCGGAATAAAGGCCCTAGACTTAGTGAATTTTGATTCCCCCAATTCCTCACACATAGGCTTGAGTACACTCCTCTTGTTTTCAAGTTTTTCTGCACTGTTGTCAAAGAGAAATTGTATTTCAAGATAGTATGACAGCTCTTTCGTGTTGTGTGTTAATGCTCACATTTGGCGAGGCCAAGTGTGTAGTATCCAAATAAAATAGAATCTAAGTGTTAGGATTGATGTTGTTTTATGTCGTAGGTTTCTGCCAACATGAAGGAGAAGATATCAGCTGCAACAGAGGAGGTACAATATCAGTTTAGATTATCTGATTGTCAGTGGTACTGTTCATATCTTGATTGGGTGACCAAATAGTAATAGCTTGGCCTTCGTGTGATTTAGGTCAAAGAGACTTTTGGAAAGGGATCCACTGGCACTTCATCTAAATCCAGTGATGATGTTAAAGATGGATTTAAGGCTGCATCTGCGGAAGAAAAACATGAAAATTCAGGGTCTGGCGATAATGCAGAAACATTTTATGGAAAATTTAAGTCAAGTTTCTCTTCCCCAAAAGTTACCATGGCCTTTCAAAAATTGAAGGAAGCAAAAGTAGTTGACTTAGCAAAGAAGGGATATGATGTTGTAAAGGATGAGCTAAGTGGTAATCCAAGTAAGAGAAAACATCTGGAATATACTGCTCCTCCCTCATGGACAGGTGAAAGAAGTACAAGAACTGATCTGGTTACTGCACCTATGAAGCAGTCTATGTGGAGTAAAGTGAAAGAGAAGGTAAACATATCCTTGGGGTGACATTTTGAGGATATCTCAGCAAGTTCATTGCGTTTCTTATATTTCTTCTAAGTATTATGAAGTAAATTCTCTCTCTTTCGTAGTTGCAAAGGAATCCTGTATTTAAGCGCATAAGTGGTCTAAGTGAACCTGTTGTGACCAAAGGCCAAGAGGTATACTCCGACATATCACTTTCACTTTTTACTTTAATCTGTCCAATTTTTGTTTATTAAGGGTGCTTGTTGACATCAAATATCAGATGCCATTGCCCACATTCTGGGTTACCTCTTAAGTAATTCAAGTAGAGTGTGTTTTAGTGGGTTAATGTTTCCTTTGTCATTGATTTGTTTTCAGCTATTTTTTTTTTTACAAAATAAATAAACTGACAGCTCTACCGGTTTTAGCCAATTCGTCTCTTATTTTTTTTATCAGCTCACCATATTTGTGTGCTGAATGTGTTATGATTTTCTTCTTGGCTTGGATTTGTAGATTGCAGAGGACATGTGGGAAAGATGGGAGACTAGTGATAGTACCATTGTTCACAAAATCCAGGAGTATGCTTCTCATTTTCAATTACATCTCTCTCTTACCCCCTGTATCTCATGATTCATAAAATAGACTGGAATTTGAAAATATATTATTGAAACTGTTGCAGTATCAATGAGAGTATCTTCCAAGAAACAGATGCTGCAGCATCAATTAAGGAAATAAGACGACGAGATCCGTGAGATCGAGTTTCCTTTGGCATTTTGTTTCATAATTTTAAGTTCCAGTAATTAACACTCTTTTTATGTTTATTTGCATGGATTAGATCTTTCTCTTTACCAGATTTTGTGGCAGAAGTTCAGGAGGCTATCAGACCAGTCCTTAACGCTTACATGAAGGTGAGCTTGAGCTGATTTACCAATGCTGAATTGTGTTATGTCCGTATGTTCTAATTTTATGTCAAATTTTTATCTTTTCCTCTCTCACACTTTGGGATATCCTTATGAATGATAGTAATGCAAGTGGCATTAGTGTTTATTAACAAATGTCCTGTATGGACAGGGGGATATTGAATCTTTGAAGAAGTATTGTAGCTCTGAAGTGATTGAAAGATGTAAAGCTGAGCATACTGCTTATCAGAGCCATGGCATATTTTTTGATAACAGGGTAAAGGGATTTATAAGCTTTATGTTTTCTGCTCCCTGTTATAGTTGTTTATGTTTACATTGTTTGGATGATGGTAATCACAGACAGATGCTATGTTGTAATGGAGTTGGCTTTAACAAAATAAGCGAGAAATGTTGGAAGGACAATTTTTAGTTTTTTTTTTTTTAAAAAAGAAATTATATATATTTTCTATAATATGGTATTAAACATTTAGTAGAAAGTATTTTCACATGTCTATTTTTACAAATATTTGATTCATGTAGGTCCTTATAAATGATCACAGAATAAGATGATAGATGTAAATGGAGCTTATAAATGAAGCCCTCATAACTTTTGAGGGAGTCAGCTCTTTTTCCTATCCTTTTCCATAGAACTCGTTTTTTTCCCTCTATACTTGTACCAAGTTATATGGATTCATAATGTCAGTATATTCAATCTATTTTCTATTTGATCAAGTAAATTATTTTTTGATTTTTGAGATTATAGTTTTTATTACTGAAACTGTCTAAAATATGCACTGTATAATGATTGACTTAGCATTGGCATTTAATAAAAATTGTGAACATTATATTTATATTGGTCCCAAGTAAAAGATTATAGGTGACGATACTGATGTACAACCATGTTTTTTATGCAGATTCTGCACATATCAGATGTGGAGGTAAGAGAGACTAAAATGATGGGAGCTTCTCCTATAATTATTGTAGCGGTATGCAGAATTCTTGTCACTTGGGATTTTGACTGAATGCATCTGAAACTCTTCTTAGTTTGGAAAAGGCTGATCTCTATTTTTCTTGAACTTCACAGTTTCAAACACAGCAAATTTATTGTGTACGTGATAGACAGGGTGCAATAACAGAAGGAGGAAAGGTAAGTAATGAATAAATTTTTATTCAGTTTTGTCCCTGGATGTGCTATTTTTGTGGAGAATCGTTAATGCCGTGCTAGAATTATATTATGCAACTTAGTAATAATATGGGATATACAATTTAACCATTTAACAATAAACTGAGATATTCATCAACTTTTTGTCTTGCCAACTGAAAAATGTAAAAAGTGAAAGTTTGAGGTGTGAATTTTGGTGTTTCAGGATACGATACATACTGTGTACTATGCATGGGCAATGCAGCAAGTAGATCCAGAAGAACTTGGAGAAGATGCCCTCTACCCAATATGGAAGCTTAGAGAAATGCAACAACTTGGTGTCCAATCCCTGATCTAGTTTCCTGAAATTCCATCTTATAAATGGTGGTTGTCAGATTGGGTATTTTTCATTTTTCTGAATTTCTCTGGGTTTTTGTCTTTTCACTGCCAGGGAAATTATATTGACATTATTTTTCAAAATTATAAGAACCAAATAAAGAAATTGGTTAGCGGGCAAATTCATTTATCTTTTTTATTTATGTGTGACGGAAGGCCCCTGTCGAATTGGTTGAAAAACTTTAATCTGTTGACAAATGACAATGTGCTGCCCATTCAAGTTAATCTCCCTCAGTTTTTTTCTTAATTTGGACGTATTTTTACCGTATAGTGATAGTGGTACCGTACATTGACATGACAATGTGCTGCTCATTCAAGTTAATCTCCCTCATTTTTTTTCTTAATTTGGACGTATTTTTACCGTATAGTGATAGTGGTACCGTACATTGACATGAAAATGTGCTGCCCATAAATATTGGTCCTGATATATTTTTTCAATGTCATTCATGGCCATGCAGTCTCTGTGAACTGTCGATCATGACTATTGGGAATCTTTTTATCCAAAATTTGAGTTGTATATACTGTTATATACTCTTTGGTACAAGGGCATGTATGATTAGTTGTCCAACTAATCATACATGGTTGTACAATTAGCAAAATTTGGTCAAGTTTCAAAATTCTTAAGCAAAAGACTATTTTATCCTTCATATGCATTCTGGGACGGGCATTTGCATTTTTGATATCCTTTAAGTAGAACTGTGGGTAGTATTATGTTGGACGTTAACCCCTTCATCTAGGTTGGGTTCCTTGTAGACGCTCAGTTTATCAAAATTCTCTTCTATGTATCTCACTAGTCGTTGTTGGTGTCAAATTCGTTCAACTTGAAAACTCTTTAATATTATGAAAATATTACTTCTTGTACAATTGCCATCACTTAAGCGGCCACTGTTTATTGTTTTGTCTTACGAGATGGAAAAATTGTACAGGAGGAAGTAAAACAACAAGAAGAAAAGTGGGTATCATTGTACATCGAATCAAATTTGTTTTTGGTATGGCATCTCATGGTAAAAAGCTTAGCTTAAGACATACAGACGGATTCCATTGCATAAAGAAGATAGTTTTTTACGTAAGATGCTAGAAATATTGTAGAGGTGGAAGATGGTTCAAAAGTTGCATCCGATGGTAAGATAATTATACCTCACTTAGAACTCCCGCTAAAGGTTGGAGCTAGGAAGGAAAAATAGGACAAATGATTTGAGCCTGTTAATTTACAACAGCTAACTGTTTTTGATATCTTCAACTTCAATCATACTTGGTAATTAATCCTATCTCCTTTGCAATCTTCGAAGGGACAGGTTCAGATTCATTGCTTTGATTTCCCAGGGGGAGTAGTGACATCAGAGAGCATAAAGAACTGAAAATGCCGAAACCTTTTAATAATTTATGTTATTGTAATGGCAACTAGATGATTAAGCAATATGATAATACTGTTATCCATAGAACTTTTTCACCTTTTACTTACCGGCTGCTTAATTTCAAGGTTTTATTCATTTGCATCTAACAACTAGCGTCAGAGCCAAGCTACTGAGTTCATATTCATCCACAATTTCAAGTTTCTTGCGTTGGAACTAAGCCAGTACAAAACTTGGACCAAGCGAATACGAATCCAACAATAAAAAAATAAAAAAATAAAGAAAACCATAATAACACGACCCTTGGTGATTGTTATAAAGAACCCTTGTAACACTCTCAAATCAGTGTCCCAACGAGCCCATAATTCCATGTCTTGTTTTAACCTAGAATTACCACCTCCCAAGAAGGCATGGAAGACCTTCAAAAGAAAACTACAAAGCAAGTTGCATAAGCTCAACAGGTCCCAAGCCATAAAAAATACTAGAACTCAGCTCCTTTCAACAAACACATCTCCCTTCACTGAGCAAGGAATTCAACGTAAAAGAAATCTTCCTTTAACATCCCACCATGGTCTTTGTTCTCGTAGGCATCGCCGTTACCTCTTCAAAAGGAAAGCTGCACCTGTGTACATAGACAGACTCTTCAAAGAGCCAATCGCCGCCGAGCTTGTTGTAAAGTATCCACGATCATACCCAAGTGCAAAGGATGTGAAACTCCTCCATCAGGTGGAAGGTCGAGCCTCAGTGTCAGGGACAGGAACGAGCAATAAGCAAGAAAAAGAAAGCGATGTTGCAGCAGATGATATGTGGGAATCGTTGGCATTGGCGTCGCCACAAATGAATGGGATAGACGAAAGAGCAGAGGAGTTCATTAAAAGGTTCCGGGCTGAAATGAAGTTTCAGGAGATGATGGCACGTCGTTTGTAGCGTTTGTTGATGCACGGACAGTTTCGTAAATATACATCTTCCTCCCTTCTTCTATATTTCAGTGTAATCCCGAATTTACAGTAAGCTTTAGAAGATGCAAATTTTATATCTGTATTTATGGGGAACATCGATCCATATTTTATGCATCAATGGAATATAGCACGTATCCTTTCTAACTTCAATATTCTATAGAATTTATTTGAGAATTGATAACTTCACAGGACTACTAAAATCATAAGTCATCTTTCATGCTAAGAAGAGAATATTTTTAAGCACGAGTCCATGGATTTTCACATAAATAATTACAACAGTGAATGGAAACACTCCAAAGCTTTTAAATTCAGATCATCAAGGCTCCGTAGTATATATTGTTATACATGGTTCATGGCATTGTTCCGGGCAACAGGTAGTGCGAATCCAAGTTGCTGCAAATGACAGCCTCAGAGCTTTGCAATTTAGATATAGATTAGACTCCATCCAGAATTCACTTTGGCATCTCAACTTAATGCAGGAAATCCCTCATGGGATCATCATGATGCACTCTCTTCATCCTATATGCCTCCATATCCTCAGGAGTAACCTACAATTCATACAAAAATGGTGAGAATAACCACAAGGCAGCAACAGTAAGCAAGCAGGCCAGCAGGTATATGCTCAATTTGAGTATATACGGTGCAGCGGTCATACCTCGTCATTCCATTTGACATTGTATTTCCTCTTTCTCTCATCTTTCTCCTCTCTCCTCCTTTCGTCCTCCTGTCCAAACCAAGCATGTTCAGTAACCATCAACCAACTATAATATATATATGTAAACAAAGCCTTTCGACAACAAGCAAGCTACTAGAAACTAATATTTAACAAAAATCCAGATTAAAGTCCCGATAGAAGCTAAGCCCTGGTAATCCACTCTCTCTTGTCTTTTAGGATAAGCAACTTTCTTGAGTAACAGTAAAATTCATCAAATCACAACAAAGCAGCAAGAAATTTGGGAGATACCATTCTCCCCCTCCCCTCCCAGAAAACACATTATTATAAAAACAAATAATTAAAAGCAATGAACCAGAAAAACGAGACATAAAAGGTTAAAAAATATATTTACCTTCTTCAGTGCATCAACAAGTAATTTCTCATCCAAAACCAAATCCTCTGGAACATCAGTTCCCCACGTGACATGCCTTTTCTCCGCTACTGGCGCATGCTCTGATACAGGTTCAAAAAAATAAGGAATTACAAAATTTTTTACAAGAAAATAAACATGTTATACCCAGGAAAAATAACAGAAGTCAACATATCAATTTACACCACTAGTATCATTTTGAATAAAAGCAAATCCAATGCAAAGCTACATTGAGCATTTCAGCATAAAACTATAATAAAGTCAAAACTTAAAAGCAAGTTAACATAGCAACCTTCAGAAGCCTCTTTACGAGCAATATTGGCCTTCATGAGGTCTGTCGCAGCCTCTGCAGCCTCAATTCCAGCTGCACCTGTGCAATAGCTGTTCCGTATCACTTGCTTGCAGCACTTGTACCCCCATTGATGATCCTTCCACCATGAACCCCAAACAGTAGTGTGATTATTAATATAAACATCCTCCTCATATTTGCTCTTGGGAAGTGCTGTCTCCTGTAAATAACATCAGATTGAAAAATTAGACCCCTTTTAGAGTGTACTCAAGCAAGAAACAGCTATAACATTTGAAGCTTCTTCATAATTTTTTTCAGAAAGACTTCCATTCAAAAAACCAAAAAATTTCAATCCCTTCTAAAGAAAGTATTACATGTTTTAAATGGAAATACCAGGAATACAGAAAACATGGTTAATCTACCAAAATGAATCTATAAAAAGACAGGCAGGCATATTAGGATTCAAGCTTGAAATCAAGTCATGAAAAAATTTCCTCCTATAAATTCCAGGGGGACCTCGTAAAAAAAAGAGGGAAAGATTAAAAAAATAAAAGAAAGATCCCTCCTTTAAATCATCATTGTTCAGATGCCAGTCTTTCACTTGATAGCATCATTGACACCCCAGGAAATTACTTAATTCTTGGGTGGTAATCTATTACACTGTTCACTGTGTTAAAGAAACTCAAACACCCAGAAAACATATGTACATCACAGATGTAGCTGGATAAATCTAAAGATCTAATTATGACAAATTAACGAATCACTTGTAGTGTATTACCTGTCCCTTAATGATCCGGCCAGTACGATCATATTCAATTTCTCTTTCACTTTGTCCCAAAAGTAGTTCCCTTGGAAGTTCTTCCTCCGCAGCTGCATTACCATATTTTTCCATAATTGTGTCCTTTGTTTTGGACTTCAGCTTATCCTTTATAACCTTATAATTCTTATACAGCAACTCAGCTTGGGAAGGAGCAGCTTGCATGTGAATGTCTTGTCCTTTCTCAAATGCTTCCCAAGAATGAATGTTGAGCTCCTTAAACTCCAAAGCTTGACCACTATTTCTGTATTGGTTATCCCCCTTTGATATGAAATAGAACGTCAGGAAAATGTGAAGAAAAAAGTAAATCATGTTCAACATATATATATATATATATATATATATATATATATATATATATATATGGAGCTTTGCAGTTGAATTAAAACATTTGTTTAAGCCCAATAATTCAAGTCACTCACTCCATAAAACTTTTCATTTGGATCTGCATCAGGAAGTGGATCTTCACGCATGGATCGGGTTTTTGGATCATAGTGGGCTGAATTAACGTCAAGATTTAAGAGGTACTTTGCTGTATCCTCCCGAATTCGCAAATTCCTACAAGAAAAGGCATTTCAGTAACTAAAACTCAACCAATTAAAATGCCAGAAAAAATAATAAGTCATAGCATACAAATCCTTCAAATACAAGCACAGGGAAGTAGATAACCAGCACACAGTCCAAAAAGAGACTCTCACCTTACAGTTCCTGTGCTCCCACCACCAGTTGTGCGCACACGTTTTTCAACCTTTGCAAAATCCATTTGCTTGCTCTCATCAACTTTGGCTTCATCTACCCTTAAATCATCTTCATCATCATCCCCATCACTGACCCCATCCTCACCACTTTGGTTATTATTTTTTTCCTCCAACTTCTTAAATTGCTGTTCCTTCAAGAATTTCCTCCTTGCTTCATCCCTGGCTTCATATCTTTCAACAATTCGGGCATAGGTCGATGTATCATAGCCATTCCAACGGTCTCTCTTCCCATCATAATCAAGCTCAAAGGTCTCAATTTTTTCATCAGGTGCAATGTTTTTGTTAGTCCACTTTGCTCCCAATTTTCGAGGACGGTCCATGCATGACTTTGCATCATGTGTCATTGCTCCACAGCTACAACAAGTATAAAAGGGCGTTAGAAGTTTAGAACACTACTTCCTCATGTAAGTAATTATATAAATAAATTTATGAGAGTGTGTGTGTGTACTCAAGTAAGCAGTAA
This sequence comes from Anacardium occidentale, assembly GCA_026122585.1. Classification (NCBI taxonomy): domain Eukaryota; kingdom Viridiplantae; phylum Streptophyta; class Magnoliopsida; order Sapindales; family Anacardiaceae; genus Anacardium; species Anacardium occidentale. The sequence goes on from JAJEJH010000049.1 coordinate 426,259, forward strand.
ATTATAACCCAAAAGCTCAAGAAGAAAAACAAATGTCTTACAGCAAATCGCCTATATACTTCTTAAGAAAGAATAAAGTCAAAGGCATAGGCATCAAGCATGTCCTACAAGGAACCACATTTTGACAAGGGCTAACACACAAGATGCTTATGCCATTCTAGCCCTAGGATTGAATTTAACACTGAGCATCCCTTAAACTCCAAGGAATGAGGATGATAATTTCATGTGTTATAAAGGAAATCTCATGACCAAGCCAAAAGACAACTCTAGGTTACTGAAATGTAAGAGTGGAAAGAGATATTATGTAACTTACTTTGCGCATGCACCTTTGCGGTATTTTTCAGCTTGAAAAATTTTTGCCCCTCTGTCATACCATGATTTGGTGTAGTTGGGGTCGGACTTCCACTTTCTTTGATGTTTTAAACTCTAATTAGCCATAAAGAAATAACTGTCTTAGTAAAGTGTCTAAAGATCTTTGGGTATGAGGATAAAATCAATGCGAAAAGAAAGCATGTGACTTACAGGCTTTTCAGAATTGAGATACCATGGGGCCGAGGACATATACTGAGGTATATGAGGATTGATTTCTTTTCCATCCTCATCAACCTCAGCTGGAGCAAGCCCAGCTTTACGCGCTTCTTCTAATTCAATTTGCTTCCGGTGATCCTCCCTAGACTTAAACGCCACTGAAAATACAAACCTCGCACATTAAATGTAAGGAATAAACGCGAACAAAGAAAACAGTAACGTGAAATCAACACAATTTTACCAAAATGAAATAATGTTTAACTGGATAATACCAAGAGGTCAATAGAATAATTTTAGCATTTATACGCCAGTAAATAAAATCATCTTAATGATTAAAGTTTCCAATTGAGAAGGTTTCCCAATTACTTTAAGAGCCGCACAAAATTATCGATTACCAAACCCCAAGACAGTCCGATAAAGTTAAACAAGGAAACTGATACCATCTATCACAACCAAGAAAAATAAAAGGCAAAGAAAGATAAAGAGGGTGAAAAACGCGTACCAGATGCTGTCGCCATTTTCGTAGAGTCGCTTACCAAGAAAATCCTCTACAACTTCAAAATCGCACGGATTTGGCAATGGAAGCGGAGGAACCCTAGAAATTGGGGAGAGAAATGACGTATGTAATACCGCATGCCCATGAGTGGTTGGTTTATATATTTTCCCAACCATAGTTTGAGGTAGGGACAGATCCCGCCCGTCAAGTTTCAAAATCTCATTCTCCCACCCTTTGATCAAATTTAATATCAAATATAATAATAAGTAGTAATTATTCAAGAGTAATTTTGTCATTTTAAAATTAAAATTTTATAAAATAATAAAATATATTTATATAAATATAAAATATTTAAAAATTAAAAAAAAAATAAAACAATCATAACCGCTAGTATTGACGGTGATAGCTATCGATAACAAAGTCAGGTGGTCATTTTTTACCATCTAGTTTCAGAAAATACCAGATCTGGCTGTCTTTTGTTTTGGTCAAAACGGTCATATTTGGTTATCTCCGTCAAAATAAATAATTGAAAACTGTCAAAAAGGATCGATCTTGGTCTCACTGGTCGTTTTTTGTCTTTGTTTATGGCAAAGATGGTCAGATCTGACCGCCTCCATCAAACGGGAAAGCCAATGGAACCAGGTGATTTTCATTATTGACAGTTTCTGCTATCGGCACCAGTGACAATAGTTGCTTTACTTATTTTCATTTTTAATAGTTTTTTGAAATTATTTATATTTAAAAATTATTTTATAATGTTATTATAATTTTATTATTATTTAAAAAGGTATTTTAATAATTTCATTATAAAAATTATAAAAAATAACACAAAGGGTGGGAGAATGGAATTTTGAAATCTAACGGGTGGGATTGTTCCCCCTCAAACTATAGGTGGGAAAAAGTGCTTTGGCCTTTTGTTAATCGTATAAGAATTCGGTGTTTTGAGGCGGCTAGCCTTCGGTCTATTGAGTGAGACATTTATCAAAAGAAAGTTTAATATTTTAGCCTTTCCAATTTAAAACGACGCCGTTTAAAATTTGATTTTACTTGATAAATATGACGCCTATTGCCTTTCCTTAAAAATTTGGGAGAAAGGCCAAGCCCATAAAATATTGGTCACAAAGTTTAAGCCCACTATACTCAAGGAAGCTTCTTCCACGTGTCATTTTTTATATCCATTAAAATTCTTATGCATGTTTCATTGATTTAAAACGTGGGTCTAGTCCACCACCTCAAGAACTTTATTCAACTTCTTTTTCTTCTCAGTTACTTTGCGAAATTCTTGAGAAAGAGACAGCAGCCTGATCAGGCAATCACTCGAATGCTTGATCAAAAAAAAAAAAAAAAAAAAGAAATTGCCAAATGAAATCATTAGTAAAAACAGTGTATATTGGGTCTGATCTCATGGAATAAACTCATTTCCATTTTCTCACCTAAAAATTTAAGGGAGAACAGGAAAAAAAATATACAACCGACATTCACTGCTCAAATTTCTGATAATTCAGGAATCTCCCCTGCTCTAGTGAACAGATTGTACCAAAAGTCCATGTTATCATACATATTACAACTGCTATTGAGTGGCTCAATTATCGCACCAGCCACCGGAGTCGATGAAAATTGAAGTTCCGGGTTGACACCGGCACTCTCCATCACTGAACTATCGGCTGACAACACTTCAGACCAGAAATTCTCATCAATTGTTTCAAGCAAATTTTGATCCGATGAAGACGACTCCATCTTCATGCACGTGTTGCTAATATGATTGCTGATGTTATGATCAACACTAGTCACGGACGAAATTTCGCTGGAACACTCTTGTGGAGAAGAGACTGCTCCGTGTCCACGGTGGTTAATATATTCTGCGGTTTCGGATCTCTCATGGATGCTAATATTCACGTGTTCTAGTTCCTTTTTGGCGTCTTGGTTGTAAATATAGTTGGAAACATCGCTCACGGTGGTGGTGGCATGGTTTTGGTTTTGTTTGAGTCTCTTTTTCAAGTGGGTATGCCATACATTTTTTATTTCATTGTCTGTTCTTCCCGGTAATCTTGCTGCAATTGCCGACCATCTGAAGCCATGGAAAGAATCACATTAGGATTTGGATTAAACAATGGGATGAGGCTGTTATTTCTGAATTTTTAAATGCTGTAAAAGCTTTGTACTTTAGTTTCTGGTGTGTCACATGAAGAGATATTTTCTGAACCATTCATGTCGCTAATCTTGTCCAGCAACAGTTGATGCTATGGAAAACGGGATTTAATTTTTAAATTACATGAACAAATTTGCATCAAGGAATCTTCTCAGTCCCACATGTTACAAACCTAATTTATTTGTCAGCTTCTACTGCTAAACCATTTTTTTAAGCTCTTGTTCTATACAATTTAAATTACAAATTATTATTTACGTTATTCTGAAGAAGATTACATACCTATTTCCCAACATTTCATGCAACTTGATGATGGTTTCCTCTTCTTCTCTGCTAAAATTTCCTCGTTTAATATCGGGCCTTAAGTAGTTTGTCCACCGCAGCCTGCAACTCTTCCCACACCTTAACAATCCTGAGAAAGATTGAAGAAATATATATACGTTAAAACCAGTGATTAACATCATTCTGAGAAAATTCCCAGGAGAAGAATCAAGAAGTAAGTATACAAAGAGAGATCACAACAAACAAAATCAGTAGACAGAAGCACCTCCGAAAAGAAGCAGTATAAGATGTTGAAGTTTTGATAAACTGAGGTAAAATGAAATTACCGGCATATTTGGGGAGCGCTCGCCAGTTGCCATGGCCGTGAAGCTGAATGTAATTGATAAGTATCTGATCTTCTTCCGGTGTCCAAGGACCTTTCTTCAATCCCATCTTCTCACAGCACGGAGCTCTCACCATTTTCGACCTTCTAATGCTTACCTGGAGGGGAAAGTAACCGTCTGGTAATCAATCAAATATTCACTCTTGAGCTATGAACCCAGAAGCTCAAAGCGAAACATAATGAAACTAAGGCGACGAGAGTCTATATATATACACAAAACAAAGCAGGAGCCACCAAGAAATAGCGCAGTGGAAGTGGTACCAAAAAGTCCCAAACACACTATTGAAATTGCGAATACAAAGTAAACTCTACCGACAATTTCGAGGAAGGCACTGTATTTCTCTTGATAGTTTTAGAAGCAGTTTAGATAAAAATGGTGTTTGTATGATAAGTTAGAAGGCTAAAATAACCGGGCAACTTTGCAGGCATAGCATTCTGTTTTATGAGCTAATGAAGGGAAGAAAAAAGAGAGCTGAAGTTGAAGATGAAAAAGTTAACAAGCACTGCTTCTTTCATAAACTTGCGGATGTTTTATACACAGCAAAAAAAATAAATGAGCACCGTACATAATTCAGCTTAAAACCTGGATCATCACATATTTTGAACAAAAGTAAGTCAACAAATACCCACTGCTACAGCTTACAAATATAAAACTAAAATTATCCAAATAACCTCAACTAATCAACACTCCTCCTTTGAGGTTTTTGGTATTACTCCAAGCTTCATTCTCAGGTCTTCAAATTGAGTCTTAGGAAGAGATTTTGTAAATATATCAGCAATTTGATCCTTAGAACCACAATGCTTCAAACTGATGATACCAGAATTCACAGCCTCTCGAATTGCATGGTATTTAACACTAATATGCTTAGTATTACCATGATAGACAGGATTTTCAGCTATTGCTATGGCAGCTTTGTTGTCCACATACAGAATAGTTTCATCCTTTTGAAAGAGACATAAATCAGTCAACAATTTAAGCAACCAAACTGCTTGATTCAACGCTCCTGCTGCAGCTATATATTCTGCCTCGGCAGATGACTTAGCCACCACATCTTGCTTCTTAGAGTTCCAGCAAAAAACAGCACTACCAAAGGTGAAACAATAACCGGAAGTGCTTTTCGAATCTTCTGTGCTCCCTGCCCAATCACTGTCAGAGTAACCCACAAGATTATTATTCTGAGATTTTGAAAACCACAAGCCATACTCAATTGTACCCTTTATGTATCTAAGGACTCTTTTGGCTGCATTCATATGAATGTTGCTGGGAGCTTGCATAAACCTGGACAAAAGTGAGGCAGAATACATGAGATCAGGCCTACTTGAGCATAGATACAAAAGACTACCAATTAAACTTCTATAACTTGATATATCCACAATGCCAACTGTGTCTTCAACTTTAAATTTTTCATTTGCAACTAAAGGAGTGCAAACTGGTTTGCAATGTTCCATATGGAACTTTTTCAGCAGGTCAAGGGCATATTTTTTTTGTGACACAAAAATGCCAAGGCTAGACTGATTTATTTCTAAACCCAGGAAAAAGTTCATCTCACCCAAATCTGACATTTCAAACTCTTCTTGCATGGATTTTTTAAATTCTATCACTGAATTGAAGTCTCCTCCTGTCACCAAAAGATCATCTACATATAAAGACACAATTAGCTTGACTTCATTCTTAACTTTTTTGATGTAAAGTGTGGTTTCATTCAAGCTGCAGGCAAAGCCTTGGTTAAGCAAATAGGTATGGATTCTGCTGTACCAAGCCTTTGGAGCTTGCTTTAATCCATAAAGTGCCTTATGCAATTTATAAACCTTTCCTTCTTGTCCTGGAACTTGAAAGCCCTCTGGTTGTTCAACATAAATACTCTCCTTTAGAAAGCCATTAAGGAAAGCTGATTTGACATCTAAATGATATATTTTCCAACTTAATTTTGCAGCTAATGCAATTAACAACCTGATAGTGTCATACCTAGCAACTGGTGCAAAAGTATTTGTGAAATCAATTCCAGGTTGCTGTAAATACCCTTTAACAACCAATCTGGCCTTTAACTTATTCACTGAACCATTAGGATTAAACTTGGTTCTGTATATCCATTTCACACTAATTACATTATGAGTTAAAGGCCTGTCAACTAAACTCCAAGTAGCATTCTTGTTAATGGCTTCAATTTCAGATTTCATAGCTGCTGTCCAACCTTTATGGTTAATAGCTTCTTCAAATGAATTTGGTTCTTCAAAGGCTGTATTGCACCTGCTGTACACATCCTTTAAACTTTTCATTCTAGCAGCAGGTTCTTCTTCATCATTTGAATCAGCATTTAAACCAGGTTGTAGAGGTGACTTTTGAGCAATCCTTGGCTCAACTTGGTTTTTAACATTTTCTTTCCAATTCCAGCAAGATAGCTCATCAAAGATTACATTCCTACTGATCATGATATTTTTGGTAAAGGGGTTATAGATTCTGTACCCTTTGGATACCAGACTGTATCCAACAAACACCCCTTGTTGTGATCTTGCATCAAGTTTGCTTCTTTTTTCATGGGGTACATACACATAACACACACACCCAAACACTTTTAGATGATCAACTGATGGTTTATGTCCATACCAAGCTTCATATGGTGTGATATTTTGTAATGCTTTAGTGGGCAGCATGTTGGATATATACACTGAGGTATTAGCTGCCTCAGCCCAAAATGATTTTGGTAGCTTCTTTTCCAGCATCAAACACCTTGACATCTCAAGAACTGACCTATTTTTCCTTTCAGAAACTCTATTCTGCTGTGGAGTATAAGGGGTTGTCAATTGATGGACTATCCCTTCTGCATTACAAAAATCAGTAAAGGCTTTGGAGGTGTACTCGGAGCCATTATCAGTTCTCAGCACTTTAATTTTGCAACCAGATTGTTTTTCTGCAAGAGCTTTAAACTGCTTAAACTTGTCTAAGACTTCAGTTTTTTGTTTTAAAAAATAGATCCAACAAAATCTTGTACAATCATCAATAAAAAGTAAAAAGTATCTACTGCCATTGAAAGATACTTCACTTATTGGTCCGCACAAGTCAGAATGAATCAGTAATAGTCTTTCAGAAGCTCTTGAGTTATTTTTTAAAAAAGGTAATCTGGTTTGTTTACCAAGTTGGCATACATCACATACACCCTGATCTTCATGCACAGCAGGAAAATTTAGCACTAAATCTCCAGTGAACATGCTTTTCAAATATGAGTAATTTAGATGACCAAGTCTTTTATGCCATAAACTAGAATTTACTTCATCAAGCTTAAATGAATTTGTACTAGTTTGAGGCCAGCATAACGTAAAATTTTTGTCTTTCATTCTCACAGTCATCAAGTCTAAACCACTGGGATCCACTATGGTGCAAGCATTATTTTGAAAATGCAAGGCATACCCTTTTTCAATCATCTGTCCTACACTAAGTAAATTGTGACTTATTTGTGGGACATAAAGAACATCCTGAATATATCTCATACCTGTTGGAGTGATGATTTTTGCTGCTCCTTTTCCTTCAACATCAAGGAATTCTCCATTGCCGATTCTTACCTTTGACACATACGTCTTATCCAAGTTTTTGAGAATGGCAGCATTGAAAGTCATGTGGTTGGAACAACCACTGTCAATTATCCAAGACTCCTGATCTCTTTGAGTTAAATAGCATGATGCTACAAAGAGATTTTCACTCAAGTCTTCCTGCTTCTCTAGAACTTGAGCTTGCTGTGCATGAGTGCTAGTCTTATTCTTACATACTCGATCAATGTGGCCTTGCTGATTGCATATTTTGCATTTAGCATGTGGTCTGTACCAACAGAAATTAGGAAAGTGTCCCTTTTTCTTGCAATAAGGACAAGGTGTAATCTTTCCTTTTCTGTCACCAGATCTGTAACCTTCATTCCCTTGCTTCCATTTTTCTTTTTTTTCTACAGGTTGCCTTTTGTTAGAGCTATAACCTGTTTTCTTCTCATTGAGCTTTACACTAAGAGCTCCTTCAACAACTTCCTCTTGTCTTAATGCTCTCCTTTGGTCTTGTGCTTTCAAAGCATTCACAACTTCAGACAAAGTTAATTCTGAAAAATCTTTTGTATCTTCAAGTGAAGAAATTTTTGACTCATACCTCTCTGGAATGCTTACCAGAATTTTTTCTACTACTCTCTGATCATTGAACTTCTCTCCCATCAATCAGATTTGATTAACAATCTTCATTATTTTATCTGCATATTCCTGGACAGATTCAGTTTCCTTCATTTTGAGCACCTCAAATTCCCTTCTTAAATTAAGGATCACCATTTGCTTAGATCTCTCACTGCCTTGAGAGTCTTCTTTAAGTTGATCCCAGGCTGTTTTTGCAGTTTCACAGGCAACAATTTTTAAAAACACTACATCAGTCACAGCTTGGTGTATAAAGGACAAGGCTCTTGGTGCTTTGGTTAATTCTTCTTCATACAGCCTTATCTGATTCAGAGTTGGGTTTGGCCCCAACGGAGAAGGTTGTTTCTCCTCCTCAACATATTGCCAAAGTCCTACACCTCTCAAGAAGGTTTTCATTTTGACTGCCCAAATATGGTAGTTCTCACCATTATAAACAGGTGGAGAAATGGAAGATGAAGAAGATGAAGCCATAAGAGATTGATTGAAGAAAACTTATCTGTCTTGCTTGAACAAAGGATATAAACTGTAGTCCCTTAAGATCTGAGTGGCTCTGATACCATGATAGTTTTAGAAGCAGTTTAGATAAAAATGGTGTTTGTATGATAAGTTAGAAGGCTAAAATAACCGGGCAACTTTGCAGGCATAGCATTCTGTTTTATGAGCTAATGAAGGGAAGAAAAAAGAGAGCTGAAGTTGAAGATGAAAAAGTTAACAAGCACTGCTTCTTTCATAAACTTGCAGATGTTTTATACACAGCAAAAAAAATAAATGAGCACCGTACATAATTCAGCTTAAAACCTGGATCATCACATATTTTGAACAAAAGTAAGTCAACAAATACCCACTGCTACAGCTTACAAATATAAAACTAAAATTACCCAAATAACCTCAACTAATCAACATCTCTCCCTCGTGACGTAATTTGTCGGATGGTCAAATAACACGTGGGATATGCATAAAAGAGAGGAATATGTTGTTTGGATTCGATTTTGACATCAAATTAAACTTATTCTGACTTGGTCTTCTGTTTTTACAGGTATTCTTGACAAGGGTGCTGCTCTTTTTCCAATTTTTTTTTTTTAAGTGAGAGAAAGCGCAACGTTGGAGTCTGCTTCTGATTAGAAACGAAGTTGAAATATCGGTTTTATGGCCAATAAACGAAGAAGGGCTGTCGTAAATTGACCTATAATTAGCTTTTGCGAAGCACAAAAATTCAGATTGAAGTTCCTGTCAAAGGAATAATTGTCATAAAACTGAAAATGAGCTTACATGCAGAGTACACCGATTTACGCATGCGAGACACGCACATACATGCAATAGATGACTAATTTAAGATGAGCAGTGTTTGTAGAATTTCGATTTTTTCGTTCATCGGCGAGAGCCATAACAGTGTTACAGAGGTCAAAGAAACAGGCTAGTGGAGAGTGTGGCCGGTGGTAGGCCTAAACTAAAGAGGCGAGTGGAGTTCCCTGTCAATCATATTGTATTCGGGTGTCAAAATATTATTGCCCAAACTAAAGAGGTGAGCAGGTTCCCTTGTCAATGTTATTATATTCAGGCCAAGTAAGATGAAAAATATATTTATGAAATGTGATTATAAAATTTAGTTAAAAAAAATATAGAGTATGTATGTTCAAATATAATATGACATATAATTAATAATACGTTTAAAAATAATGATAATTTTAATTTTAACTTTTGTACTTTTCAAATTAAAGTATTTAATTTGTTATTATAGTTAATATAATGTAATACATAATTGATACATAACATTTAAACTTTACAATGAAATCAATATGTCACATTATACTATACATCATTCTAGATCGTAATATCACATGTTACACGACATTATCAAGCCACACATACTTTTCACCCATCAATTTTCTTGCTTTCATTTTCGGATTTTCACACATTTTACATATTTTCCCCTTAGCCTTTCTCTCGTTTTGGATTTTTTTTTTGACTTCTTTTCTCATCATACCTTAATCTTGTTTTTCCTCCTCTTTTTGAAAGTCTTAGCTCTCTATCAATAGCCTTTCTCTTAATATAGCCTTAGCAGTTTCATTGCCTTATGAATTATAATATGATCCATTTCTACTATGTCGAATAGATTTGACTTGGGTGGGAACATATGAACCCAGAATGGTGCCACCGAAAAGTTGCATTGAAATATGTATAAGAAGACAATGAAGTTTAATATTTTATTTAATAGTAAAATTATATTAATTTTAGTTTTAACGTACTGATACAAAAATCGATACATTTTTTTCTACATGTATAACAATTTCCTATGAATCAATTATAGTCAAAGATATAGTCATTGAGGGAGAGGGGAAAGGAAAAGAAAAAAAATAATAAAAATAAACGAAGTATCATGTTAGCATAATTTAATTGAAAAATAATCATTCTCTTTAATTATATAGTAAAATTATAAAATATCTAACAAAAAGATTGGTATAAAATTTGAACTGGGTATTATATTCAAAGATTATACAATGAATATCATGTTGATTCAAATTATTTGACTAAAATTTCAACCACAATGTATCATAGTAATGACCAAAAATGTGGAAGATTATATGTTTTTGAATGGAGTGATTGTAGTATTAGGGAATAGTGGTGTCAAAATTTAGGTAAAAAGTAGCATTGTTTTGTCGCTCAAGTGGGTCAATTCAAGAAAAAAAAGCCATATAGCTTGAATAGATGGCATAAAAGACTTGAATCAATCAAGAGAGGAATGCTGTAAAATCATTGAAAACAAGTTCATTCCATAACCACTGACGTGGGTTCAAATGAAACTTCAACAACAACTCTTAGCCGCTAATCAATAATTAAGAAGATAGATAGATAGATTAATAATTAAATAAAACGCAATTAAGCCAAACGTGTTATGACTTTATTGACTACCTTGATTAATAATTAAATTGCAGCCTCCTTGATGATAGGGAAATGGTGGAATCTTTGTTCTAAAGTACATTTTGCTTTAGATTTGGGAAAACTTTGAAGTGATTTCATCTGGTAAATCTTTAAAAAACATATAAATCAAACTCTACTTTGTGTGAACAACCTCTCATACACAGTATTCCTAGTTCCACTCAGAAATTTCAAACTTTCAACCTTATATCTGAAAAATAAGGACCAAATTAAAAATAAATAAATAAAACTAGTAATCCATAAAACTTTTTTGCTTCCAATTATTATTAGTTTTATTGATAAAAAAAAAAAAGAAAAGAAGAAAACAATGTCATACACTATGTAACATAAGAGAATTCATGCACTAGGAATGGGGTTTATTTTATAATAAGGTGGCTGCTGATTTTATCTATTTGTGTTGAGATTGAGTGAAAAGGCTGGTGGGCTCAATGGCACACTCTGTTTGACAAACTTTGTTTAAGATTCGCTTTTTATTTTTATGGTTGTTTACTGGAGATAGCCAATCAGAGAGGAAGAGTGGAGCTCTTCATCTCTTAAAATCAACAATCAAACCTCCTTGTTATTTGTTTGTTCAAGGTCCAACAATAAAGCATTATTGCTCTTTTTCTAAATTAAACTGCAGTTTGAACTTGGAACTGACTTGTAATCCTTTTTATTATTATATATAATTTTTGTCTTCCCATTTGCTTCATGGATGGATGATCACTAAGTTCACCACATTGACATAAGCTTCATGAATTTTATGTCTTTCTTGGAAAATTTGTTAATGCTGCAAAATCAAATTGATAAGTGGAACCCAGCACTTGACAAGCTAAGCTAGAAGATAAATGAATATCTCACTTTACTTGGAAAATAAGAATATAAAATTCAAAGTTGATGTTTTTGTAAAGACAATATCAATTACAGGAAGGTGGTCAATTTGGTCTCAAAGACCTAGTCCTCAATGCATCATAAAAATTCCATTTAAACTTGAGAAATCAATAAAGCAACACCTTAATCATGACCTAAGAAATTTCATGTCTTGATGAAAGTCTACAATTCTTGTCTATGGTTTTACTTTTAAAAGCATCAGCTCATAATCTGGCTAAGTTCATCCATGATTATACTTGAATCAGTCCAGATCAGGCTAATCAAATCTTTTTACCTTGAAGGAGAAATATGTCCCATAAAACCAAATAATCTACCATGCAAAACGGCCACCTGTTCCATTGAGAAAACGATCAGTATGCCATCCTTTGGCCTGCAGTTCAGTCAGAAGGGGGGTGAACACACTGTTCATCTTCTCATAAGCATCCACCAAGACAATGGTACTGGGATCATGGAAAGACTTCTCCATGCTGGCAGCATATGCTGCAACTAACCAACCCCTCAGTGCATCTTCACCTGTAGCATTGTGCTCTAACACCATGTCCGTCCATTTACTTCCACGATTTAAAACAAACTTCTCCCTGCCAAATATCTCTTTTAATTCCTCAAATTTTGAAGGCTTGATAACCTTGTGCAAAGCCCTGCCTACCTTTACGTTGCCAGCATCTTCTATAAGCCGTCCAGGAAATAAGAGATTTTCTCGATATCTTAGATCAGCAGGGCTAGATATTCTTCCAGTCTGAATTGAGATCCAATCAGAATCAGAGAGATGAAAAACATAGTGCCAATGAGAATATTAAGTTATTCAAAAACCTTTACAAAATCAGCCACAATCATTGCAGTCCTTTGTGGATTCAATGTGTTGACAGGAGCAGCTCGCATTTCTTCAATGACACAATACACATGTAAGACAGTAAGAAGAGGCCCAACTACCAACTGCAAGAATAAAAAGCTGAAAATAGGCAGCATACCAATAAAAAAAGAATCCACTAGCTGCTAAAATGGGTAAATGAATGCAAAAAATAGAAGAAATCGCCTTAATTGTAGATAGTTTCAAATAATAGAACACCTGTGAATAAGTATCTGTAATATATATTCTTGGTTTAAAGATCGGGGAGAAAAGGTCTTTGCTATAGAACTTATGGACCACATTACTGTAAACAAGTTAATAAGAGCTATACAACAGGTATTTACAAACTATGGATAAGACATTGTAGGCATTTGGATACACATCAGAACACCCCAACAATCAGACTCACACAGTGGTATTTCAAGGAAATATGCCAACAATACCCACAGGAAACACACTTCGTCATTTCTGTTTGAAAATTAGATTTTCTGCTCTGGCCCTCTTTTACTTATTTTGATTTTCTGCTCTGGTCCTCTTGTACTGATTTGACATTAACGAATTTCTATTTTTCGAGTATGACAAAGTCCCAAACAACACTGATACCTTACATGTTGAATTTAATGAAACATATTGCTGATAAAATTTAAAATCCACAGCATCAATATATAGCCAAATTCATTCACTATGTTATTTAACAAAAGATCTCAAAAAGTACACAATTAACAGAAAAAAATTAGATGTTAATAAAAAGGTGAATACCTTTCCTTGCATTGATGAACAAACTGTAGATGCCATCTGAATCCCAGCTCCTATGCCAACAACTTTAGAAAGAGTTGAGATGGCCTCCCCTTTTGCAAATAGGTCACTAAGATTCCCTTCTTTGGCAAATGATGAATATACAGGCAATCTGGTTGCTCTTGCTGCAACTAATGCCATGCCCTACCAAATCCAAAATTAAAGCAAAATTCAACTTAGAGGTATCAGTAACTGCAATACTGAAGGGCAAGAATTTATTCAGTGGCCAAGACAAAAAAATAGGGAAATCAAAACAAATTGTGCAGCAAACTTCTCTTTCATTTTCATTCAGATTAATGGTACTAACCCCAGAAATCATATTTTAATTCAGTATATTCTTAAAATTTTTTAGGGAAAAATATAAAGGTGAGTCATGCAAAAACCAAATGAAAAAAAAAATTAACATACCTTCGCAAAATTGCCAAGACCTGCCATTTCAAGAAAAAGACTTGGGCATAAAGGAGAAAGGACTTCCAAACCAGTACCTATGTCATAGAGGACATCCGCTGCGAGGTGGAATCTTTTTCTTGTTAGACATTTATAAATGTCACAATCTCATAGATATTAAACACTACAGAGATAACTCCATGCACGTCAAGATTATGTGAAAGCGTGAAAAGTAATTTAAAAAAGAAGGGAAAAAGGGACAATGTCCAAAGTCAAGAAGCAAACCTAAAATCCTCCAACGCTTTGGCTCCGAATCCATTCTGGCACCAAGATTACTACATAGAAGCTTCCCTACGTGCTGCATTCCATCCTTCAATATCTGATCACCAAGAAGAAAATTTGTTAAATAAAAATGTTATTGAAGCTAGAAATCAATCACTAATTCAAGCAATAACAACTCAACTTACCCAACTCACGACAGTCACCTGCGCAGGAGCCGGTCTCAAGCCTGCAGCTAAAAGCAGTGACTGCAAAAAGATTACCAAGAAATGACGCCCCATATCAAAGCAATTCTTGCTTGTATATATCGAACAAGAACAGTTAGATGCATTGAAAGTACGAGACAAGGACCTGGGTGGACAACACTGATAATACAGAACTGGTGAAATGTTGCAGAGCCCGAAATTGTGTGTATCTAAGATACCCTTCATTCACACTGCAGGCAAATGTTAAACACCGATAAAATATAACCGCAGCAGAAAAACATTAAAAACAAGTGATTTCTAACCAGTTTCCCTCTGCACGAAACGAGTTACCTATACGGATAACCAGACGGGAAAAATTTATTTAAGAAAGATTCAGCCACCCTTTGGTAGACTGGTCTGGAGTCATCCAAAATCTTCACCTACAATGAATAAAAATGAAATTTTTTTAAAGAAAAAGAAGGAATTGCAACATAGCTATTGTTAAATGAGAAGAGAAACTGACAGAGAGATGACCATCGGGTTGAAATTGGTAGTGACGAGTGATGGAACTAGAGGTCTCAAACCAGTCAACTGGGACGTCTTCTATCGCCATAGTTTAATCTGGGTCCTCCTCCTTTAGTGACTCGATTTTCTCCCTCAAAACACGGAATATATGGAAATAGTTTGGTTTCGAGTTATTATTCGATATTAAACCAGTAGGTTAATGGACACTAGAACCAGTCCCAAGATCGTAGCGCGGGATAAACGGGTCTCACGCCGTCACAGTCGGATTTTCCGATCGAAGAATTGTTTTTAAAATAATAATTTCTCATTATTTTATTAGCGTCAAAATCAAAACGAAATAGAGTTAATGTTTTATGTATCTACTGGATCAGGTTGCTTAGGCTGAACAGCCAAGCCCATTACAAAGAGTTCGAAGCGTTTCCTATTTGTTCTAGATTCGATTTATCAAGAGAAAGGTCCTGGCCAGGTGTCTATGTTGTGGCCCGGTCCCAGGTTCAATATCAGAAAAAAGGATTCAGGTGGCTCCACTGCTTTTCTTAAGATCTGAGTGCGCACTTAAAAACATTCAACGCGGGAAAAACCATTAATAGTCCTTGCTGCTACAGACACAATGTTCATAAAACTCCAACCTTCGACAATTTATAAATATTTATAGGTCAAAGGACTTATTCCACCCATAGTTTGAGGCGCATATATCCCATCCGTTAGTTTTTAAAATCTCAATACCTCGGTTTTTGATTAAATTTAATATTAAATATAATAATAAATAATAATCAAAAATAATTTTATCATTTTAAGATTAAAATTTTATAAAATAATAAAATAAATTTATATAAATATAAAATATTAAAAAATAAAAAAGACATCATTATCGATACCAACAACGATGACTATCGATAACAAAATTAAGTGACCGTTTTTTACTATCTGACTTCAAAAAATATCAGATCTAGTCATCTCTATAAAAAAGAAAAACAATCGAAAATGATTGAAAATGATCGACTTTAGTTCCATTGATTATTTTCGACTTTTGTTTCTGATGAAAACAGTTAGATCTAACTATATCTATCAAACCTTCTCCATCGAATAAAAAGACCAAATTTAGTTTTCCTTGAAGTTAGATGATCGAAAACGACTATTTAATTTTTTTATCGATAACCACTATCGTCGACACTGATGACGATAGTTGTTTAATTTTTTTAAAATTTTTATATTTAAAATTATTTTTTAATTTTTTAATTTTTAAAAAAATATTTTAATAATTTTATTATAAAAATTATAAAAAATGATTTAAAAAATAGGAGATGAGATTTTAAAATTTGATGGATGAGATTCTATTCCCACCTTAAACTATGGGTGGGAATAAGTTCTTTCGCCATATTTATACGGGAACTTCATGCTTCAATATTTCTCTAAAAGTTAAAGAGATAAGATTCAAGTCTGGCAACTTAAAGCCATAATATATACCAATAGCATATTATCTGCCAAAGGAACAACCTCTCAGATAATTCTAGTTAGCTCATGATTCCTCCTTGCATCTCCGAGCAATTATAGTTTCTGCCACTAACATGATCTTATACGCAAAAAACAATCTGCCACAGGCTCCAGCCCCGGCAAATCTTGCACAAAAATGGCCAGGAACGTGCCAATTTTACAATGTCACATCAGGATCGTCATCATAGTCAAAATCCTCACTTGAATGCCTGATTCTTTTTGCATCTCTTGAGGCGCCCCTTCCCTTCTTTGGTTTTCCTCTGAAAACAGGTCAAGTACACATGTTTCACATCACTGATGCTATAATTTTAAACATCATGGTGCCAAATATTAGTAACTGTCATCAATCATTTTGAGCCTCATTAACACCATAAACTCTAATTGAGAAGAAAAAAAAAAACAATAGAGTACTTACTGCCCATTCCCAAAGATACCTCCACCCTTTGACCGACCTGGACCATAATCTGGTCTCCCATCTACAGTTAATGTAAAGGAAGAAAATAATAATACTTAAAAGGCAAGAAAGATTCAAAATCCTGCATATATGGGCTCACCAACTCGTCCAATTGCTTGCTCTTCAGCCTGACAGAAGGAAAAAAATTTAGAATAAAACCCCCCAATAAAGAAGTATTCATTACAACCTACTAATTTATTTTGAAAAGAAAACTGAAAGAATACATAAGAAAGAACTAGTGCTTGGAGATTTTCTATATCACTGAACATTCACAATTCAGAAAACATACTGCTGGTGAAGTGACTGAAGATAAAGAGAACAGCCTATCTTCAGGCTGGAACTTCCTCGACCGCTTCAAGCTGCAGCCACATGCATCAATAGTTATGTTCACATAAGTTCATAATGCAGCAAAGATCAAACTATTGTATTTCCTAATATATTTAGAACTACTCCACGTAAATCTATGCCTATAACATGTAGTGATTTTAAGGTCCCTCAGTGTGGCATGACATGTGAACGGAAACTTCAAATAACATTGAATTATCACTCCTTCACTTTCTCTATATTTTTATTCATATATTATTCATCTTTCATTCTCTTTAATTGCAAAACCC
The DNA here is from genome assembly GCA_026122585.1 of Anacardium occidentale. Taxonomy (NCBI): domain Eukaryota; kingdom Viridiplantae; phylum Streptophyta; class Magnoliopsida; order Sapindales; family Anacardiaceae; genus Anacardium; species Anacardium occidentale. The sequence continues at coordinate 443,641 of JAJEJH010000049.1, forward strand.
ACTCACTTAGAAAGATATATCAACTTTAAAAAGTTAACAAAAGGATATTGAAGATAAGGCTAGAGAATTTATTCCATCCAAGTAGAGAGATTATTCTCATCAAGCAGAAGAAATAAAAGAGAAAGTATATAATAGCCACTCCATACAGTGCAGTGTTCTTAGATGAAGATAAGAACCCTTCAAAACCTTTCAATACATTGCCACATTGGCTTGGATCCTGTAAATAACTTGTCTCCATATCATAGACCTGAAAATGAAAAAAGTCATTGGATTCAGTGGGATCTGTGAGAAAACCAAAATCACTTCCACCAAGTAAAATTCTTATATAAGAATAGGAGCCCTTGAAAAGATGTGTACGTACTCATAACACAACTCAAGTATGAGACTTACCCAAAAAAAAACTCAAGCATGAGGGTTTCAGCACAGCTGATGATTCATAAATTAAAACAACATTGCTAGTAAAATACTAATGGGTCTAGAATCTAATGCTGGAAAAGGTTATTGCTAGCATGTACCAAGTTGCCATTCAGGGTCAACTCTCCAAGGTCCACCTTATAGTGCTGTGGCAAAACTCTTGAACTAATAGCTGAAAGCGCTTGGATCGAAATATAACCAAAAACCCCTCTTAAGATCAGCTTCAAGGATGAGACCAGCATTGAATACTGATTTTATTCAATAGAACTATCACCTCATACACGGTTATCTCTATACCACAAATTTAGGATCACAGTGGGACTACTAAGATTAAGTCAAACTCGACCATGGCTTGATAACAGGACCAAAGGCATTCAAGGACGAACCAAACAGTCTTACAGTTTAACCAATTGTTTAACAACCCTTTTCTTTTTATACTTCTAAAATGTGACCCAATTCCAACTTGAGTTTATACTTCTAAAATGTGACCCAATTCCAACTTGAGTAAACCTACAACCACAATTTGAAACCCCCAAATCTATAAGGTAGTCTCGAAAAACTTAACACAAACATACCCAACTTAAATACAGGTAGAAATCTACAAGAAAAAAAAATGGGATTCACCTGTCGTTCAATGTTGCGCAGCTCTTCGAGAAGCTTGGCTCTCTTGCTTAGAAGTGAAGCCATCACCGCCGATGCGCTGGTTGGGGTTCGCTGTCCTGAATTTTAAACCAACAAAAAAAGCAACTACAATAAGCATTGAACGAACATCTCTCCTTATTGCAATGAGATCAATAAAAGAGAACAAATGGCTACCTTCAGGATCCATCTTTCGCGGGAAAACTTTAACAATTAGTGATCAGAAATTCTAAGATTATAAACCCTAATTGGGACCACGAATCTTTGTTTCCAAGAAAATCCGTTTTACAGGTTGTTTCTGAATTAATCAAGGTCAATTTAAATTTCAGGTTTTAGGGATTTAATTGCGTTTGTCTGACGCAGCGAATCACAAAATAATAGAGAAATAAATTAAATTTTCCCCAAAAATAATAGAGAAATAAATTAAAATTTCCCCACACACATTTCCAATTTTATTCCAATGCAGTACAATTATGGCGTCATCTCTGGATCTAGTTGGGCCATCCTTTCCATACGCGGCGAATAGTCAATGTTGTCATACAAACAAAACCCACCACGTGGAAAGCACCTGAATGAATGGGTCCCAATTTAAGATTCTATAATATATGTGATATAATAAAATAAAAAAATGGTGTTAATATTAAAAAGATAAAAATATTTATTTAATAAAATTATATTTGTAACATTATAAAATTACGGTAAATCAATTTAATAAAAAATATTTTCCATAAGAATAATAAGTTGACAAAATTTAGCAAAAATCTACGTGGTCCCACAGGTCGGCGCATTTATAAAAATTAGAAGCGTTGAGCCTACGCACCGCCCCAACCAAACCAAAGAAGGCCATCATCAATATCATGACCTTTTATGGTGTCCGTCTGTCGTATCTGCGATTTTCATAATCTTTAATGGAAAATACAAACCAACATCAACCAATCTCTGACCACGTCATGTACTTTAGACCCTACGCTCCTCTGAAGTCGAATCTTTCCACTCCACCTTTGCAATTTCCTTCCTCTTTCCACCGCTCCAGTTTTAGATTTTTTTTAAGTCGTCTTAAACACAGCTACTTTTTTAGTTTTTATATTCTTGTTCATAGAACTTGAACTAGAGGTGCAGATCTTCCTTTGTTGGGGCCATGTCTTTCAGAGGACTAAATCGAGTAAGTCTTTTCGTTTTACTCTACGGCTTTTCTTCGTTTCATTCTTTTCAGCTTATGCTTTTTGTTTATAACTATGTGTTGTGAGTTTGTATGAGAACTTAGATATATGTATGGCTTACTAGGTAGTTAATGGTTGTTTAATTTTTGTTCTAACTTTAAAGCTAAGACGGAGCTGAATTAGTCTTGTTCCTTTTAATAAACATGATCTGGGTGACCCCAGGGTTTGCCCAAGTGGTAAAGGGCAGGGGTTTGTGTTTGATTTACCTATGGGTATGGATGGGGGTCCCGGTCATTAAAAAAAAATTTCTCTGGGTAGATCTGGTTTGTATCCTTTGTTTGCTAAATTATTGAAACAAACCTCCCCGGTTGGAAAGTTCATTGTGGACAAACTCAAACCTTATTTTTTCGGCATCTTGCAGGGAAGAGTACTTATTTCTGTTTTCTGATCAAGTTTTTACTTCTTTTGAATTTCATCACTTTTCATATTGATTGTTTTGTGATTCAACAATTGATTGGAAAAGGAGAGGGTGAAAAGAGGACCAAATATCTGGTGTGTTTTATATTTAAATACACACACACACACACACACACACACACACACACACACACACTCTTGTACAAAGAGTAAGAAATTATGTAATTCCTTGAAATTAGGGAGTTTAAGATCTATTTGTTATCATCTGTTGAAAGATAAGGAAATTGTTGATGAGACTCATCTAGCTTCACCAGCAATCAGCTAAAAAAATGTAAATGTGTTCAATGAAACTATATATTGAATTGGTTCCTTCTTTCAGTCAAATACCATGTCTGGCATGGGCGTGTCAGACCACAGCAAGAACACATATATGGAATTGCAGAGGAAGAAGGCTCACCGTTATTTGATATTTAAGATTGATGAGAAGAGAAAGGAGGTTTTGGTTGAGAAGACCGGTGTTCCAGCTGAGAGTTATGATGATTTCACTGCATCTTTACCTGAGAATGATTGTCGATATGCTGTATTTGACTTTGATTTTGTGACTTCTGAAAATTGTCAAAAGAGCAAGATATTCTTCATTGCATGGTTAGTTTTCTTTTCCTTAATTTCTTTTAAGTTCTTTTAATTTGATTGTTGTTCTGATTTATCAATTTTCTTTTCCAAGCACACAATTGATGCCCATTTGGTATGTTGCTCGTGCTAGTGTCATGTTGCTTTCATGAAGACAATAACAATGCTTAACACGGCTTTTATTAAAAAAAATTTTCTAAACAGCATAATACACTCCAATTATTCATCTCCAGAAAAAGTTTTAGTTAGGTTCTCATTCTTATTGTTTCCGTGATTAATGAATCAGGTCTCCTTCAACCTCAAAAATCCGAGCCAAGATGCTATATGCCACATCTAAGGATAAGTTTAGACGGGAGCTGGAAGGTATCCACTACGAGATTCAGGCAACTGATCCTACCGAGATGGATCTTGAAGTGATTAGAGACCGTGCTAATTGAAAAGTCTGCAGTTTGCTGTTACTCCCTTGGCGGAAAAAAATTCTGCAAGGGGTTAGCAACTAAAGAACTTTTGGTCCTTGCTTCAACTGGCTATATTCAACATATAAGAAGAAAATAGTATATGAGTGGTGCTTGAATAACTGGCATCTGCTGGTGAATGTTGGCTCCTTACTGTTTACTGCTATCAGAACATGTTGTCATATAAATTTATCTCCAACTAATATTTCTCTTTTCACGTTTCTGCCGGTGGTTTTGTTAATTATTTTGCCTTATTCTACACACAGCTAAGATCTAAACTACTTTGAGCAATTTCTCACCCAACAGCTGCAGGGTACCCTGCATCTAGCCTTTGCCTAATACTGGTCCTGGGATAGAGAAAGAACCAGAATCTACCCATCATTGGCCGATATGGAAGATCACGGCTTGCATAACAAGTGTCTGCGGACAGTTAGGTCTTAATTTAAGAAAAAAAGGTTCGGCTTATGCAGCAAAGCAAGTCCTATAAATCAAAGCGTTTTGTAGAAACTTTGTGAAAGCCAATCAATGGCCAAAGAGCTGGAGTATAGGAACGTTTCCAAGCTTCAGCAATCACAATTCTTATAATATCTTAACCTGTGACTAATGATTAAATTAAAAATCATAAAGAATTCTGCCATAATGACCTGAAGAAAAACACGTCATCTCTATATATGTGAGAAATCAATTTGTGATGAATAAATAGCACCATTATTGTATTACATAAAACAAAAAAAGAAAAAATGTAAGTCCTTTTCACTTGAAAATTTGAATATATTTTAAAAGCGTTTGGCATTGGCTTCAACTATTGGTTAAAACCTTTAGATTTCTTGGTTGACAAAAAAAAAATAAAGAACTCAACTCTATCCCGTCAGAAAATTCATGTGAAATTATCTCATCTTGGCCGAAAACTTTGACTACTGTAATTGTTGAATTCCTTAATGTGACTCTGATGGTCAAAATAGGGTTCAACAAGTGGGCCTCAACTTTTGATTTAAGAACAAAACGGAGTATAGATTTTCCAAGCAAACAATGTTGAATTCAAATCGTGAAAGGAAAATAATGATAAAGAATTTACAAACCTGAGAAAGTTATTCTACTGAAGTGAAGAGCTATAGGAGACTGTTACGTTATGCAACTTTTCTGCAACTGAAAATCTTAGTTTAAAATTAAATGATTTTTTTTTTCTGTTTTGAATAATTTTGGATAATAGTTTGAATTTGAATTTGTTTAATAATTTTCAGGAGAAAATTTTGTTATTCTTTATTCCTATAAATTTCAGTGTGATTAAATGAAAAAGTAGACTAATTCATTCTCAATTTCCTTTTGTTAATCTCCATATTAAATGGTTTACAAAGAATCATACGATTCATACCATACATTCTGTTTGAAACTTCCAAAAACATTGTAGCTTTCCAAAAAAATAATGATAATTCAGATCTTCTGATGATAAAACACTAAAGTTTTACATCATACTAGAAAACCTGGTCAGAAACTCAAACTAAACTGGAACTGTCCTACTGTTATGAGCTGCTGCAGGATGATCTTCTTCTGCACCAGCATCCTTGCCTCGAAAAGTTAACCACACTCAATAAAATGAGTGAGTTCCTTACACCAATACCGGGAGTGTGCCCTGCATCTTCCTCTTGTTCTGAGGCCAAAAATAAGAACCCAAATGTGCCCAATGTAGCACCAAGTTTTCCAGATGCTGCTGATATGCCATGGCCAGTGGACATCAATCTTTCTGGGAGTATCACTGCTGAGACGGCCAATGTGGTGGCATTAGGTCCAAAGTTTGCAAAGAAAAAGGTTAGGGAGTACATAATCACAAATCCAGTTCTGTTGTCCTTGTCAGTCCAGTCATCATACAGAAAGGCCAAGGTAAACATAAACATCGTCATGAAGAAGAATCCCATTAATTGGGTAGCAAATCTGCCAATCCTGTCCCAAAAAAAAAAAAAAGTGAACAGGTCGCCAGGAACAGTACTGAGAAGAGCAACAAGAATTTGAGCCCTTGCAATTCTTAACACCTCTTGAATGGCATTCATAGTCTTTGCTGCAGGAATTCACCAAATTGCACTGAAAATACCCTTCTCGAGCAGATTTTGGCCGTAAAATGCAATGTCAAGAAAGAGCCGTGTGCTTGTTGTTCCAAGCAAGTGAAGTCTATGTCGGTGATAAAACTCTTTAGTAAACAAACCAAATGAACTGTTTTTTCATCAGACATTTTCTGAACCTTCAATTCCTCTGCTTCAGATGTAGTCTGCTCTGCATTCTTTGCAACAGGGGCAGTGTAAAGAGCAGTCTCTGGCATCTTTAATGTCCAGAAGTAGGTAAGTGCAGCTGGAAGTGCTCCAATCATCAGAATAATATTCCAGCTATAGTAAGCTTCTGAGACAGCTGAGGCAACTGCATTGGCCTCATAAGCCGGGGCATCAAACCTAGGCCATGAATGTTGAACAAACAATATGTGCAAATTGGCCACCGGTTAGAACTCCAAAGCCCTGAATTGCAAATATAGCAGCAACAAAGGCACCTCAAAATTTCTGGCTCGCATCTACAGACATGATAGTGGCAGAAAGTGAGTCGTCACCACCAATGCCAGCCAAACCCAAGCAGAATATAAGGAAGCAAATATTTGCCTTGACACCTTTTGCACTAGGGCCAAAAGAAAGACCTAAGGCAATTTAGCACAGAAGCATAAACTTTATCTCTGCTCGTATCGTCACAAAGCCAACCAAAGAAAAGTTGTCCAGCAACAGTTCCACAAAATGCTACACCATTAATAGCAGTGTGATACATTAAGAGGCAAATTTCCAGGCTTTTCTGCACCATCCACATGGCCGTGTTTGGCAGATATTCATATTTGTCATTTTTTTTTTTTTTACCCAAACACCATCCGATTTGTACACAAGTTGATTTGAACAGGACTCGAATTAGAATTCTTACGAGAAAACTCAACCCTATTCCAAGTGTTCTGTGGTGTCGTGTCTGGTTATCCATTGTGTTGAAAATTGACAGCTCAACTTTAATGTAGATGTTGAACCGATAACTATGGCTGTGAAAAATCTTATTTCATCGCGGTCATGAATACTGCAGGTGGCGTGTGCCTCCCCACTTTTGGATTAGTGGGAAGAGCAGTGAAAAGTTTCTAACTTAAGTTCAACCTAGGCCACCATTTTTCTTTTGGCAAGAGCATATGCGTATGCGTACACGCTGCAATTGAAATGGTTCCCAGAAACTCCCCAAAAGAAATTAGTCTTGGAAAATGCTGGTGCCAACTGTTTGGTTCTGCTTCTATTAATATCATGTTTTTCTCTTGCCCAAAAATCACCTGATTTTTTTTAATTCACATTTCTCTTCTTCTAAACAAAGTATAATTTTCTTGATAGTTAATTCTCCACCTTGAACCAATGACTTTACAGTGAAAGGTAGTTCATAATGTTAGAAGAAGAATCTGATAGATCATGGTCATGACTGCTGCCTTAAAATCTTCAACGTGTGGTGTCTGTGTCTCCCCACTTTTGGTTTGGTGGGCAGCATAGTGAAAATCTCCAAGTAAATTCAATTTAGGAGATCATTACTTTCCATAAATGCAGACTTCAGTTTTATCTTCTCATCTTCTCCTCTATTGACAAGAGCAGACAGAATGAATGGAATTGAAGAGGGGAAGGAATCCCTATTCCATTTCTTATTAACATTTGAATTACTATTTATTCCATTGACAAGGCCATTCCTACTGTTTTATAACAGCACATATTTTATGAGCAGGCGAAATTCATTGTAAGGGTGATCTAATTTATTTCATATGTTATTGATTGCAGTCAATTAAAGCTTGTCCTTTGGGAATTCCTTATCATCATGACTCTAATCTCATTACCATCAATTCTCTGGTTTATCGATGTCTCAATCTTGTCTATTATGTAAACATGTTTCTATGCATGTTGCGCCTAAGATTGTTTGTGAGCCTAACCTGTCTTTTCTTTTAGTTATAATATTTTGCTTATCAAAAAAAAAAAAAAAAAAAATCTCATTACCATCTTACTTTGAGGGGATGTTTCATAGGCTTCAACTCTTTAGGATTGAGGAATGGATTGGTGTTAAACCTCTTCATAGTGCATTTGTAGTTGACATTGACTATGTATTACAAATGTTCTCTGAATTATCGATGTTCTTGGATGAATTTATTAATAACAACAAAATAAAAAATGTTGAACATAGAATTGTGACAAACTCTAAAGATAACAAAACAACATTATCTTTTTTTGTAATTCTATAGTTTAACGAAGCTTGTAATTCTATAGTCAAATTCAATTCTGAAAGAAGGGTTTAAACCCACAATACTGTAACTTGTAGTCATATTATCTAATATTCTAGTAATCAAGTCATAGACTTGGTCTAGTTTACATTAAATGTATATTAAAAATACTCTTAAAAAAAAAATATTTACTAGCTTCAACTGTGTGAGAGTTAAAAGATATGAAAACACATTTTTTTAAGAATAAGAACATGATGTATTAAGAGGTTTAAAGTATAAAACAGGGAAAAGAGATTTTATAATTGGGGTTTTGACTAAGAGTTTTTATTGATGGTTAAAAATATAATTTTGTTAATTCACAACCCGATTCAAATATTGAGAATTAATGACATGAAAGCTAAAAATGGACCAAAATGGTAAACCTAATTGGCTTGAAGGCATGATTGAGAAGACCTTGAAATTGTTTTGATTTGATTAGACAAAGAAGGCAATCATTCCATTTTTAGCCAATGGTCAATCTCGTCGACTCGTAAGATTTGAATATAGTGTGTGTTGATTATGTTAATAATTTATTATTGACCAAAAAACAAATTAAAAAGTATAAATATTTTCATACAAATTATTAAGATTATAATACATTTTCAAAATATATGAGCGAATATAATAAATTTTAAAATTAGATAGAAAAATTATCCATTTATTCATGTCAGTTAAAAAAATAAAGTTTATACCCCAAATACATCTCTATCATAATATTTAGAAAAAATAATATATGTTTTGGTAAAATATATATTTACAAAATTTTAAAGGTTTTTTAAAATTTAAAAAAAAATTGGAATGTTTTCTAAAATTTTAAGAGGAGTTTTTTGAAATTTAAAAAAAAAATAAGATATAAATATCATATTATAAAAATATTTTAAAAATATATAAGTGAATATAATAGCTTTTAAAATAAGAACATTATATTTCAAATACATTTTTATCATAATATTTAAATAAAATGATATAAATATTTTTAATATATAATTAAAAATTTATTTTTAAAAATTTGATAAGTAATTGTTTTATTTTAATTAATATTAAATAAAACAGTTTTTTCATCAGTAATAATTGATAAACTTAATCAAGAACAACAAGGGGCACGCAAAAATGTCATAAATTGGAAATTTAAACAAGTCCATGTTAAGTTAAAGACTAATCAACTAATTCCCACTCAGGGTTTTCTTAAATAACAATGTCCCATTTAAAAACTTTTAAAAAAATCAAATACTTACTTTTCTTCCAAATTTTTTAACATTTTATAATAAAAAACCAAAATACCATTTTTAAACAATAAATAATATTTATATTAAAACAAAATTTAATATGAAGTAATATTAATATAATAATTAAAAAAACAAGTACTATTGTTGTCAAAATAATCACCTAATTGGATTGATAATCGGATGGTCGCCTTGATGACAATGACAAATAGATTGTCTCTACCATTGAGATAGTTAAATCAAATCGTTAATCCAATCGGATAACTAATTTTAGTCATCTGATTAGATTTTTGGTAATCATTATTACTGGCAACAATGATAATATTTTGAAATTTTTTTAAAAATTTTAATATTGTTTATAAATTTAATTTAATTATTTATTATTTTTAAAATTTTTTCTATTCAAAAAATAAAAAATTTATCATTAATTTTAATTATTAATTGTGATGAATCTGTGAGCATTTAATTTTTTTAAAATTTTTGAATAACGTACGGTTAAAAAAACTTTAGGTGGGAACAAGCCGTTTAGCCAAAGTTAAATTAGGTAGAAGGCAGAGGATAGTACAGTATAGTGTGTATATAAGCATATTTATTTAATTTTTTGTCATTTAATTACCTTAAAAATACTAATTTTGGTATATAAAAAAAAAAAAAAAAAACAAAAACTGGAAAGGATGTTCAAGTTTCTGTCTGCTCAGCCCAACTGGGGACTCCCCCCTTTTGCTCGTGTAACCTGACGGTTGGAATCTCAAAATCTCTCCAAATTGGCTGCGGCAGAGCGGGAAACCTCTCAACTCAGCGCCCGCAGAAAATTCCAGAAGCAATTTCTGAATTGCCCAACTAATTTTCTTTTCTAGAAAATTCAATGTTAATGACGTTTTCTTTTTACCTGCAACTATTTCTTGTAATAAAATCATAGTTAAAGAATCACAATATCTAAAATAAAATATTAATCAATGGGCAATTAGATTTAAGTTTTTCCTTCACTTCTAATTTAATAGATTTATACAACGTATTAAAAATCATCAAATATTATCGTTGAATTCGAAAAGAGTAATATTATATGTATACAAATTTTGTATCTATTTTGTCTGTTCAGACGAGATATTATTATGTCATTATATATTAATTTATTATTAATTCAAAATCATTCAATCGTATAATGATATATCATTTAAATATATAAAATAAGTATACAAATTATATATACATAATTTTATTATTCGGCAAGATAAAAATATTAGCAAAGACGACTTAAGAATATATACAATCATAGATAATTTTTATTTTAGTGGCTTTTTAATGATATAAATATATAATAAAAAATTATTTAAAATTTATTTTTTTTGGTCTTTTGCAATGCATGATCACTTGTTAAAATTTTATATTCAAGTTTATAAACTAGATCGTTTTTAATTGACAATATAGCCAGATTATTTCATATTTTTTTTTTGTGACATAATTGAACAAAATTATAATTTTATTAATTTTAATTTTGACAAACTTCTTTATGCCGAAACTATAATAATATGAATAGTTAGCAATATTGTATAAACTATCAATGCATTTGAAATTTTTTTATTAAATGTAATATCTCAAGTGGCATTTTAATTTTGAAGATAAATCTAAACTATCTTTTTCTGAATTTTTGTTAATACTTTAGAATTTTTTATTATTACTCTACATAAAAATAACCAAAAAATATTATAATTAGTATTTTTTTTCATTTAAATTAAGATACGGAAGAAGAAAATAAGATACGAAGAAGGATACAAAATTATTTTATTTGTTTTCCTATCGCTTACAGGATGTCTTTGAATTAAACTTGCAAAATTTGAGATTTGATCAGTGTAAATATTTTGTAAAAAAAATTCAATAATTAAAAGTAGAAAATGGGAGGAGAAAACAAAAATTTTAAAATTAATTAAATTCATAAATAATAAGTTATCTATCATATTCATTAGTCTATTTAATAACATGTAATTGTTTAGAATTTAAATAAACTCCATAAATTATAATATTATCTTAAAAAACAAATATATTTTTTAGTTGTTTTATAATTTATAATTAAAAAATTTAAGATATTTTTATTTTTAAATTTTAATTATATATACTTTTTACCGACCGAGGGTAACAGCACTGGTGAAGCTCGTAGGCCAGAAATAAAATTAATCATACGAGAAACACATGCATGCATACCGAGGTTGGTGAGACAGACAATAACATAGACAACATTTACTCAGAAAGGTTGGTGTTTAACAATATGCATACAGCTATCTACACAACCACAAACATGTTTTTATGCATTAAAGTCTTTAATGAACGAGGTCATCCATATTTCAATTTTCTCCATTGATTATGTGAACTAATTAATATTCAACCATGTCAAATTAAGACTACGGAATATTAATGAGAAGAGAGTAATTGTTTAAGGCCAAGTTGTGGATATAAATTGTGAAGCAATATTATCGATCAAATGTGACAAATTCTTGCTTGTTTTTCAGCAAACCCAGATCAAGTTGGCCAAAAAGTGTTGAATATGAACCATAGATTGCAATAATTGAGTTAGACAAGAAAAAGGCAAGTTTTATACAGCTTTGCTTTTGCAATTCTACAAAGAAACAAACGCATTAAGTAACATGGGTTTTACAAAGAAAACGCAGATTGGTCTCTAACCCCACCATGACACCCTTAAGATTTTAATAAAAGATAAAAGAAAAACTAATAAAAGATAAACGAGGGGAATCTAGTGCAGTGATGATGCTTCACCAATTAGGAGACGCACTACTTTCACATGAGCTCAAAAGTTGTTCAAGATAATCAGCTCCTAAATCTTCAAGCACCACAACATTTTGGGACCCTACAACTTCTGTCCTTTGTTTACAAATTTTCTTACTTGATGATGATGATGATGATTTCTTTCTCATCGAGTGTCGTCTCTTTAGAGCCACAACCGGCGAGCAACCTTCCTCACAACGGTACTTCATTTCGTTAAGTGATTCTTTGACCATGTTAATTGGGAAATTAAGGGTAGCTAATGAACCACGCATTGAAAATGCTGCTTGGTCATATGCTAAAGCAGCAGCCTCCGCGTTATCAAAGGTGCCTAGCCAAACCCTCACTCCATTTCTCGTTGAGTCTCTGATCTCTGCTGCATATTTCCCCCATGGCCTCTTTCTAACGCCTCTGTAAGCCTTCTCCTTCTTGGAGTTGGAGTTTGACGAAGACAAAGAAGAAGAAGAAGAAGGCTCTTCTACTTTGGGCGCGGTAGAAGTCACCTCGTGATCTTCTTTATTATTAACTCTGTCGCCAGAATTATTAGAGTCAGATATTGATTCTTTAGTTCCTTCAGCTAGAACATCAAGAAGAAACATTTCTCCAGAGTCGTGAATATTGAAAGGAAGAGAATTATGGGTGAAAAGAAGCTCATCCCAACAAAAAGATTCAAGTGATGAAGAAGCAAAGGATGACTGCGGAGAAAAATCAGGTGTTGGGTATTCAAAGAAACAAGATTCCATGTGGGATTATCAATTTGAGATTGGATTTCTTTGAATATGTTCGTGGCATAAATAAATTTGATTAGAAGAAGGATTTATATACCCGAAGAAAAGATAAGGAGTTGAATGAAAAAAGAAAAGTTGAGATTAAAAAAAGAAAATGAGGATAACAGTAGGGAGAATCGAAAGGTTTAGTTATTGGTCAAGGAGGATGTCTCTAATTTTATTATTTTGAGGACCCCAAAAGAAAGTAGCAGGGTGGTGTGCGTTTCTGCACGTGAATGAATGACGTACGGCGGCGCCCTTTGGCCCACTTTTGGATCACCCTGACTACATTTGATGATGTTAGATTGCCATTAGGTTCCAACCTGGTCGATCTTCTTTACTGTGACGACGACAGTTGCATTATTTTTAGTTTTTCACATAAGTCTGTAACAGGTTGCTTTCTCAATTTAATTTTACTCGATATGTAAGACAACCTCAAGATGCGAGAACGACTATTTTCCACTTTATCATACAAAAATAAAAAAAAATAAAAAGATAAATAACTTCAACATAAAGGTGTATAAGTAAAAATAGGATATTGTAAAATATTAAAGATTCAGTAAGAAAATATAAACCATCAACCACTTAGTGGTGAACATGTGGTCATTATGGTTGACTTGAGTTTGTTAGAGTGAGGGATGGCAAAAGGTTTGCTATTGTTTTGACGCTTCAAGGGGAATAAGTAATAAGTGAGTGACAAAGTCGATTAACTCATTCGATAACTGTTAAAAGTAATACTTTCAAAAGAATATGAATCGATAAATAGTAAAAAACATTAATCTCATGGGAATTGAAAAATGAGTACAAGTAATAATTGAATTTTTAGTTATCTAGAGTTTCAATTAAATATGTTGAATATGATTGTATTAAAACTATTATTAAACATATACTATTGTTACTATCAAATTTTTATAATCACATAAAACGATTGGTAATCTATCTAAGGTTCTCAATCCTTAACATATTTAGAGCCAAAATTTCACTGTCACAATTCTTCTCTTAGTATTACTATTCTTAATTTTTATTTAAAGTTAATATGATTGATGGTTGTTTTCTTTAAAATCTCTAACATCTCTCTTGAGGTAAGTTCAGTGTGTTTAAGTCTAACGAGTATTTATTCTTACAGCTACTCAAACTATTCAAACCTATTATGATTTGTGGAAGACAATGACTCTACACAAATTCTAATCAATTTTATAAAAATATTAAAGAACTATACAATTCAAAGGGGATTAACAACTAAGATATTGTATAATGATCATAAAAGGAGAATTAAGATAGTTTGTAAATAGAAGGGTTGTATATCGCATCTTTCTGCAACCATGATGTCAAATAAAGAATCATATCAACAAAGAAAATATGAGCATACACACTACCTTAGAGTATATAACAATCTTGATGCTTTATAAGGATTGACAGTTGTCATTAGAAATATTACTATAAAGAGGTTTTATTGTTTACATTGTCCTTAGATGCTAACAACATAATTTTCCCTTTAGCCTTATTCATTAGTGAGATAGATATTGTCTTATTCATGAGTGATAGGTAGAAATAGGTTTTATGCTAAATATGTTTATGCTAATTTCAAAAAAATAAAAAATAAAAAATCCAAAAATAAAATTAAGGAATTTGTTCAAAGCAATTGGCAGAGCACCTAATATATTAGATTCCTTTTAGGCCATTGCTAAAGTGAGAGAGTCAGATAAAATTGCATACAAATGGATAATAGATAATGAGCTTGACCAACGATCAATATATGGGTTTGATCATTCTTCAAAATTTGATAACATAATAAGCAATGTGGATAAGAGCTTTAATTTTTGGTTAGGTGAGGAGATGAAGCTTCCTAGAATTAGTCTTTTTGAGATTTACTGAATAAGAAAGATGAAGAAATTTCAATATAAGTTTCAAGATAGTGTTAAGTGGACCATTATTATACCACCAATAGTGCATGCAAGGATTAATAATTTGGCTGAATCAACTAGAGAAACCAAAGAACCAATGTTGCATGTGGCAAGTTTCATTTGTTCCATGTGTGTATGCAGTGTATTGTTTTATATATGAATGTTTCAAGCTTCAAAGATCATGTAGATGACAAGCTAAGGATTTCAATGTATATCAAACATATACGCATGATTTATCTTGTCGTGACTTATTATAGCATTTGCAATACCTTGGGACATAACAAAACAACTTGCAAGGACAACCTAAATAATGGTATTAAAGTCAGGAAAAACAAAGGACAACTCCTTTCATCTAATCATAGTTGTACTTATATTTTCAGCCTACTATGTTGCACATTTGCAATTTATTTTTTTTCCTAGAGAAAATTTGTTTCAAGGATGATTATAGCATCTTCAAATGCTAGGCTTAAAACTTCTAGGAATGTGTTCACTTAAACTTAAAGTAGTACATAATAATCTTATATAGCAAACTTATTAAACACAATTCTAAACTGATTCATATTATTATTTGTTTCTTAAATTGTTTATTTGTCAAATGTAATGTGGCTTATTAATACGATTTTATCATGCTAACATACTGACATATTGGTATTCAGAAGAAGAGTAGATGATTGTGTATATTTTTTTTATTTATGCACATATGACATTGCAAAGCAAATAGTGATGCTGATGGTTTTATTAGTAGAGAATAATACTTAGGGTTTAAATGGTTGTGCAAAGCTCCATAAGGTTTTGTTGTGATGACACTGATCATATTAACCTAGTTTTAATTTTGTTGGTCCAACGATTGTATCCTTTTATCTATTAAGTTCATTGTATCCAATTGAAAATACGGGTACATGTGTAATTGAATTCAAATACAAATTTTTTGGCAATTATTTATCATTTTAATACTTTAATTTGGGTATAAAGTTAATTATACCTATCAAATTATCATTTAAGCTTTGTAAATCAACTATTACGAGTATTTTTGTGTATTGTATAACAAAATTTGATGGAAAATCACAATTTTTTTTTTTTTTTGATTGGTGACAACTTGATATTTAAATATAATAGAGATTGGAAATAATTATTATTCTTATATAAAATTATTAAAATTCTAATATTTAAAGTTTGAGTAAAGTCAAAGTATCATAAATAACAAGCAAATGTAATTGCAAATAAAATTGAAAAGGAACCGAATTGGGTCAGTACGACTATTTACGTAGAAAACTCAAGTTCACCAAATAAATAAAATTTTAGATTGCAAAAAAAATAGTTGATTTAAATTCGATTTAAAATTTATTTTAACCTCTTAATTCTCAAAATAATTATATTTAAATTTTATAACTTTTATATTTATAAATTATCCTTTAAATTCAAACTTAAGCAATAAAATTTTAAATATTTTATTCAAAACTAAGCAATATACTTATGAACTGATTTTAAAGTTAAACTTAAACTGAAATACCTTAATTAAAACTTGCAACATCTATTGTATTTAAGACTTTTATGAATAACTTCACTACATCAATATTCACACCAACACCAATCCGGGTCAAAATTTAAAGATACGGGATTATATCAAATATTTTGTTTATTCTTTTTTATGGTATTGGGATGAGTCACGTCAGAAAACAATTATTATCAACCACACAATGAGAACGATGCCTGAATTGAATTTTAAAGGGTTTGGGTCCTTATGAATGAAGATGCCGATAAGGTAAAGCCAAAAATTGAAGACTCTATCTCGATTGAAATGAAGAAGAGTGTCGCTGTTTGATGGTAAGCGAAGCAGTCTAGATACAGGCCCTCACCCTCTTGAATGTTTCAAACCCTTCAAGGCCTTGAACACTTCTTGATTTGTTTGGAAATCAAATCAAAATATTTAGGAAACAGTTCCCATGTATGCCACTTTTTTTAAATTAAAATGTTTTCTGTTTCTTCTTTGTTTTTAAAATCACACAGTTCGAAACAGGAAGCAGGGCCATCGTCACAGTGGGATAGGAAATTTCATTTTGAAGTCTCATCTGATTCAATATTTTAAACATTTAAAACTGTAAAATTCTTTACAATGACGCTACAATAATTGAAGAAATATTCGCAAAATTACGTTGGCAGTCCATATTCTGATAAAAAATTAGTCTTTGGAATTTTGACTATTTGGTAGATACACTCAACCTTTTTTTATTTTTGGTTAAATCCATTCAAGATCCATCGTACTTGCCCAGGTTTAGGATCAGACTTCTATATTTTTTATTACCGACTTTTGCTTTATCACGAGCCACCATCACTGACCGGGTCCACTTTCTTTCAATGGTTCACCGCCGGGGATCAACAGCCTGCTTCGACCCAAGCCAGTCCTAATCCTAACCTAAATTTTATTAATTTTGCAGGGATCAGCTTTCAAAATAATAAAATATTATGGTAAAACTAAAACAGTGCTGCTATTTTTCAGTAGACTTTGAATGCAAATGAGTGCAAAAATTTGAATCTTATTGTCTCGTCCAGCATCAACGACCATCAACTTGCATATAGACAAATCTTTAATGGAATTTAATTATAATGTCCAGTCGCCTTCCCAAAATCGGTGCCATGACAAGTGGGTAATTACCATGGCCGAAAATCTTCAGGCAAACTTGGAATTTGGAGTTCATTTCGTAATATTAATATCAAGGCAATGGCATCCTTCGAAAGAATAAAGTTTTGAACTAAGAGAATCCTGAAATGGTGAGTAGGATGGTGGAAGAAGCAGTGTGCTAATCCAATGGGAATTCAGTGGAGGGCCAAGTTGCTGGTTGCGATGTGATAGGCAAATTTAATAATGGGGCCTTCCTTCGTAATGTTAAAATATTTTGGAGATGATGCATGAACCCGTATAACTTGGAAGCTTGTTCGTCCTCAGGCATATCTTTAACGTGTCAAAATCCATGCCACCATCCTTAATTAATCACTGTTTGATTAGCCAAATTAATTTCCTTTCCCCTGAGATTTAACTTCAACCAAGTAAATGCATGTATCTCTTCTTCTTCTTTAAATTGTTTTTTTTTTCTTTTAAACTTGATTCCCTTGTTTTTATGGTTTAAATTTGAAGTCAGGAGAAAGTTATTTTTATTGTTGAATTGAAATTATGGTCAAGTGGTGGTTCCTTTCCCCATTAGGTTACAAAATTTTTCATAGGAATATTAAATACAAAATCAGATGACATGGGTGTCAGCAAAATCTAGGATTGTATCTTTGGTGATTTAATATGGGATTAAGGTAAGTAATTAGAATGATTAATCATATCTTTATTCTTTTTGTGGGGTCAATAAAATCAGAATTGGTCATCGGGTGTGTCACCTGTATGCAAAAATGCATGCACAATCTCACAGTATTTTAATCATCAATTAGGATTTGACCAAGGAAATAAATCAATAGTCCCTTGCATATTTTCTTGCAGGAAATCCTGCGTTTACTTTTTGTACATATTCAATGAAGATTGTTAATTGCCAAGAGGACAATGACAATGTGTTCTTCTCTTGTTGGCTTTGGCTGGCCTACTTTAAGTGGGACAATTATTTGAGAAATTGATTCAAATCTTAACATGATTGCACCCCAAAAGGTATCATGTTAAGTGGGTTAATTGTTTCTTTTATGGGCCTACATATCCAATTGGGCCTATCTCGCAGCTTGATTAAATCCATAGCTTATTAAATGCACAAGCAGTTTATTCACGGAAAAGTGACTATCATTCAACTTAAAATGGGTAATTCCTTAGCTTCATAACCACAATATGGTCTGTCTTTTCACCTGGTGACCTTCCAATCCGGATTATAGTCAGGCCTTTTTGTTGATTGAGAATTCTGCTGACCTCCTGCATGTAAGGCCTGACCCATTATCATTTGGACCAACTTTTGGGGTCTGGGAAGAAGCTGTTGTTATTCTATTTTGTCTCATATACATAGATATTGTCTCCATGGCTGCTTTAATAAAGGGATGCATCCACTGAATCCTACTACACCAACTTCATCATGTTATGCCTGAATGAAATCTACAACTAGAATTCCCAAATAGAAGTATTTTCATTGGCCTAAAATTTACAAATTCTTTATGACCTCCACCTTTCATCATGGAATACATAGAATCCGATGCACAGAATATTTTTGTTTGACTGCAGGAAGTTTCCTAGCAAATACATGACCAATCCAGCAAGTCTCAACCGTCATATATGACCTATTTCTTTCTACATCTTATGTGGCTCTCTCTCTCTCTCTCTCTCTCTCCCCCTCTTTTTCCCCCCGTATGTATATATATATACACACACACACACATAAAACATTACCATATGGTGTTCCATTATAATTAGTTGCCACCAACTTTCTATTTACATTATTGGACAGACTGCAATTATTTCATAAACAACATGGAGACACCCGGAGGAGGCAGAAACGCCAGCAACAACAAGAAGATGGAGAACAATGAGAATAATAAAAGATCAGAGGTTCGTTACAGGGGAATTCGCCGGAGACCATGGGGTAAATTTGCAGCTGAAATACGTGACCCAACAAGGAATGGTGTGCGCATGTGGCTTGGCACTTTTAACACTGCTGAAGAGGCGGCTCGAGCTTACGACAGAGCTGCTTTTGCTTTTCGAGGTCATTTAGCCCGTCTTAACTTCCCAAATGATTATCAGTATCATGCTCAATCTGGTTCATTCTCTTCACCATCATCATCATCATCATCACGTGGTGCTAATTATAGTAATGCATCCGCTTCTGGCTCTGGTTCTGGCACTGGCAGAGGAGCTTGTTCTAGAGCTGGGAAAGAAACTGAAAATGAAGTGATAGAGTTTGAGTATCTCGACAATGAGTTGCTAGAGGAGCTTCTTGATACAAAGGAGGATTATTGGCCGGGTAAAAACAGCTAGGTGGATTCAATTGTGGCGGCTTATTGTGGATCCTTCTTTCTGGGTTACTGAAATTTTTATTCTTTGATAACATTTTGAAAATAGAATGTCTTCTGGGTTTTTAATCAAGCTCTGAGTGGCAGGCTCTACTTGTATCTCATTCATTTAGTTAATAATTAATAAAGACATTTCCAACCAAAATGTGCATGATGCCTAACATTCCAGATTCAGCAATTGGATTAGGGAACAAGGAAATTAACATGAAAGACCACTTTTCTTCACTAAAGGTACTTTCCTTTGGGTGGAGGGCGCCTGGGGCTGACGAAAAAGAGACAAACAGTTCTCTTTTTTCAAACCAAACTCATACTGACGTGGTTATTTCAGCAAGGAGGACTTGGGAAGAAGTCAATTCATTCTCATAAACCACGGAATGGAGCCGTCAGACATATGCTCTTTCACATTTATGTGTCCCTTCGACAGTTTTATATGATATTTACAGTACAGGCCATACTTTGACAAAAATCTAACGTCTGTCTCGTCATTGACCGCACAACCTTTCTTAGCAAGTAAAATATATATCCATTCAGTTCCACATGGTGACATAGGGGTGATTTCAGTCATTCTTGCTCTTGTCTTCTTCAAACGTAAGAAGGTCCTCCAACAACTGGTCATCCAAGCACTCAATTACAAAAACTTCTTTCCCAGCTTCAGCGCCACTGCTTCTTTCCTCATTCTGAAACATTGTTGAAGTAGAAGATGAAGAGCAGGGTGGTGATGATGAAGAGTAAGAAGGAAAAGAAGAGGAAGAGATTAAGGGAGAGCTAGATGCAGAGGAAGAAGAAGAAAAAGAAGAACTGACATTAGATGAAAAATGTTCGTCAGGAAAGTTAAGAATGGCCAAGGGACCCCTCATAGAAAACGCAGCTTTATCATAGGCTCGTGCTGCTTCTTCAGCTGTGTTGAAAGTTCCCAGCCACAACCGAGCTCCGTGATTCCTGGAGTCACGGATTTCAGCTGCAAATTTTCCCCACGGTCGCTTTCTCACACCTCGATAACGAACAATGGCTTCTTTCTCTGCTTTGACTTTATCTCTTTCCATGAATTGACCATCACCTGAGCTTCCCAACTTCACTCTAAAACATTTATATAGCGAGGAATAAATATACTTTAATCAGAAAATTATCATTACCCTCTAATTAACGAATTTTAAAATTTTCAATCAGCTGAAAGAAACTGTTTGACAGAGATAGATTTTGGGTTCCCTGGGGCACAACTCTGAAGATACATGGACCCTTTCCTTGTTTTTACAATTTAGAGTTGTTTAGGTAGTAAGTCAAACAGGTTGAAAATTGAAATTATGTTATGTCATGTGAGTGACGATGTCTTGTTTTTGATCATGTTAACTTCATTGATTCCGTTTGCTTGGTTTTAAATGGGGAAAAACAATCAAAACAGAACAAATCAAGCTTACTTTGGATTCAAAGTAGCCAAGATTTAAGGTTGAGGTTGCTGTTGATGAGATCATGTGATTACATTTGCCCATGTGTCATCAGAGTTACGTTCTTACTAAGAATGATTGTTTAATCAAATGGGATTGTATTTAGATTTAAACAAATCCCACGAGGTCGAATCTGGAGCCTGGAGGACTGACAAGGTGATTCATTTTAGTTCATCAAAGATGAGGTCACATGGCTTGCGATTATATTTCCATCATCAGGATTATGTAATGGTTTGCTTATGTCAGTTGATGAGAATATGGTTGTGATGATGGCGAAGTCCTCAATCAGAGTCATTAGTTTTAGATTAATGACTTTTTTTGGCAGATTTTCAAGAGTTTGGATTCTAGATGGGTACACCAACTTTCCCTCTCAGTTTTTCAAGTGCAGCTCCACAATGCTTAATTGTTGCAAAGCCTTATAAATTATTGCTCCGATAAGACCTCAAAGATACCGGCCTAGTTTTGTTGTAATTAGTTCTAAAGATTTGGTGAACCATTGAAATCCAAACTACAATTGTCCTGTGGCAATTGAAGTTGAGCATAATAAGAGGGAGGTTGAAAATCTGGCAGTGATGGCATGGCACCTCAATGTTTGTGGAGTGATGAAGCCAAGGCTACGTCATTATTGAAAACAGAAAAAGTCTGAGAATTCAATGCTCTTGACATTTTCAATTAAGCCTAATTAAAGATATAATATAAATAAAATTATGCGTGGTCCTATCTCTACTCCCAGATAGCCAGCCGGCAAAATTATTCTTTATTGTTAAAGATAAGTGAATTTGTTTAGTTTAATTAGAATGTGAATGATACCGGTGGTCCTGGCCTGCTTTCCAGCTCTTCCCACCATCATCATCATCATCATCATCATGAGGACGGTCTTCAGCCTGCTGAATGAATAAATGATGAAATTGCCGTCATTTCCTCATGAGCCCAATCCAAGATTGATAAAACGGTACACCAAAATTTCAAGTTCCATCTCAAGGATCAGAATCTCTTCCAATGCCCATAACCAGATGAATCATTCAATTCCATGTGCAGAAAATCTTAAATGGAAAGCAAATTGACAAGGAGGTAATTCTTTTAGTAGAAGCTCGATCGACCTCGAACAGAACATTTAGTCTTCCATGGTAAAATGTAAGTACCAATTAGAAATTAAATTCTTTGCAAGAAAGAAGCTGGACAAATTCAAATGAATTTTGCATATTTTTCAAGTGTTCTTATCTCCATCTAAAAAGATAAAATATTAAAGGTCTGCAGAGGCAATCCTTTGGACTCAAGAAAGCAGAGTTCCTCAAGAGCTTCCATGTTCCGCAATTACGATGCCGTCAGTGTGTTCTGTCATTACTTAACAATAGGCAATAGCTCCAACATATGCATTTTACAGGACCTTTCACCTGAAATTTGCTCAGTGATTTTAACAGGGCTCTTTCCTCATTCTCTATTTATATAAGAGTAATAAAGACACAGGCAAAATTAACGTGCAAAAGATGCTCTAATTGTTTCCCTTTTTTGTTTAAATATGAGTGGTGTTGCTGCAAGTTTAATATTGCCCCAAGAAAGCCAAGCAAGCCAATATCTCGCTAGAGCACAGAAGAAGAATACAGATAGCAGAATGCACTCTGCCATAGGACAGGACTCACCAGGATTTGGTGCAATTGTCATATGCATATGCTTCTCCATATCTGCAATAGTTATAAGGGGCTCACTTTCATCATGTTCAATCCCTCCAAGTTTAATTAAACCATAGCCAGCTTCACTAGCTTCCAGTACAGCAATCTCATACATTTCTCTTCAACTGATTCCTCAGCAGCATTCAAAATTTCATAACAGAACCGCTTTGGAATTTTTTGGAGTAGCCAATCATGGCTCTCTTTGCCCCCAACCTAACAGGTTCACTCGAGAGTTATAGATTCCCCATAAAGTAAATCTGACTCCATAACTGTTGACAACGCTCTTCTCCTTAGTCTATCCTTCTATCTTTTCCTGCAATTTGAACTTCTTTGGGGCTCCTTTTAAAATTATCAGTGTTGGAAGGCATAAAATTGTAACATATCTTATAACCAACTCACAGCAATGCTTGAGCATGAACATGACTGCCAATAACTCAAACTACGCCCTACCCCATCTATCAATTTCAGCTTCTTAGCCTATCTTCCCATCCGTTATGAAGGCAACTTGATTAGGTAAGTGACCAACAGAAAGATCGCTGCAATGAATTTCCGCCAAGGTCTGCCTTGCTCTACTACCATTAGATCTCTCCATTTGAAATATCAAGAAAACCTATTACTACAAAAATTGAGTTTCAGCTTAAGTTTTTCAAGTAGTATATGGTAAATGGTCCAAAGAACAGAACATCAAAAGTGGAATCAATTATATGCCACAGTTTTGTATCTAACAATTATATAACTCATGGAGTGTAACTAGAGCGGATGCTACAGTTTTCCTATTCTAGCCATTGTTGTTCTAAGCAGCATGGGCACAGCTTTCTTGCTAATAACCTATAACATTTTGTAAATAAAGGCTGCAGTAACTGGTAACGACTTAATCTACAGAGGTGATTTTCTATTTTTTTGAGCTAGACAGAATGAAGAACTGTTTATAATTTTCTCTCCAACAATGTGGGAATGTGGACTTGATGATTCAGTGATTCGTGATATTCCAACTTGTCAATTCAAAAGAGAAGATGGTAAGGAGATAAATATCTATGGATGTGTGGTTTGTTTAAATGCGTTTGAAGAACAAGATATGCTAAGAGTTCTTCCAAATTGTGGACATGCTTCCCACTTGGATTGTATTGATATATGGCTTCAAAACAATGGGAATTGCCCTCTTTGCCGGACAAGCATTTCAGACACAACTCGATATCCCTCCGATCAAATTATTGTACCAAGATTTTTGTCTCAAGGCTCACAGCAATACACTAATAGCCTCATAGGCGGTGATGAGGCTTTAATTAAATGGAAGTGATGAAAACTAACCAAAGGTTTGATGCTGAAGGTCCAACTCTTGCATGTTGAGCTGCAATCTGCATATTTGCTGCATTAATCTCTGCATGAACCAGCTCAGAACTAAGACCCTAATTTTTCAAGACCTTCTGTGAAAATTCATTGTGGGGCAATGCCTTCCAACCCACTATATGTCACCTGAAGAACCCTCCGATCATGTGCAACCTCTACAGAATTATGGCCCAGTCCATTCTTATGAATCTCTAAAGCGTTCAAACCAAACCGTAATGCCTCCCTAAAATTTAAAACCCTAACATATAGTTCTACCAAATCCCTATTCGCTGCCTAATTCCTTGCTGTCTTTATTGAGAGTCAAACTCCTTAATCTCTAAACACCTCCTAAGATGATGCCTCCTGTTGTCTTCCTATTTCAGTCTTCACATTGGCTAACTCAGGTTGCACAGCATGCAAAACCGGCCTGATATTCTACCTAAGCCTTCTTCCTTTAATTGGCACAATATCCTTGATAAAGATTACCCCAAACAATTATTAAACCTTTAATTAGCAGAACCCATCAATTGTAAACACATAGCAACAAGTAACGACGGTTTATTATTGTTATCATCTCTATCAAGAACATTTTAAGCTCTACTAGCAAAAGAGAGTGAAGCATTTCCTCTCAAGTTTGAGACCAATTTTCAAAGAAGCAAAACCAAGTTCGCTCTCATCAAAAGAAGTCTTTATTTCTTTAAAAGCTTGAAGCATTTCCTCTGTGGTATTTGAGGAGTCAAAAGCCCATTCAAGATCAGTTTTTATTTTGATTTTTTTTCTGTCTAGAGGAAATTTGAGGTGGGTTCTGCACAAGGGTGTTGAGTTTTTGAAATGGGTTTGTTTAATATTGGTGCGTTTTAAGGAACAAGCCATAAGTTTTAGAGCAGGTTTGAGAGGTGAAGAAGAGCAAGCGAGATCAGAAATATAGTTTCTGTCGACAAAAGGAGGTCAACTTTTGAGGTTTGTAGCGAGAGCTTCAAAAGAAGCAAACTCGAAGCTCTTTTCAGGTGTAACGTAGTGGATTCTTTGATGTTTTGTTAAACCCCTATAGAATCCTTTCCCAGTGGTTTGGGTTTGTTCAACCTTCCCCTTTCACTGCCGGCTCCAGGATTAGCCGGTTCAGGTTCTGAATGAGGTGATTCCCCTCACAATGATCCCCGTTTCCACGTTGGATTAAAGTTTAAAAAGTAGTATGGTGTCAAACATCCTTACTTTTTTTTTTTTTTAATTGAGCCGCTCGTTTGCTTGCATTTCTTTAATCTCCTTACTATTCCTCACAACTGTAGTTCTTTATTGTCGTCAGTCATACAAGTTCCATGCAATAGTAATCCCATAAACTGCCAAAAAAACCCAAAGCTCTCGCGAAGTTCGCCGAGTGGCTGTCCAAGGGAAGGGAAACCACATTATTTTAGACATAAACAAGCCAAGTTGATTTAAGAAAATTATACGACTAAACCCAAGACAAAACAATTTCTGTATACATGGAATTAAGTTTAAGTGATCAATAACTTGCAATGCCTTAAAAATCAGAAGGCTCACAAGGACCTTGGTATTTGTAGACTTGTTCACCTTCTAAAGGAGGCTTACAACAAAGAATTGAGTTCCCTTCTTATACATAATGAATCTTATATACAACAAAGAATTGAGTTTCCTTCTTATACAGGACAAACATCAGAGTCCACCCAAGGAAACCCATTCACATTCCATAAATGCTGAAAGTAAGAACCTCTCCACAAACTAGGAGAATTATTACTCAGAACTTTGGAGGCTCTGGAATCGCAACAGGGGTTTCTGGAGGTTTGCTATAGACATCGTCAAAATGAAGATTAAGATCTTCATCAAGGTCATCCACATATGTAGTCCGTGATAAGCCATGAGAATTTCTCCACTCCAGGTGCTGTTCTTGATCCTCCAAGCTTCTTTCAGAAAGGTTATCAAAATAATTACTATGTGCAGTGTATCCATGGAAATCAGGAGGCTCAAGAAAACTTGACTGGGGTCGTGCATTATCTGGGCCACTTCTAGCCCGCCATTCAAAATCAGGAGGCTCAAGAAAACTTGACTGAGGTCGTGCATTATTTGGGCCGCTTCTATTCCACCAATCGCTTTGGGTAGGCTGTAAAAAGTTACTAGGATCGTGATGCTGAAGTACACTCTCCCGGAAGACTGGAGTTGATGTAAAAGCCCCTAAATGTGACCGCAAACGACCTTCATTGTCATGATTCCAGAAATGTACATATCTTGCTTCATTTTGCATTAAGTTCGATGGCATCAAGTAATCGCCTTGATGATGCTCGGGCACTTCATGTGTTACAGTTGGTATGTCTATTCTATGATCAGTTGTCTGTATATATCGAGAAGTATAATACCAATCAAGAAGATATGGATGATTCTTCTGTTCTGCATCAATTAGCCACAAAGAACCCAACTGATAGCCAGTTCCATCAGTGTAAGGCAATTCTCTTAATAAGGTGCTGTTTCTGTCGCCATTGCCTCTCAAATTTGGACTCCCACGCCACATTCTCGGAGAAGAATATACATTTCTAATCCCTTGTCCTTGCAACTTTTGCTCCCTGAAAGTTCTAAGATTTAACAGGAACTCCTTTCCCAGAGAATCTGGTTCCCATGAAGGATAGCTACTCTGGAAACTGCAGGCAAAATTGGAAGATATAACATGAATAGGCAAACACAAAATCTTGACTACTGTTCACATTATGTTTCGTACCTCAAGAATGATTTCTCCATTTTCCCTTGAGAGCTCCTCCGGGTGTTGGGTGTATGATATGGCGAACCATAATTGCTATTGCCATGATTTTGAAAATCAAAGGTGCTAAAACTGCCAAATACAATTACCAAATGGTATCATTTAATGTTAATCACAGAACTGAGCTTATGATTGGTTACAATTAAATGCCTCAGCAAAAATGGTTCCAAAACTGTGAATTATAAACAGAACAGGCTAACCTGCAGACATGGCCAACACCTTCAATATCCACTGTATAATCAGCAATGAACTGTAAAATGTCATCCACCCGCTGTCAGATAAAATAGAAAACTGTGTCAGTTAAAACAAGCATGTATAGGTGTAAATATAATTAATTAGAGAAGCCGTTCCTAAAAGATAATATTGATTAATAACCTCAGGGACGATAAATAACAGCAACATTGGAGTAAGGAAAATGGAGGCCATCTCCTCAAGTAACATCATCCCAGTATACTGCATTGCAAAGAAAAAAAAGCCACAACAGTGAAAAAAGATGGCTCAATTATCTTGTGTAAAAAACAAAGAGTTCTGATTTTTCTGTTCATTAAAAAGAATTGCAGGCATTTGTAATCCCTAATTCAAAGACGATGTCTAGAGGGGAAAAAAGCCCAATAATGAAAGCATGGATTAACAGTACACTGGCATCTCATGAAGCACAGGAATAAGGCTGTGACAGGCATGGGCTACTACAACAAGTATACAAAAGGCACAAACAATTTCTGATCACACTATAACACAAGGAAGGGTTTTAAAATATTCTGTGCAACATATTTCTTCGAAAAGAGAAAATTCCACACTGAACATACCAGTGCAAAGGAAATTACACAAAGCAAGAAATTCAAATTTATTGAGTTTATTGAGACAAATGAATGCTCACAAGAATTGCCCAATTTTAAATCAAATTACAATAAATCAGGGGCTATACTAAGAGGAAAGTTGCAGGAAATTCAACCAGGCATACCACTCCCAGTATGGTAAGAACAGAAGAAACTTGAACATCATAATATTACCTGAAAGAGAGTTTCAAACTGTGTCCGGACCATCTCAGTGTTTTCTTTACCACGCCATCTCTTTGGCATATAATGTGTATGTTGAACTACCATAGACATCGCTCCTTCTGGATCAAGGACCAAGAGCTCATCTGTAACTGCAGCCCGGCTAATAGCTGTTATGGTTCCAAATACAGCAGCATACCAAAACAAGTTGCGACCAAATATCTAAATGGTTTAAATGAAGATGTCATTAAAATATTGGAGAAAAGTATATCAACTTTCATATGATCTAATATAAGGAGGAAAAAGTGAAATTATATTTTACATTGCCCTCAAGGAGAGATTCCTCCAGAAATGCGATGATGATCAGGACAGCAGCGAAACCGCCTGACATGAAAGAAATAAACTTTGCTACTATAGAAATAATAGGGGATGGAAACTGCTTTAGATAATCAGAAGCATGCATGACACTGCTATTCATCCTATGCTTGAATAAATGGTCAACCTGTAAAACAAGTATTAAAGGAAATCTGTAAGGTTGGCTAAAAAAGAGAACATCAGTTGTTTGAGAAACCCTTTTAGGTACTGCACATTAAGTTAAATCCTGATTCAGCAACAAACACACAACTGTCTTGCGCACCAGAAGAAAAAAAAAAAAAAATTTCCACTGTAACATGTTGTAATAGAATGAGTAATTGCAGTACCTCATTGAATTCCCTAAAAATCCATTTAGACAAATTTGACCATCTTCGAGATGATGCTGTGCTTGGATGATTGTAGAATTGCTCAGCATGCTTCAAGAAGAGGTATACTAGCATAAATATGACAAGAAATGGAGAAAGGATAAGCATTGCAAGCCCAACAACCATAATCCTTTTCTTTACGGTTCCAGGATTAGAAATAAAGTCTCTTCTGACACAAAAGTTTCTGCAAAATTAATAAATTCTGATAAGAGAATGATAAAGTATCTCAGGAAGCATATACAAATGTTCTATCAAGCACCCCAATAATGAAAGAGAAAAAAAAGAAGTTTTAGATCATGCCTAGATCATCCCTCACAAGATTTTAATTTGGTCATGCTAGCACCAGGTAATGGCCTTCATTAGGAATAAGAGCCACTTTTAATGCAATGCCTAATTAGCAGCCCCTTTGATGAACAGTAATGTTTATCAGATGTTACGAATATAATTTACAGCCTTACTTCAAAACTCATACTGAGGAGCTCTAGATGAATATCAAGAAACCAAGTTTGTCAGCATCCCCAAATTAAAAGGGCTTTGTCCATTCTAGATCATATTTAAGAACAAATTAGAGGTGTAAATAATGAAAAAGAAAGCAACTAGTTTATCATCTGGCTGAAATAAAAGGGACATGATACATTCCAGTAACACTAATTAAAGATGGCCACAAAAATAAAAATAAAAATAAAGATAAAAATAAGTGAACTAAGTATCCTACATAGTACTGTAAAATCCAACTTACCGATCAAACATACTCTGCAGTATGCACCAATTTAAGGTCCATTCCAGGGTCTTGGTAAGTATTAGACGATGCTGAGAGCCATTTGATCCGAATCTAACAGTTGGACCAGCACCTGGTACCCATTGTGAAATTGGAAAAGCAAGCACCCCTTTGTTGAGCATTCCAATCAAGTAATTCTCCTTCCTCATCAAGCGCATTATCACATCATGAGCAGAAAGATCTTTAACTACGCAAAGTTGCTGTGAACTTTGTAACTGAACAACCTTTTCAAGAATGGTTGCCCAAGGCATGGTTTGAATTTCACTGTCGGTAACATGAAGACTGGAAAAGATAGCAACCACACACATTCGCTTAATAATAAAGTATCATCAAACAATAAGAGTTTACACCAATGTCAAAGGACTAATCTGAAAACAGATTAGCATAGATCAATTTCAGACTTACCTGGTGTAATAGAAATGACGAATTCCAAGAGTATCCTTCAACTGAGCAAAAAATCTCAAGAAACAGAAGATCCAATAGATAGAAAATAACCCTAAATATCCAAGAATAATTGCTTTGGAAAGCGTTAGTGGGGTCAATGGGTGCTGATGAAGAGCTTCCTTAGCAAGATCACAGGGCTTAATTCCAGATTCAACTGCATCCATCCCACACTTTGCATTACGAAGACCGTTCCAATCAACATATAGTAAGAAAAATGCTGAGAAACATATGGTGAAACCCAAGCTCAGAAGCTCAACTATCCATTTTATTATAATACACCAAAGGCCTTTCTCAAAGTAGTAGCTATAGAGTCTTTCAAAAAACAAATCTAAATCAACAATTAGAGCTGTATTCAAGCTTTCACCATTGAGTAGCCCTGTTGGGCTCTCAGTGCCAGGACTTGGCACCCTTCCATGTTCATATTCAGACAACTCCACTTCAGAAGGTACATCCTTAAGCAAGCCTGTTGTCAATGATGAATCACCATGCCATTTCCACTTCAATACATTGAGAGGATTTGCAAACTTTTGCCCACTGAACATTATTTATAAGAACTAACAGTAGGCAAAAGCAGCCAGTCCATTCCCCAAACTGTGCAAATGGTTAAACTTATCTCCTGTGAGCACGAACAAACAAACAAACAAAAAAAAAAGATAATATACAGAATAAAGGCTTAACTTATGACAAAGTAAAAACCAAAATGCACTTAGCATGACCATCAAAAGTGATTGATAATTACGACATATATCAAAATTTTGTAACCAACATAGATGCACCATATTTATGTGAATTAAAAATATATAAGCACAAAGCAAAAGAAAACAACAACATCAATTGCTTATGGTTAGATGGCATATAATTGCCAAAATATTCTATGATGCTAGAAATTTTTTGCATCTTAAGTATCTTAAATCTACTATTAAGAGTTACTTTTTGAAAATGAAATATTCAGACAACTTTTCTCATGCATTTCAGAGTGCAGTGACACAATAAGTACCTTTCCATTTGTCAAAACTCAATTGTAGAGTTCAATCAATTCTAACTGAGTGAAATCAATGAAATGTGGTCCTCCTCTAATGTCCTGAAAATATAATAGCAAATGTTTTTCAATTAAAGCTATAAAAAAATAGTAATACATGTATATGCACAGCATAAGACCCCTGGAGAACCGCATTTGGTTTCAGGCAGTAAGCTCCACAAAGGGAGCATAACCAGGTCGCATAGGGGTCTCAAAATCAACTGAAATTGAATTTTCTAATCACAAGTTTTAAAGCCCTTACGATAATTGGGAAGCCTAAAGAAACCACAACTCCAGTATCCCAGAAAGGAGTTGCAAAAATTCAGCTTTGCTGAACTGAATTTTATTGAAAGGGTAACAAGAGAAACAACTTTACCCGGATCAGAAATCACTAAAATCCAAAATCAAGGACAATGGCCGCTACAAGTTACAAAATTTGCTAAAAAGGAGTTAATTTTGATTAATCAAGGGTAAACCCCGCATGCCCACATCAAATACGATAAAAAAATGACATAGGAAAAACAAGAAAAGAACTTTCCTAACCGAAGGGCAATCACCCAATAATTCCCATTCAGCAAAAAGTAAATATTAGTACCGCGCCTGACGTTGAACAAAGCAAAAAAGAAAACTCCAATAAAGTAAAATACATACAAAAAAACAAAAAACGAAATTACCTGCTACCCACGGAGGGAAAAGGAACAATTGAAGAAGGATTTAAACCAGAAAATATTGATCGTCGGAAAAAAAATGAAGTAGCGGAATACAAGAAAAAGAAAAGAGAAGATGAAACGGTTTAAGGTTGGAAGAGTTGGGTCGGTACTTGGTTGCGTGGACGAAAGACGAATTTTTATGAGAAATGCGTTGAATTGTTATTAAGAGTGACGGCTGAGTTGAGGTTTAGCTTCTTACATAAATGGTATTATTTGCATTTGGTTTTTCTCGGTTATGCTGTGAGTTTACGAAGGAGACGTGAAGACGAGAAATTCTATTCGGATTCGGCCCTTTCCAGATTATTATTATTATTAATTTATTATTAGTTTCAGCAGAAGTAGAAGAGACCGGTGGTTGAAAAGCTCAATCATGGGCTGGGCCATCACCCATCGTGGATTTCAATCGGGCTGAAAGTCAACGCTACTAGATTTAGGAAGTCCTTGTATTTTCAATCGATATCTAAATGGAATCCCCAAAATTATTGGATTGGACCTCAACTCAAGTCTCAACATAAATTCTTATCATTGGATACTACTCTGAAGTCTCACGATTCATCCATCCACGTGAGCTCCAGCTCATTTCCCGCCAAAAAATCCTAATGTTCTCTATCTTCCTCGCCTATTTTCTCCTCCTCCAAAAATTTTCAGTGAGCTCCTCAGAGTCTTCATAACTAAAACCAATGCCCTTCAAATCCAAAATGCCACTCCACTTCAAACCCAAACTCCAAACTTCCAAGTCGAATCAAGTGACAAACAAAACCCCAAAGAAGCCGTCACCTCTCCCCCGGCGGGCCCGCAACAATGGAGTGGCCTTCTCCATCAAAGAATTTCGAATGGCCGCCGAAACACGAACACGGCCGTAACAGCATCTGACGGACGAGGTTGAATCTGCCAAACATCTGATCGGTTCATGGCCCACCAAACAATCCCCCGTAAAACCCGCTCATGAGTTCAACAAATTGCATTTAATGTAACGTTTAATGATCTCTAATTTTTTTGGTTTGAAATTAGTTTTCTCAATTTTCACTTGTTTTTTCAATTGAAAAAATTCAGATAAAAGCAGTTGAACTTGCATAGTGCCCGGTTATTGAAATTGAAGCGATTCATGTCTACTTTCAGTGATATATGCCCCAAGATCAAGTGTTTAACTGGCCGGTAACTTTTTTTTTAATTTTCTTTTGTACATTTACTAGCTTTTCTCTTCATCAAGAAATGTTATAATGCATTTACAGGGGGTTCTCATACTTGGATCATTTGAAATTTATACTTCCTGAGTCGAATGAGATAAAGAAAGTACTAATGTTTAATGAGAAGACTAGTTGTATCAGGCAAGATCTTCATGTCTTAATAAATGTTGATGCAACAGACTGCCATGGTCAGTCATAATCAGATAGCAAGAGCATGGACAAGAGGAAGGTTTTTCTTGCTCGACTTATAGATTTTATTAAAGGATATCCTGAGGCATACTATCAACTTAATCTCTTGCGTATCTGGCTAGACATTAGAGTTTAATTGCATAACATTGTTAGTTATTTTACAGTTAGTTCATTATATTGGTCCAGTTTTTGACTTTGATTTCGTGTTTTGTTTGTGTACTATGAGCTCAAAGTTTGTTCCGTTATGAGATATTATCCAATTTTTATGCTGTAATTTTCTTTTCTATGAATGCACTTGTCACTGGCCTTGATATCGGCTTGTGTCTCTAGTAGATGGTTCAATATGGTTAGGTATCAAATAAACTTTAGAGTGTAATTCAATTGAGGCTCAGTTTACCTGATAGCATTTTCACTATAGTCTATTGGCACTTGTTCCCGGGAACCTGAATTAATTTCCTTCTGCATTCAGGGTGATGAAGTCATCCTTAGAGCAACAACTAGCAATATCATCAATCAGCTTGAAAGATATGCCTTTGAAAGTAATCAAAGCTCCTGGCATGTCTTTGGGTGTGGAGACATCCACTTATGTATTTACTATGAGAATTGTAAATCTCCTTCTCACTCAATAAATTGATACAATGCATATATAGTACAACAAGAGAAAATAAAAAGTAAACAAAAATATACAATCTTAACTTTCCTAATCTAACATATTCAATTAATTACCAAAAAAAAAAAAAATCTAACATATTCAATTTGATTCTCAACACTCCCCCTCAAGTTGGAGCATACAAATCATATGCATCAAACTTGTTACAAATATATTCAATACGTGGACCTTTAAGTGATTTGGTTAGAATGTCTGTAAGCTGATCGTTGGAGCTAACATGACTAGTAGTTATACATCCGGATAAGATCTTTTCTCGAATGAAGTGACAATCAATCTCTATATGTTTAGTCCTTTTGTGAAATACTGGATTAGAAGCAATATAGAGCGTTGTCTGATTATCACAAAGGAGCCTCATTTGTGATATTTTTATAAACTTCAACTCATGAATCAATTGTTTTAACCAAACAAACTCACACGTAGCCAATGTTATAGCACGATATTCTGCTTCCGCACTCGACCTAGCAACCACATTTTGCTTTTTGCTTTTCCATGAAATCAGATTGCCACCAATAAGAATATAGTACCTTGAAGTTGAACGCCTCTCTGATAGGGACCTGACCCAATCTGCATCAGAGTATCAAACCACTTGAGAATGCCCTTTGTCTTCATACAATAATCCTTTGCCTGGTGCTCCTTTGATATACCTCAGGATTCGAACAACTGCATCCCAATGTGAATCACATGAAGATTGTAGGAGCTGACTAACTACACTGATAGAAAAAGAGATATCTGGTCTAGTGATAGTAAGGTAGTTAAGTTTGCCTACTAACCTCCTATATCTACTAGGATCTGCAAGTGGCTCTCCTTGTCCTAGTACAAATTTAGTATTTGGATCCATGGGAGAGTCAATAGGTTTACAATCTAATACCCATGTTTCTTTCAAAATATCCAAAACATACTTCCTTTAAGAGAGAATTATGCCAGACTTAGATTGAGTAACTTCTATCCCAAGAAAGTATCTGAGTGGCCCTAAGTCTTTAGTCTAAAAATGGTCAAATAAATGCTGCTTTAACTGATGGATGCCTTCTTAATCATTACCCGTGATAATAATGTCATCAACATAGACAACCAAGTAAATATACTTTCCTCTTGATGTATGCCTGTAAAAATACAGAATGATCTGACTCACATCGAATCATACCAAATTCTTGAATAACTTGGCTAAAACGTCCAAACCAAGCACGCGGAGATTGCTTAAAACCATATAGTGAACGACAGAGTTTACAAACCAAACCAGACTCCCCCTGAGCAACAAAACCAAGAGGTTGCTCCATATAAATTTCCTTTTGAAGTTCACCATGAAGAAATGCATTTTTAATATCCAACTGAAACAAGGGCCATTGTCGTATAGCAGCCATAGATAAAAATAACCGAACGGAAGACATCTTTGCCACCGGAGAAAACGTGTCACCATAGTCCAAACCATAGTCCAAACCATAAACTTGTGTATAAACTTTGGAAACTAGTCGAGCTTTAAAACGATCAACCTTACCATCAGAACCAGTCTTAATTGTATAAACCCACCGATAGCCAACAGTGGAATGACCTGGGGGTAATTGAACTAACTCCCAAGTACCATTATTATGCAAGGCCGTCATCTCATCTAACATTGCCTGTCGCCAACCTGGATTAAAGAGAGCCTCACTCTTAAAAGAAGATAAACTGGATATACTGGGGACTATTTTCTGAAGCTTAGACAGACTATGATGCCCCAAACGATTGTGGAGAAGGTTTGGAGATTCAGTGACTGTGCGGGCAATAAAAAGTGAAGGCAGATAGAGTTTGTAAAGTCCTTGTGACTCACGTCCTTCACCAATCGTTTTTCCCGAACCACGGTCCTGTATAAAAACAGAATCATTGGTAAAAGTGACAGAACAATTTAGGATTCGTATAAGTTGACTAATAGACACGAGATTATATGGACACTGAAGAAGATAAAGAACAGATTTTAAAGGTAACGAATCAAAGGGGTGAGCATTACCTACAGTTTTAGTCATGACTTTTGTACCATCGGCTAAAGTGACCGAATGTGGAGTGTTCAAATGTGAAAAATTAAACAATAAATTAAAATTACCAGAAAAATGGTTAGAGACATCGGAATCAAGAACCCAAGGCCCGAGACTGGAGAATTGAGACAGACAAACAATTGAATTACTAGATTGTATGACTGAAGCAACAATAGATTGAGATGACTGCTTGTTTGTCTGATACTGTAAATAGTCTTCATAATCAGCCCCAATGAGAGTCACAGACTGGTTTATTGAGATATCTGAACGATTGATTGTTGATTTAGATGATCTTTTGCTAGCCATTCTTGAAGACCAAAAATTGATTAGAAAAGAGAGACAAACAACACTGAGAGGAGACTCAGAAAACCCTTGAAGGCAGTCAGCAAAAATACACAATACCGGCTTTGGTGACAGGAAAGAGAGCAAGTTTAGCGCCTGAGAACCTTGAGAATGCCGGAATAGATCAGATCAACACCTCCAGAGACGAAAAACAATAGTCGGAGAATTTTCTGGTGGTCGGAATCTGCGCGTCCGGTGTCGGAAAATGCCGTGATGACCGGAAAAGGATAAATCGGCGGCCTCTGAGCTCAACGGAGTGGGCGGTGTTGCTGGTCGGTCACTACAAAAGGAGATTAGCCGATAATGAGCAACTGAGACAAGTGGCGCGTGTGGCAGCGTATCGGATCGGAACTAGAGGGCTTTTGACGGCGGTGTGACGAAAATCAGCCTGGTATAGGCAGCTTGCTGATTAGTCGTCAGAGAGGCTGCAAACTGACGTCGTCGGAAAAATTGGAATTAGGGTTTCTGAAATTTTTTTTTTTTTTTTTATTATTAATGCTCTGATACCATATGAGAATTGTAAATCTCCTTCTTCTCACTCAATAAATTGATACAATGCATATATAGTACAACAAGAGAAAATAAAAAGGAAACAAAAATATACAATCTTAACTTTCTTAATCTAACATATTCAACTTGATTCTCAACATTTACAAATCAGCAACCAGGTGTGTTATCCCATCTGTCTTGGTCTTTCAGGAGGAATTTTTCTCAGCCACTTGCAAATGATGATGTGTAGAGAAGACTGAGGCATAACTAAAATTATCAAAGATTTTTGGTGATCCTTTGAATGGCCTTGTCAACATTTCCTCAAATGAGGAAACTAATGCTCCTGCTGTGTCCCTAATTAAATTATGATCAAAATCAAGCAGCAGTGAAAAAACTTTGGCAAGTTGTGATTCTCCAAATAATTTGCTACCAGGTCACCTGCCTGCGACTCCAATAAAAGAGAGAGACACTGCAGAAAATAAAGATGTTTCTCTCATAAATATTGATGGTGTGCTGTCCTGCCTCTAGACCAGTTAGGCTGATGAGTTCAACACCTGCATTAAGTACAGAAAAAATAAGATGCTATATGACCCCAAAAGATGTTTCTGCCAGCGCACCAAACAAGCTAGTTAGGCATCCACTTTGTGGCACATCATTGAAATTTGAAACTCTTGTGAAGAATGAGAAAGTTGAGGGTGTAGAAAAGGAGATAGAAGATGCATCAATTGATGATAACATCCGTGGTAAGCTCCATTATTGATTATTTGTGACTTCAAACTATTTTTTAGTTAACCGCAGATAAATACTAATACTTAGCTCACGTGGCAATAAACAGAGAGTTCCAATTTGGATATACACAATACATTAGCGGTTCGAGAGTTTGTTGATGCGTTTTTGGACAGTTTGTTAAGGTTAGTTTCTTGATAAGAAGTTTATTCTAGCATCGAATTGACACCAGGTACAACACCAATATCTAATGTTCCATACAAAATAGTCTCAATTGAATTATAAGAACCAAAGAAGAAACTCCAAAAATTATTAGATAATAATTCTCCTTGAGGTGCAACAATCATGTTAGTAAAAAAGAAGTATGGATCGCTAAAAATATACATAGGTTATTGAAAGTTGTTCAAGGTGTAAATAATAATTACAAGTTATCTAAGATTGATGGCCTAGTTGATTAATTAGAGAGAGTTTATGTATTTATCAAATTATTAAGTTAAAATTGTTGAGAGAGCTATACTTAAGACTGTTTTATGGACAAAATATAAATATCATGAGTTTATAGTCTTGTCCTTCAAATTGATTAATTTTTGAATACTCTTCATAGAGTTGATGAACAATAATTTACAATATTGCTTGAATAAGTTTATAATAGTGTTTATCGACAATATTTTGGTCTATTACAAATGAAGAATACAAAGTGTATCCAAGATTTGTTTATAGAGGTTGAGGGAGATACAATTGAATGTTTAGTTCTTCAAGTATGAGTTTTAGTTAAATCAAATAATAAAGATTATTACGGTGAACTTGAGTAAGACTAATACCATATCAGATCACAGAGATTGAAGATAGTTAAAGAGGTGAGAAACTTTTTGGGTTAGCAAGATACTATAAGAGGTTTATTAAGGATTTTGTGAAGTTTGCGAAATTACTTACAACTCTTACAAGAAAAGAGACTTATTTTAAATGGATGAAATTCATGTTAGGAGAGTTTCTAGGAATTAAAAAAGAGATTAACAATGACTTTAGTTTTTTCTTTTGTTAGAAGATGGTGTGGAGTTTGATGTTTATGCATATGTTTCACATAATGGTTTATAAACTGTATTGATGCATGCCTCTGTCTAGTTAATTTTTGGTAGAAGCACTACTAAACTGCTTCTGTGCTGATTATGCTTCTTGCTAGTTAATTTATAGTTGAAGCACAGAATACTAATATACTAATTCTGTACTGATCATGTTTGCATGTTTTAAAGTGTGAATATCTTTGTCGATCTTGGGCAAATTCCAACTTGGAACTTGACAGAATAGGTGAAACTTTCTTTAAAGTGGGAATATCTATAAATTGAGATGGTAGAATATAGAATAAAATTTTTGTTACCTATGAGTCAGATTCTTAACTTTTTGGTCACAGTATTTCTGCACCAATTAGCTTTGTTTCTAAGTCAAATATTACTGAACTGCACCTGTATACTGATTACATCATCCAATAAATTTCTGTGAACTGGAAATAAACCTACAAGTGTTGATCAGTGAATGATTTTGATTTTATATCCTGCATTGTATCGTATCTGCCTGAGTATAAGCACAAATCTGATTGATTTAAATTGTGGAGAATTGGGCTTTGAATTTTTTTCTTAATCTTTGCTGTTAAATTTACATTATTTTCTTACCAGAATCATAAGTGGAGGATGAGGCATTTCTACACTTTTCAAGCACATTCTAAATCAAATGGAGGGAGAATCAGAGCACCATTGTAATGGGCATTAAATGATATTCTTCTTGTTGGTTATTCTTTTTTTCCCTCTACCCTGTAGCGCTGAGAGTTGATTGTCACAATATTTTGTTCGACATTGATTTCGTATTCAGAGGTTAAAAACTATGTAAGAATCGGATATTGTGCATTTGTTTAATGTTGATACAAGAGTTCTAATGAATCAGATTACGGGGCCAAAAAGACCAACCAACCATGTCATGACTTTGTTGCTTCCATTTGGATTCATCGGCATCAGAACATCTTCTCTACTGCAGAAATGGACGTCTCCATCCTCCATTGTCTTCAAATGACCCTCTTTTTTGTCTTCAAATGATCCTCTCTTTGCCTCGCAGAATGGTAAGTTTTTACTCTGTAACTATCTTCTTCCTAGATTTGAATACTAACATTCCACTAATATCAAATCTTGATTCAGATTCTCAATCTCACGATACTAGTTAGCTCTTAAAATCAAATATATCAAATTATATTTTGGAAGCGGCTGTTAAACATAAATATTAGTTTTAGATTATTAACTAAAACTTTTGGGTAATCAAGAAGGTTTCTTTTAATGCTGTTTTTTTCATTTTTTATCACTCTTGGGACTCAAAAAGATATGGCATAGTGTACTGCTAATAGACGAACAACCAAATATATTTGGTGTTAGAAGTATGTGGATCCCTGATAATTGCAGGCTCCGAAACCAAGTGATTCTTCTTCGTCACAATCCACAAGCTGACTCAGAGAAACGGTTGCCAATATTTAATAGGGTGACTTCTTGTTTTGCCACCTGTCACAATCCGATAGAATATATTTTACCCTAATCTAATCAAGTTCCTTGTAACTTTGAGCAGAATCCAATGCAGGTCCTGGGATTTTCTTCCTGTTTAAGAAGATACCAAAATATACCAGCGAAGGAATTAAAGAGGTGGAGGGATACAAGTTAAAGGAATGAGGCAAAGAGAGTTGGTAACCTCAACACCCACTTTGGGCTCCCTTAATAGCAAGAAACATACCCAAAGAGTCACTTGAACAAAAGTATTTAAAGCTTAACTCAACCCGAACTCATGATGAGATCTTTCCTGCTGAGGATGGTGAATTCAGCTACTTAACCCAAGCTCATGCAAACAAACATCAACCTGAACTTGCTGCCCCAACCCCATGCTGCCGCCGTAGAGGATTTTTCTCAAAACTTATCAGGAAGGAGAAGGCTCCAGCCGTGCAATCAAATTCAAAGAAAAAGAGATGGTCATTCCGCAGATAGGATCCTCATCATCGGTGTCCTCAAGGTTGGTGCTAAATATTGTTGACTTTAGATGATTTAAGAAGTGGCACTACAAGTCCTGATGAGAGAAGATTAGCCAGAGATATTATGTCTAATACTCAACAATATTAGCATTAAGTTTCTCATTATTTTTGTGGGAAGATAAGGATATATTCTTGTAATCTACGTTCCATGCATGCTTCATTAATATTGGGGTTTCGATTTTACTCTAAATTGATTTCTGGTTTTGGTACATAATGCATAATTAGTAACATCAGAACAGTCCGTATATCGGAGGTCCCTTGATAACGTAAAACTTAATTTCAGTAATGAAGTTACTAGATTTTTCACATCAAGTAGACGTGTGACCAAAGTTCCAAAACATTAGGATAAAATAATCATTGGATATTCCTCTAAATTAAACGGAAGTTTCGATCCACATTCAGTAGTCTTAATTACAATCATGGTTGATGTAATTGTATGGATCTGCTAAGACCTGAACCATTCTCTATTAATATAGAAATTTTGATGCATACGATATCTCTAGTATTTCATTCATTCGCAATGTAAGTTTTCTTTTTACAATAATTAAATTGTTTTTTGCCTACTGCTTCTTGATAATGAGTCAGTTGATGACATGACATTGGTTTTTCCTAGACACAGTGATGAAAATCTCACAGCTCTTTTCCTCAAATTATATAAAGGAGATGTGAATGGGCTGCAAGTTTTTAAGGATGAGCAATGGCTAATGCATTTATTTTTAATATTGGTCACATGTTACAGGTACATAATAACTACCTATGTCAACTTTCTCATGGCTTTCATTAAAAATACTAAATCTAATGGTCCTTACATATTTCATCATTCATCATCAGTATCCCCTCCAACTTGTAATAAACGCTTATTGCTTTATCCCCATTAAGAAATACATGTAATCATTTGAAATTATAGAGGTTCCAGAATGGCATAATGTTGTAGCCTCCTCCTGCAGTTTCAGTTTTAGGTGCAATGTGAACTCACTTTCATTCAACACCAACTCATTTGAATAACTTGCATATGTATATACCTTTTATTAAGCTCAATGTAACTTTCGAAAACAAAAATATGTTGTGAAGTCATTGGTTCCAGAATATACAGTTCAGCCATTTTTCAAGAATTCTTTTCTGTCTAGCCTTCGAATTGCCATTGTGGGTGCAGATTATCAGCAATGGTTGCTGACCATAGAGTCGTAACCAACTCACCCATAAGAATTCACTGCTGAAAATACAGTATATACTTCATCTTAAGCATCTTTATGCAAAACTCATATAGAAATTGCTGATCTAAAAAACCCTCCTTACTCTCAAAAAACAAGTGCTGCAACTGTGGATTACAACAAGAAGTCACTAAGAAGTAATATTCTTATGGATGCCAATATATTCTTATTAATCATGAATGTGTTTCGTTTTGTCGGGGGAAGAGAAAAATATAGAATTAAAAAGGGATGAAATACGAGAGGTAAGTTATCCATAAGTAGTGTGTTGAATTGAGAAATGCCACTAAGGCCACCTTGTCTTCCAAGTGTTCATATTGGATTAAGCACCTAATCTTACCAGAATGAGATGTGGTTAGAAAGCAATGTGTACCTTCCATGGTGGGTAGAAACCACTTTCAGCAGAAAGTTTTAATCCTTATACACATCACCTTTGACGTAACCTCAGACACAAGACAATTAAAGTCAATAATCGTCATCAACGAATTTCAAATTGTTCATTCTTCTCATTTTTTACAGTCCTTAAAGGTTTCAAACTGAACTACTTTTAAGTGATTTCATCCCGTCCTCAAACTGAAAATTTGGTCTGTTTATTTCTACGTGAGTCATGACTTTACTGGTAAAAGTCATACCCCATCATGAACTTCACTCAACTTTGATTATAATAATACACAAGAGATGTCTTAATGCAAAATGCTAATCATCATTAGATTTTGTTGGGCCAGAATCAGTGATTAATTACTGAACTGGGAACTAGGGTTACGAGTTTTGTTTCTCATGTCAACACATGATCTCTTTTTTGTTCAACTTTTCAAAGGATACCCAACTAACTTTAAGATATAATTTAGTTTAATGGTGTAATGGTTTAACATTAAAAAGAGTCTCCTATTTTCACGCCCATCTATATTGACTTGGCAGAGATCAAACGTTTTACTCATTACAATGCATACTAAGGAATCACCTTCCCAGATTACATTACATGTTTGTAAAAAGTTA
The DNA here is from genome assembly GCA_026122585.1 of Anacardium occidentale. Taxonomy (NCBI): domain Eukaryota; kingdom Viridiplantae; phylum Streptophyta; class Magnoliopsida; order Sapindales; family Anacardiaceae; genus Anacardium; species Anacardium occidentale. The sequence continues at coordinate 486,057 of JAJEJH010000049.1, forward strand.
AACTAGAAGATCTAATTTGGATGATTTTGGTTCCCAACTTTCCAAATGTAATTCTACCTCGTTACATTATACTTACCTCATGTAATCTGTAATGGAATTTAATCAATACAAGCTTTGAAATTTTGTTTGGAAATTTTATAAGAGAAGATATGATTGTACTTTGTCTCTTTGTACTCATGAGACTACTCATTTCTTTCTCTATTTTTTATACATGAGAGAAATGACTTATCATTCTCATCACTACCCCTTCTTGTTCATGCAAAAAACTAGTTGACTTTATTCACTCATTATCAAAAGGAGCCGAAAATTTTTAATGAGAATTTACAACCCTTCCAAGCATTTCAACCAAAACAATAAAATATAAAATAAAACTGGTAATGGTAAATCAATCGCATGATCTGGCTAACAAGTTGATGTTTTGACCACAAACAGCAGGCTCTCTATTGCTGACAATTTTGATGATGGATAATTATTATAAATGATCCATGATTAAGGAAACCTAGACTAAGAAAATTAAGTTGTAATTTACAAATATTAATGAACAGATACTAATGAATGAAATAAGATTACGCCAATGAAGGAGGTAAATTTACTTCCGACAAATTGAAAAGAACCCACTAGTTTCTTGATGATTATTGATTCCTCTTACCTTATTTTGTATTCTTCTTCTTGATGGGCAGTAAATTCAGCTCATTAATTAATCCATCCTCAGACACACATAAAAAAAAAAAAAAAAAAATGAAATGAAATAACATGATTGATAATCAATCTCAATTATCACAAAAGATCCTGCTGTAAAAACAAATCATGGGATTCAAAAATTGGTGTTGAGTTGGTGCCCTGCAACACCACATAACTTAATAAATATGTTATGGAATTCCTCTTTATCACAAACATGAAATGCATGTAAAACATAAATTTGAACAATCTAAAACCATCTAGGGCCATATTTCCCCAATTATCACAATGGAATGCCATTGCGGTTGGTAGCAACATCATTTTTTAAGATAAAGAAATGAAGAGAATGCACAGGACGAAATGGGGACAGTGTTAATTTGTGGGTGTAGGTGTCACTACTTTTTAGCAATAAAATGATTGTTGAAAAGTGGGAAGAGAATGTTAAGTTCAAATGAATGGTAAGATAAGAAGCAATATTCCTTGCTTGTGCATCATTTTGTTCGCCATAATTTTACACTGCTATACTATTCATAAGAGAGATATCTATTATATATATGTGTGCATAAAACAAACAAACAAACCCAACCCAACTCAGTCTTCTTACTCTATGTTAAAAAGTTGAGAGGAGGTTGCGCATGATGGTAGGATTAGGAGGAAAGGTAAGGGAGGTTCATGATAGAAAGCGACGGTGCTTTGTTATGTTTTGTCAAATAAGCTAAAATGAATGGGGTCTTAAAATAAAATAGGTGGTGGTGCTGGTTTATAAAAGGTGACCATGTGTCAAGCAAAAACAAAAAACATTCTCTCAGTCAGTCTCAACAAATCAACTTCTATCTAAGCTTCTTTTTCTGCTTTCCTTTTCACAAACAAATTTAACCTTATTATTTCTTTTTTCTGAAATATGTCAATTTATGTAGCTTAAACCTTCTAAGTTCTGTTCCCAGAGGCTGGACAAGATTTTCATTTTTTAAATTTCATTTTTTTTTTTTTTGGGAATTGATTCTGTGATTCGATTGGTTGATTCATCCATGTCGTCGGATATAAGCTAGTTTTACACACACGCTACCCTGTTCTTGTTAGGCAGTCAATTTGTTGTTTTCATTTTTAATTGATTTAATTTCAAATAAAATTCCGTACAATTTGATGGCCAAGTCTTTGAACACAAGTGACGGAATCTCCGTGTTGTTCAAAAACTTGAATGGTTTTTTAGTATTTGTTAGTTATTGAGTGAAGATAATTGTAAGTTAGGGTTTGTGAAAAGCAGTTGGCGGTTGAGTGAGGTTGGTTGAGGAGAGGAGGGATGGGCAGGGGTTGGCTTTTATTAGCAACGGTAGGACCACCGATAAAGCCGGGGGCGGGGTTGCGGAGAAAGCAAGCGGGAAGAGGCTCTTACAGAGGAAGCTAGGCTCAGCTTGAGGCTGAATACACAATCAAGGAGACAGAGCCTAGAGGCGTTGTGTTTTTGTATTTTCTTTTTGTTGTTTCGAGAGCAAAGTGAAGGAACAGCTCCGCGTGTTTTTGTTTTTCACGATTTGTGTTTTGATTGAGGAAAAAGATGGATACTGGAACTCCTGAGCTGCATGGAGTACTGAAAGGCCTCTGCTTTGAGACGGAGTGGAAATACGCCGTCTTTTGGAAGCTTAAACATCGGACTCGCACGTGAGTTTAATAAATGCTGTTTAATTGGTTAGTAAAATGGTATCTCGGATAGGAAGAAGGGTGTAGGGTTTGATTTTATTCCATGCTGCTGAATTCATTGCAGGGTGTTGACCTGGGAAGATGGTTACTATGACAGTTGTGAACAACCTGATTCTTTAGAGAATAAGTGTTCAAATGAGACACTTGAAAATCTGTATGGCGGGCATTATTCAAATGACCCTCTTGGATTGGCCGTGGCAAAAATGTCTTATCATGTGTATACCTTGGGGGAAGGGTATGTTTTTCTCTACTCATGAATAGGCTATTCAGTTTTCTGTATTCTGTCTAAAAATGATGCGAAACTGCTAATCCTGTTTTTGTTAGATGGGATTGGTAAATATAGTGAAACTTCGGTGTAACCTCTAGTTCAATTTATTGCCAATTATGAGGTTCAATTCCATGCTCCTAAGGGCTCAATTGTTGAGAACATAAAATATTAACGAGTGAATAAATGTCTCTGAAGATTGCCCAAACTGAGTCTCATTTATCTTTTGTTTTGCAGGATTGTTGGGCAGGTAGCAGTTACTGGAAAGCATCAGTGGATCTTTGCCGATCAGCATATTACTAATTCTTGCTCATCCACTGAGGTTTTCTGGTTATTATGCAATAGAATTGAATAATTTTAGTTCCTTTTCCTCTTGAAAGTGATGATATCTATAGTTATCTTAATCTTTAGTGTGTTTTAAATCATTCTTAACAGTAATCTTTGATTGGGTATTTTCCAGTTCTGCAATGGGTGGCAAAGCCAGGTTTTAGCTGGGATCAGGGTATGATTACCATATATTCGTTTATTAGTTTTACTATTTTTGAAGTGTATTTTGTTTAACATTGATGCAGCAAGAGCATAATATGTGCAAATTAGGACATCCTCACTTGGTTTGGCACTGACACTTATTTGATCACTGTGTTTTTGGCCTGCATCAGCAATGACATGGGCCATATTCATGAGTGCTGGCTCTTTTCACCATAATAATCCTCAAATACACCAATCTTGAAGTAATGGATTTTATTTTCTCACCATAAATCGTCTTTGTCTAACAATTACTCTTGGTGTGATCTGCTTTGCTTTGTTTCAGTAATTGGATGAAAATGGCATTTACATTTTTTCCAATGAATCATGAAATTTCTTATCTTACTCTGATAATCTCTTTGGTTACCTTCAGATTTTAGTTGTTTCTTATAAAAAATTAAGGATTAAAAAATAAAAACTCTTCACACATTTAGTAATTGTAGATTAACATGCACAATGGAAGACATGATTCTTGAGTTGTGGAACACTTTCTTTATTAAGTAGGTTGTCCTTTCTGCTACCTTACAACCTATCAATTATCTTTCTAACAAGATACTCATGTTCTGATCTGTAGACCATTGTTGTTGTTGCTGTTGGTCTGCATGGAGTTGTACAACTTGGTTCTTTGAACAAAGTAAGATGAGTTCTATCTTTCTTGGTGTCAGAGTTATGTATGTTATCAATATATTTTTCTTTTTAATTGATGTCTATGTAGTTTTTCAACGAGTTTTGAGGGTAGGATATTTACTCAAAAAAGTAATTAATTACAAAGACCCTTTACTTCCTTTGTTTATTGAAACATATAAATGTATTAATGAATTCCAATGCATCTATGGATAAGAAGCAGAATGGGAACTTTTCTTTTAAAAAATTTAGGGAATGCAATGCTGACTGACTAAAGTGATGGCAGTGTGCATGCCAGATTGGCATGGAGATTGGCCCCAATGCCAAGTTTGGTTTTAGCATACAAATTGATAACTTAATCTCCCTGTACTGCATAGTGAAAGCACAGAAAACCTTAATCATCTTGTACTATTTTTTTTCTTATTGACTTGCATTTGAATTGCGTGCTTCACATCAAAGGCCTTAAATTCTTGTTTGAAGTATCTTTTTCTTTTTCTTCTTATTTTATATAGTTTGTGATTTATCAGTATATTTTTTGCATACCAAGCAAAGAAAAAAAGTGAGTGTGTTTTTGGCTCAACTATATGGATCTCCCACTAAGTAGCATGTTTGCATGGATCAGGTCAATGAGGATATGAAGCTGGTGACTCATATTAGAGATATCTTTTTTGCCCTCAAAGAATTTTCAGTAGAGCATGTTTCTAGTCCAATACAATGTAGTATGAAGAATACATTATCCCTGGTATCTTTCTTTGTTTCTTTCTGGCATGTGTATGTTAGCACAGATCTACAGTGCAATTTAGCATATAAAGTACATTTAAAATGATGAGAGAGAATAATATCTTTGTTTCTCTCTATTTTCAGCCAGATTTCCGTACCAAGAGTTTAACTTCAGAAACTTTTCCTAATTGCTTAAGCAATTTAGATAAAGTTGTCAGCAATGAAAGACCAAATGTTTGGTTCCCCATGGTCCCATATGTTGAGAAACATGGTGATAGTTCTTATATTTACCAAGTGTTTGGCGCTCAGCCTAAAACAACAGTTGAAGTAGTTAATAAACATGGAGGGATTCAATTTTCCACACCAGCTAGTGATGGAAGTGACAAATTACTTCAGCCAAAATCAAATGTTATCAATTTGCAGCATCTGAATCAAATGGGAAAAGATTTTATTGGGAATCAGATGGAAGAAGGGATGACTAGTGGCTGGAAAGATTTAGAAATGGTATCTGAACAAAATGTCCCTCCAGTTTCAATCAATTCTGTTATCAATAGAATAAATTTATGTAGTGTTGCATTTCCAGTTGAAAAATTTGTTGTTGATTATGCATATTTTCCTTCAAACCCGCTTGAATCCACTCTTAATGACAGAGTTAAGTCACAACCCATGGATTCTTATCAAAATGGGATGCTGCATGTATCTGAATCTTCAGATTTCAAATTCCATAAAGATCTTGATAGACTAGGGAATCAAACCGAATTTGGTCACTTAAATCCATCAGACATGTCTTTGAAGTTTTCTGCTGGTTCAGAACTGCATGAAGCTCTAGGACCTCCTTTTCTAAAGGAAGGTGTCTATAATGAAAGGACACCAGAAAATACTGAAGCTGGAGAAACCATTGAGATGCCAGAGGCGATGAATAGCAGCCACTTGACATTTGACTCTGGCTCAGAGAGTCTTCTAGAAGCAGTAGTAGCTAATGTTTGCCATAGTGGCAGTGATGCTAAAAGTGATAGACCATTCTGTGTATCAATGCAGTCACCATTGACAGCTGAGAAAATGCCTGAGCTTTCTGACCAGATGAAGCACACTGTTAATTCAGTAGATTATTCTATAAATCAATCCTCTCTTGTAGAAGAAGACATAAAGAAGTGCTTGAGTTCATCAGAGGTGTGTGGTGCAATGTCTTTAAAAGGGTTTTCATCAACTTGCCCGAGCACTTGTAGTGAACAGTTGGATAGGTCTTCAGAGCCTGCTAAGATCAATAAAAAGAGGGCTAGACCTGGTGAAAATTGTAGGCCTAGGCCAAGGGACAGACAGCTGATTCAAGATCGTATCAAGGAGCTGAGAGAGCTTGTGCCAAGTGGATCAAAGGTAGCTTAATTTTTCCATTGTGATAAATGCAATGCCTCCTCATTTAAAATTTCCATGGTGTATACTGAAAAACTCAAGAAATTTGCAGTGTAGTATTGATTCCTTGTTGGAGCGAACAATCAAGCACATGCTCTTTTTGCAAAGCATCACTAAGCATGCTGACAAGCTCAGCAAATGTGTTGAATCAAAGGTAAAAGACTCAGGCTTGGCTTCTAGCTTATCTTGGTCCCCTGGTTTGGTAAACAAAGAACTCAGGAAGCCTCCATTATATATGGAATAATCTGTTTAATGACCTAATTCGATTTTTTTGGGGGGTTTATTTCCTTTCTGGTGTTTTTTACCCAAAAGGTTTCTGGATTGCTGAATACAAAAATGTGTACTATTAATCAATTTCTTACTGGTAAGATAATCAGAATTGTGCCTAGCTGTTAGTGGTTTTTAGAGTCTATTTGCTGGAATTTTCCTTTTGCTGTTCTTTTAAAGCATATCTTTGAGAATAAAGAACACAAAGTGCTACTATGTTTGTTTCTCAATTTTTGTACTTTTGGATTGCCAGAATTATAAAAGATGAGAAAAAGAATGTTGTTTAGAGAACAGTTTCTGCAAAATTGTATAAGTGCTCTGAAAATCAAAGTTGCTTATTTCTCTTAAAGAACAGAGAACAGTATTTGGAACGGGAAGCCAAGCAATCTGTGATTGTCTCTTCAAGTATATCCTACCTGTTGATTTGTTTGGCTTTGACGTTTGGTAACTAGGGCATTCCAAATTATATGGCCTGCATAAAGAGTATATCAAAATTACTTTTGTTTTTAGTTGTGTTCCAGAGTTGTTCTTGCCGTTGACATCTTGCTGCTGTTTTTGAAGATGCAGCAGAAAGTTTCGGGCATTACAGATTCATCCAATTATGATCAGGGTTCAAGCTGGGCTGTGGAGGTAGGAAGCCATCTGAAAGTCTGCTCTATCATAGTGGAGAACCTAAACAAGAATGGACAGATGCTTGTTGAGGTAAGTACAGGTCGCATGTGTACTTTTGCAAGTAAATAGTTATTGTTTTTGAGGAAGCACTAGTGTTTCTATAATTAAAATATTCCTGATAGATGGTAAATGACAAGAAAAAAAAAATTATCTTACAAAGAAAACTGCTGGTTTTAGAAGTGTGCTGCTTGATTTGTTCAGATGCTGTGCGAGGAATGCAGTCACTTTCTTGAGATAGCGGAAGCCATCAGGAGCTTGGGTTTGACAATCTTAAAAGGAGTTACAGAAGAGCATGGTGATAAGACATGGATATGTTTTGTGGTTGAGGTAGGATCCATATTTTTCTGCATGAATTATGTGTTTTACATTTTCTGGAAAAAGAACAGAGCCTATTGGTTGTTTTCTCCATACGAGCTGCACGGCTCTTATGTTTTATAGTTATATGTTCTCAAGAGTATACCATTTTCACCTATATGCATTTGAAAGGTTGTAACTTGTGTCATCGTTTACAAATTTTAAATGGTATGTCTGAAACATGATGAAATGGTCCTGATTCTGTACTGTGTAAAGTCTGTGCATTAAAATTTCTTTTTTATTTTACTGTTTATCATAGGCCATATACTTACTGATGGTTAGGTTGATTAGATTTCTGCTTGAAAGATATCCATGGTGTGCCAACCAAAAATACCAACATACACATCTCATGTTCATGGGAACCATATAGAAAGTGGCAAATTGTAAAATGTTTCGGATAGATAATAAGTCTTGGGATTAACCCATACTGTACTTTCAACATTTATGCATACATGATCTCTGCAGGTAGATAATAACCTGATTACCTCAATCCTGTAACCAATTCAAATTGCTTAATCTTAAAACTAATCTTGAACTTTGGTCACTTTAGGGACAGGAAAACAGAATTATGCGCAGAATGGATGTCTTGTGGTCTCTGGTGCAAATATTGCAATCAAAGACTATGTGCAGCTAACAACAGTGGCTGGCCATCTCTTGGGAGACTTTGTAATATATGGTGAGACATTTCTTGTCTTTGTGGCATTTGGCTCCCTGAATTCTTTTTCGTAATCAAAAGAGGGAGATAAGGGGGAGATTATAAAAATGTTATTTCAAAGACCATTTTTGCATTTCATCTTGTGTGTGGAGATGCCATCTAATCCATTTGCTCTAAAGCTTGTTAATTGTAATAATAGTGTCTTGAATTCCAATATCTGTAATTGTAATGGCTGCCAACTTCTCCGATGATATTTCGTTTGTCTCAGATCTTAATTGTTATTGAGAATTTAGATTCATGAGCTACGATGATGAAAAAACTAAATAAATTAAAACAAAGTGAGATAGTGTATATAATATTACTATCATCATTGGCTAATTTATTTCATCCATTGCGTAGGGTCATTCTAATTTAAAATGAGCAAGAGTTGAGTTACCATCTAGCCCTTTGGACTTGAAAAGGGCCATAAATTCAGCAAAAGGAGTTCCTCTGTATATCGGTGGATGCTGAGTTTGAGATATTAGTTCTTTTATTGGCTCATAGGGTTTAAATTTATTCTTCGTACTTGGATAGAAAAGGCAAGCAACTGATATTCTGGATCCAGCTCTTCTCGCCAGTACCCTGTGCTCCACGCTTCTGAATTTGTCATTGGTGATAAGCTACAGAGAAGGGAGAAAAATTAATTATCAAGCTAAAAAACTGATATACATGAGACAGCTGCGTGCGTGCACAAGAAATCAGTTATACCACCTGAATGAAATCACCTATGTTGATGACTAAAGCTCCCTGTACGAAGGGCACATCAGTCCAGTGATTTTGATGAAGAACCTGGAGGCCGCCAATACTGTCTTGCATAAGAATAGTGAGAAATGAGGGGTCCGTATGCTTGGAAGTCCCAAGCGTCAAATCTGGCTCAGGACAAGGCGGGTAGTAGTGGCACACCAAGGATTCTGTTTCCATGCATTCCATGCTCGCGAGATGGTCACTTGATAGCCCTAAAGCCTCTGATATTAGAGCTGCTAGTATTGTTCTCAGTTTGATCATATGTTTTATGTACTCGCTTACTGCTTTTCTGCAAGAGTCAGATACAATTAATTACAATGTTCCCTTCCCTGAAGGTCAAGTTAGATGGTGCTTTTACAACTGAATATATACACACACGCACACACACCTGCATATTTCCGGAAAGAGTTGAGGATCGAGTTGACCATCATAGAAATCAAACGATATTGTATCCCGCCAATTTGCTGCTGTATTTGCCACTAGTAGATCTCCATTACAGAAGTACCTTACAAGTCTCTTGTTGTCACGAGAGTACATCTCCTTCTTCACCTCTCTGGGTTGCTCATGGAATCCTCTCACCGCTTCTATCATCTCGTCCATGACAGTAAATGGAACTGTGTGGTTAATCACTTGAAAGAAGCCCCATGTTTCCGACTCTTCACGAATTTTATTTACTATCTCAGTTCGTCGACATTCTTTAAAGCCTTGAAGATCTATCAGTGGAATTTGGAGGCAAATTTTACAGGTATCCAATGATTTTGGGAGGTTTTCTTGGGAATGGACGAAGAATCTAGGAATCTTGACAACACCAGAGTCAACTAGTCCTTTAACTCCAGCTTTAGTCTCATCAAACTCCTTCACTTCCTTAGCTTTGTCATAAGCTGAACAACCTTCAGAAACAGACTTCACAGCATTAGAGATGACTTCCATTATACCAACAGTATGTGATGGATGATAAGCCGCAGTGACTACTTACATTACATCCAAATTTAAAACGCTGGGAATGAGCATTCAAGGAGACCACAGGAGAGTGTAAAGAACTTCAAAGATGCTTATGCTATATAAATATGACCACTCAATCACAAGAAAAGATCAGAAAGATTCTTATGTTGATTGAAATAAACCGGTACGCTACGCATTTGATTATAATATGTCAAAGGCATACATATTCTGATACCCCAATCTTTGGACTTTCTCTAATCCTCACAATCTTGACAGGCGCCCACAGAATTTTCTCACCACAAAGTCAATAAGCTTTGGCCTCTACTTATAAAATGAAATATGTGTCACATCGATCTCAATTCTTTATAAAATGAAATATGTGTCACATCGATCTCAATTCTCCAGTCTAAAAGAATCAGCTTTTCTGCACAGACAACCCTGATGGCCTGGTAAACAAAGGGAAATTTAATTGAAGGGCACGTTATCTGTCCCCAAATTCTTTAAAAAAAAGGTGGACACAATAATTGAACCCCAATAAGACAATCCCATCAAATTATTATAGTCAAAAGGGAAGAATTCTAGCTCAAATTTTGTGTACCATTTTGGTAGGGTGGTGAAGAAGACATGATGTTTGTTCTTTCTGATTTGGGTTCCTCTATAATGAAAACTTTACTTTGTATAATTCTAACCACCCGGACTGATTAGATATGTAAAATACCATGAGAAATGTTGGTTAAGTGATGGTGAATGGGATCAAATTGAGTCAGCCACACTTGTACCGTGAAGCCAGCTACGAATGTAGACAAGATTTATCATCGTGCAAGCGGACTTTCTCGTGAGTCAAATCTTGACAACACCAGAGTCAAATAGTCCCTGACTACAGTGAAAATTGTTCACTTCCTTAGCTTTGTCATGAGCTGAACAACCTTCAGAAACAGACTTCAAAGCATCAGAAACCACTTCCATCTCAGGAAGTGGCTAAAATTTAGAACAATGCAAGTGGGCTTCCTCGTTCGAGTCTACAGTCTTTGGATCTAGCTAAAACATGAAATATACAAATTTGATAATGATTGAATGATTGAATACATCTAAATTTCAAAGCATATATCTTTAAATTGATAGCAGTAACAGTAATTTGATTGAAAAGATGCATCAAGAAATCAGGAACAAGTTTATATAATATATAACACTCGGTAAATTTTTATCTTAACAATACCCAGTAATGTCATCTCCAATTCAATGAACAAAATATTTAAAGGGCCCCAATTTCCAACTAACTTGAATTTTCATTAAGCTACTCGTACTCTTCTTCTTCTCTGAAGGGCCACCCATTGTATTGGCAAGATGGGAGTCATTCTCAAGCTGAAATAAGAGTTGTCACTGATGGGTTGGAATACGATCATGTCAAAGAAATGGATGACTCCAAGAAACAAAAGCTGGAGTGAAAGGCCTTGTTAACGTGTAACCTATTCTCATACAGATTATAATTATTCAAATCATCATAAATTTCTATATTCACATCCCTTATCACAAACCAAACTTCTTACATTACAGAATTCAAGGCACATCCAAAACAATTAATCAAGTGCCATAAAACGGCATTAGTTTGTCGTACTGTTATTTTCCAGTTGCTTCAAATGACTGCAAAGTACACGAGAATAACGAATTTTAACCGTTTTTTAAACCCAAAACCTCTTCAAAATCCTGATTCTTTGGCTCAAATACAAACCATAGCCCCCAAAGTAAAAGAATGTTCCAGTGTTGAAGAACTAGAATGTGTTTATGCCACCATGATCAAGACCAACGCAAGCCAAGATTGTTTCCTTATAAACCAATTTATCAGTTCTTGTACTTCTGAGTTTCATCGTACAGATCTGGCCATTTTAGCCTTTACCCAGATGCAAGATCCAAACGTTTTTGTGTACAATGCAGTTATCAGAGGCCTGGTTCACTGTGGCCACCCACTTCAAGCACTACAAGTTTATGTTCATATGTTAAGGGCTAAAGTTTTTCCCTCGAGTTATACTTTTCCGTCGTTGATTAAAGCTTGCACGTCGTTGTTGAGTTTCTGTATTGGAGAGGCTGTGCATGGGCAAATCTGGAAGAATGGGTTTGATTCTCATGTGTTTGTCCAGACTGCTTTGATCGGTTTTTACTCGAATTCCAATAAAATCTCGGAATCGAGAAGAGTGTTTGATGAAATGCCTGACAGAGATGTTGTCGCTTGGACTACGATGGTTTCTGCTTATCTGCATATCGGGGATTTGTGTTCTGCGAGGAGATTGTTTGATGAGATGTCTGTAAGGAACATTGCAACTTGGAATACTATGATTGATGGGTATGCAAGACTGGGAAATGTAGGGGCTGCTGAATCGCTATTTAATGAAATGCCTACCAGGGATATAATTTCATGGACAATTATGATCACTTGTTATTCTCATAACAATCAGTTTAGAGAAGCTTTAGATATGTTTAACAAGATGACAAAGAGTGGGATTAGCCCTGACGGAGTTACTATGGCTACTGTTATATCGGCTTGCGCCCATCTGGGAGCGCTTGAGTTAGGGAAGGAAATTCATCGTTATTTATTGCAAAATGGATTTGATCTTGATGTTTATATAGGGTCTGCATTGATTGATATGTATGCAAAGTGTGGAAGCTTAGATAGGTCCCTTTTAGTGTTCTTCAAATTGCAAGAGAAAAATCTCTTCTGTTGGAATTCAGTAATAGAAGGTCTTGCCGTCCATGGTTTTGCAAACGAAGCGCTGGCAATGCTTTGTAGGATGGAGAGGGAGAAAATAAAACCAAATGGTGTTACTTTTATTAGTGTTTTAAGCGCTTGTACTCATGCCGGGCTGGTTGAAGAAGGCCGTCGGAGGTTTCAGAGCATGATCAATGAATATTTCATAACTCCTGAAATGGAGCACTATGGATGCATGGTTGGTCTGTTGGGCAAAGCTGGCTTGCTTGAGGAGGCATTGGAACTAATAAGAAGCATGACGTTTCAACCAAACGCAGTTATCTGGGGTGCACTGTTGAGTGGGTGCAAGCTTCATAGGAACTTGGAGACTGCTCATCTTGCCGTTAAGGAACTAACAATTCTGGAGCCAAATAATAGTGGGTATTACATGCTTTTGCTTAACATGTATGCTGAATTGAATCGATGGCCTGAGGTCAGGAAAATAAGGTTGAGCATGAAGGAACTAGGGGTGGAAAAAAGATGTCCTGGTTCAAGCTGGATTGAAATTGAAAGGCAAATATATCAGTTCACTGCATCTGATAAATCTCACCTAGCCTCTGATAAGATTTACTTCTTGTTGGTTGAATTAGATGGACAACTGAAGCTAGCTGGTTATGTACCTGACCTTGGGTCTATATAACAGCAGTTCATGTTCTAAGAGGGAATCTTTTGCCATGTACAAAATGACCCTTTTATTCTGTAAAACAGGTTCGAAAAGAAAGCTTAGTGTTTGTGCAGAGCATAATTGAGCTAATCAATGAGAGAATCAAACAGCATAATTGACCCTTTTGTTCTGATTTCGTGGAGGAGGCACACATCGTGGCCAGTAAGCGAGTACAAATTGTTTTTACCCCAAAATTCAACTGCTGTAGTTTATAACTGGATAATTTAAATTAAACATAAAATAATTATTATATTATTAAATTATAAACTACAATAAATTTTAAATGATTGTATAATGTAGCTCTTTTTATTTTTAATTATTATTTAATTAAAAATTTTATTGATTGAAAATAATTATAAACTTAAATATTAATAATAATATATTATTATTTAATTGATTAGTATTAAATTAAGTTTTAAAAAAAAAAAAAAAAAAAAACCCAAATGGATGGCGAGGAATTACACTTGTTAAAATATGAAGTAAATAAACGCTGTAAATCTTGATCAAAATTTTAAGCATATAAATGCCGTTGGAAAATATTCTTCATATCAATTAATTAATAGACAGAGACTGAGTGAACTCAAATTTGTGCCCAGCACATGAGAACCACCTGTCTTCCTGAAGCCGCCATAACAGAGTTCCTCAACCCCAAGTGAGTCAGGCACTTAATTTGTCTCTCTCGGCAATGGCTAATCAATTCGTCAAACGATTCTTTCGCAACATCAGTAAGCTGTTTTTTTTTTTTTTTTTAATTTTATTATTATTTCATTTCTTTCATATTTACGCACTTAATTTGTAGCTAATAACAGTATCTCAATGATTATCAGTGGCGTTAAGTTAAATTTTGAGTTTCTGCGGTCTAGGTTTTGTTTGTTCATATGAAAAGGGCTTATTGCTTTGTTATTATTATGATGTAGATTATACTAAAATTAAGTTCTCAACACCGGATGTGCTTACACGGTCTGTGTCTGCTGTTCTTGATCGGTGTCGACCACATTCATCAGAGGCAGATAGGGTGGAAGTTGATGTTTTTAAAAAAGGAAAGGATACACCTCAAGTTTCTTCAAGACCTAAAGTGGAGAAGAAGACGGACAACGACTCTGTGCTTGCCAAATACAGCTCTGGTGATGATAGTACTAGTGATTCTAAATGGAGGTTAGAGCTTACTTGGCTCACAAAAGCTGTTGAACCAGCTCTGCAATTATGTAGATGGGCTGTTCCATCGGGTAGGTGTATTTTTCTTTAATGTTCTATGTGCCATCTAATTTGCAACAATGATCACGTAGGGTCCTCTGATTTGAAAGTTAAAAACAAGTATTTAAGCAAATCCTACTTGATTAACTTATACAGTTACTGTAACTTAGATGTTAATTGGTGTTTTAATTAACATCCTTGTGTGAGTGTTCAGGGGTCCTCAACACCAGTACTGTCCCATTGCCTGTGGTCATGGAGGCTGATTCAAAACTCTGATATGCAGGAACTGGAGCTAGCCACAATCCCCCACCAAGCAGTCGGTCTCTGTCAGAGATCCTTGCAACCATTCAACGGAGTAAGATTGGGATTGAAGATTGGAGTTTGAGTGACCTCACAATCGGCCTATATCTTATTTATCTCCGTCAAGCATCTTTAAATTCATATGAGGAAGTCAAGGGTGTTCAAATTACAACAGAAGCAATTGTAATGATCGAATACTTTTTATTTGAGGAAATATCTGAGCACTTGATATAAAATATCCACAGTTTTATAAATATTTTTTTATTCTCTTTACTTCAAACTTCAGTCTATTACAACTTAGAATTCTCATTAGGCATTGGCTTTGTAATTTAGGTCCAAGATCTCATATACCATGTCGAGTTGGCAAAAGGCTCTTATAAGGGTGGTGCATTAGGTCTTGCAAGACATAGCATGCTTCGAGAGAGCAATATTTTGAAATTTGAAAAAAATTCCAGTGTGATGAGGCCTGGATATTATATAGGAATTGATCCTCGTAAGAAGCTTTTAATTTTTGGAATCCGTGGTACTCATTCTGTGTACGACCTCATCACTGATATTGTTTCTTCAAATGATGAAGAAGTCACATTTGAAGGTTTTTCAACTCACTTTGGTACAGCTGAAGCTGCTCGCTGGTTTCTTAGACATGAGATTGGAACCATCAGACAGTTATTGGAGACTCATAAGGTGTTATATAATATGCTTTGTCTATGTGTGGATGTTTGAAGAGGATAAAAGAAATTAGGATTTTGTTTGTATCCTTTTTAGTGAGTTTAATTCGTCTACAGGGATATAGGTTAAGGCTAGTGGGTCATTCACTTGGTGGTGCTACTGCTTCTTTACTCGCGATAATGCTCCGTAAAAAGTCATTCAAGGAGCTGGGGTTTAGTCCTGACATAGTTTCTGCTGTTGGATATGCAACTCCACCCTGTGTCTCCAGAGAACTTGCTGAAAGTTGCTCAGGTTTTGTGACTACTGTGGTACTGCAGGTAAAAGCTGGGCATTTCATTATCTGATTGTTGTGTCTATTGGAGAGAAATGATTCTTTTGAACCTATGTTCGTAAAATGCTTTCCAATGTTGCAGGTATGTCTTGTTTTATTTGTTGTCAACCTTTTTCCTTTGGCCTCTTTTTCTTTTTCTCCTTTTTATGCAGGATGATATAATACCTAGATTAAGTATAGCTTCCCTATCAAGGTTGAGGAACGAAATTCTTCAAACTGATTGGTAAGTACAAAGTCGTCTGTCTCAGATTCATTAACTTTCATATAGGACATGGTGAAAACAAACTTTAAATATTTTGTGAATAAGCAATTTCACCTTCTAGAAGTAACCAACAACAGGTTAAGCATTGATATTGAAGATGTGAATGCCAAATTTTGCATTGTGGTTTCCTTAGATTTTAGGTTGTTAGAAGTAGCTAGTTTAGGGTTTCAAATTAAAATTTCAATTCTGGAAGCTGCAACTAGGTATTAGATTAGTGCATATCAATAAAATGAAGAATGCATATTGCAGTACTATACTTTGATATGTGTATATGCCTGCCCCCTATTTCAAGCAGATTTTGAGGTTTTCATGTAACAATGAGAAAGTTATGAATTTGGCCATTAAATTTTTTGTAGCGTGTTTTATTGTTAAACTTTACTTTGAATCTCTTCTTAGATGAATTCACAATAATCAGATTAATTTTAGGTTTCAAATGACTAAAATGCCCTGTTTCTTTTTCTTTTTTTTTCTCATTACGCTATACTTTAGAATGATTGATATTGTGAATTTCAAGATATCTATATACCATCTACATCTGGAATTCTTATATTTATAAGAATTGGCATCTGCAGAAGTTTGATTGTAATCATTTCAGCCAAACAACTAAACTCTGACTGCAAACAAAAAAAAAAAAAAAAAAAAAGTGATAAAGATGAAGGAGAAAGAAAAGAGAATTTATAAAAGGCCAACATTTTTTGTGCTTGGGAATCCACATCATAATATATCATATCTTGGAAGTGATTGAGAAAGAAGATCATTTCAGCACTGCAATTTATTCTTATAGCAAAATCATAAACAAAAGTTCTGCCTTCTAATGCCTAACCAACCTTCATTGTGGAATTTGTTAATCACTTGTGTTGTGAATGGTTTGAGCATTAATTTTTGTTTTCATAGAGTTTGTCAATAAAGCAGAAGGGTATTTTGAAACATCGTTGTGGTTTGGTACAGGTTAAGTGTCATTGAGAAGGAAGACTGGAAAAATGTCTTAGATGTGGTTACAAATGCAAAGCAGATGGTGTCTTCAGTGCAAGATGTAGCTCGAAAATTTGCAGATTATGCAAAGTTAAGATACAAGAATGATTCTTCTGGTAGGCCTTCCTGCTCTCAACTTTGCAAAGTGTTATGTTGTAAAAAGCTTAGCTACTTGCATCTTAAATTCTAGTCCTGGTGAATTTTTCTTTTCCTTGAGTAGTGTTGAAAATTAGATTTTGCTTTATGATCAATATCTGTTCTTTTGAAGTTGGATGTTATTTCAAATTAGATAGTAAAATGATCTGAGTCTGGATTCTCTGTGTCATTATTTAGTGTTTTCCAGCTTTTTCTATTTTGCCTTTTTTCTGACTCTTTTTGGTAATAAGCAGTTGCCTTATAGAGTCTGCATAGCCTGTAGAAGAGTTGCCTGTTCTGCATTTTAAAACATTATCTTTTTATTCACCACCGTCTAAAAGAGATTTCCATGACATAATGTTACTTCTTTGTGTCTTTGATAGATGTTCCCATCAGAAAGGAATCATCTACTTTTCCTGTCATCTCTTCAACATCAAAATCAACTACAGAGAATGCTGCTATCCTCAAGACGGAAGAATCTGTTGGTACAGTGCCTGAGGAGCTATTTGTACCAGGAACAGTCTACTATCTAAAGAGGGATGTCGACACTCAGACCAGTAGTAACAACGAAGGTAGCCAATTTTTCACTCTCTGGAAAAGACATCCTGGGGAACATTTCCAGAGGATAGTACTCTCGGGCAACATTATTTCAGACCACAAATGTGATAACCATTGTTATGCTCTGCGAGATGTACTAAAAGGCTTGCCAGGGTCCAGTGATGAATGGATATTCAACTAGTAGAAATCCAAAAAATGTTTAACATCAAGTTTTGGATCCACTATCAATACTTGATAGTACTTAACTTTTGCTTGAAACTTATGCAGAAGCTATATTACTATGATGAGCTTTTGGTCTTGCTCTTAATTTTCTTTCTAGCATTTAGCACTACATTGAAAGGTGCTTTGATTCCAGTCGGCAATTGGCTACTTCTCCTTTGCATGTGAGGGAAAAAATCAATAAATTTTCACCATAAATAGTAACGGAGCACTCAAGACAAATGATTATGAATTTCAATTATTGGTGAAGCCTTTATTTGCAAATGGCCGCCTCACTCAGCCTTCCCCTCGTCGTCTCTTGTCTTTACCGAAAGAGGACAGGCATTTTGGGCACACAGGAAAGTTTGGAAAGTGTAGATAAGCGCCAGAACCAAGTAACCAGAAAATTTTAGAATATAAAATTAGAAATTCTGAGCAATCGAGTTCGAATATATCTGTAAATGAGGATGAAGCTCCCCCACCATTACCAACCTCAAAAAAGTTATGGCTGAGGATTAATTGGCTGTATCCGTTAATTGTGATTTTACCATAGCTATAGCACATTAGGCTTCTATAGCATCCAAGGAAAAGTAGATAACACTCCACAAAAGGGGAATTTTTAGAGCAAAAAAGAAAAGAGGGAGAAATGATTTGTATAGTCAAAACAATATTTTGGCAAAAATTATTTGTTTGTTTCAGAGCTTTTCAGATAATTACATTGGGCTGCCTATGAGTACTTTTTTATCAAGCTGCCTCTTGGATTTCCTTTTATGATCAACAAGTTATACAGCCATGTAAACCAATTTTAACTTGAAACATAATAACCCAAAAGGAAGAAGGAAAGAAGGGCTTGCATAATTTTGAATGTTTATATCTGGGTCCTAGTTCTGAACTAATGTACGTAACTCAATAGTTTGAGTTTGAGATAGACTTCACTTTTGAAAACCATGCCAACCCATTGTACATTATCCTCAAGCATGTCTAATCTTTTTGGTAATTAAAAAATATTAATATAATTCGCAACCTTTTTTTTTTTTTTTTTCTGACAGAGGAGGAAAGTAATGTACTTTAAAAGCAAAGTGGTAAACTCAAGTTATGCAATGCCAGACAATTCATAGAAAAGTTTGTACAGTATGTGTGAACATATACATGCATACACATGTGGTGGTGGGGCTTCAATTTTTCCATTAATTTCTCTATTTATTACCATTTGGCTAGATCCAAGATTAACATTTAGAATGAAGACGAAGTTATCATATATATAAACATAAAGAAAAGAGAACCCTTTCCATCTGCTGTGTATAATATAACAAAGAATTACCAAAAAATATACATATATATAACAAAGACAAAGACGTCTCTCAATGATCACTATATATTTCTTGAAATCATTGACAAGTATGTTGTCAGACTGTCTTTAGTCCCAATATTACGGTTTGAACTTTGAAAACTTGCACCCTTTTCAAAATACATTCAATATTTATAAATGTAGTTTCAGCTATATTATTCGGATTAAAGAAGAAGATTTATTAATTAATTAACGCACTCTTGACAGTGAAGTTTTTCTGCTAATGTTTCTCAATCATGAAGCAACTCCATTTTCATACTTTTTTCTGTTGTCGGGATTGAAGTCGATCTTTGAACATCTATGGTGGTGAGGCGCTAATAAGTTGGCAACAATTACAATATTATATAATTTTACTAATATGAACTTCGATAAGGACTTGCACTTCATCACGGATTCTGGGTACAAATATATATTAATTCAAGTTTATGCATGTTTTCATCGTTCTTTAGGCTATCAAAACCATAAAATGGTTGATCATTTTAGTGTTTCTAGAGAAGCTGGGTCACAAGAAGACATTATAAATTTCATTGATTGAATGTTAGATACCTTGAGTAAATGGAATTCTGTGATTAAACTATGCTTTCTTTTAGATTGAAAGATCGAGCAAATTAAACAAAACTGGAATAATTATTAAACATATAAAGAAACCGGCCAGCCCTAGATATCTGCAATCGCCCATACACGTGCAATGGCCCCATATGCAACTTTGGTGTCGGCTTGACTGGTCTTATGCGGACTACCATCATGCATAAATCTTCAACCCTGCATAATTCTTGCATCTTGTATCCATGAAGCATCCTTTGTGACCATCTCTGTATAAATGTGTCATCTCTATGGCTTCATAATTGACCGATGAACTTTATGCCATATGTCGTTTAGTAGCTGCAATAGTAAATTGGAAGACAAGAATATTTGACCATAGTCTTGTAAGTTTCCTAGTAATTTTCTCAGAGACATTTTGTCTGTATGTGAAACCCTAAAAACAATTAAACTTGGAAGAAACCAAGACCATGACTCCTATTTTATCGTGATGCATTCAGGGTTTTTTTTTAAAGTAAAGTTGATAGCTGATAGCATGGGGCCCCTGGTGTAAATAACAGTGTCACTCGTGCGGCATGGCGTCACTGCTGTGCACCGCAATCCTGAGGAAATTCAACCAGACCTTCTATATCCCGTATATATTATATTTGCAATTGTGTTATTGTTGAACCTCCTAATCCTACTATTAATTCTTCAATCATTATCAACCTTCCATAGATAAAAAATTTGGAAACATTAACTATGTGTATGAACCATTAAATATTAAGACTAAATAAATATATACAAAGATAAGTTTAATACACTAAAATATAATGATTTGAGTATAAAACATTAACATGAATTTTAAGATTAATTGGATCTATGGTAAGTGATTCATTAACTTATTATATATTAATTAAATTTTTATCTCTAAAACTAATATAATATAACTTTATCCATTGAAAGTTATCATACAAAAAGTTTCTAAAGATGAAAAACTATTTATTTCGATTTAGATAATCTTTACGGTTTCATATTATGGAGTTTCTAAAATATATTTCCATAAACCATAAATCAAATTTTTTTTAATTCAATATTTTATCGTCAATATGTGAATTCTATAAATTGGAAGTTTTATGCTAATTGTATGTTTACTCATATAAATTAAGTCTTTCAATAATGTTATCTTCCAATTTTATGAATTCCCAAACAATCATCCAATGGTAAATGTTATAATTTAAATATTATTCACGTTTAATTGAATTCATCACCAACAATAATTAAATAAAGGTAAACAGCTTTATTTTGAATTTGTGTTTTTTTTTTTTTTTTCAAGTAGGCAATTGTATCTACGCAAATAACATGGAACTATTTATGAAAGATCGATAATAAACAATAATTTCATATATCTTATAATTGAACAGATTCATTAAGTTAATATTATAAAAAATAACTTTGAAAGAAGAAGCTTATTAAAGAGTTAAAAGTTGAGAGATACCAATAGAGTGTGATCTTCTCCTGCATGAATATTTGGATTGTAGATACTGTCTGTTTACTATTTCATATGTGAACATGCGTCGCACTTTGAACAATTATTGTGCTTACGTTGTGATATTAATTTATGCTTTTAAAGTTCATACATCCTTTAACACTTAATATTTATATGTCTTTCAACTATAATAACAAATCAAAATGACCTAATTGGTATTCATGTGGTCCGTCCTATTGGTCATGTGAGCATGCACTTGCTTAAGTGGATGACAAAATTAGGGTTCATCTTTGTGATACTTCCTATATAAAATGACGGGGATATAAACTATATATTGCTCATGATTTATTCCAAATCTACAGAACTTATGTGTGTGGCTTGAATATTGCTAATAGGAGATATAATCAATTATGTGAATTTTATATGACAGACGATAAATTTAGATAAATCTAGCTTCGAAATTAAAGAAATACTATGAATTAAAGTAACAGTCCCTTAGAACACTAAAAAGATTTACTATTATGTTTGATCAATCGATTAAAAAGAACAATTGCTAGGAGTTTCTGTATATATATATTTTACATATACATAAGGAAATTCATTGAAATGAGGTTTATGGTGTATGTTTTTAATTAAAATTAGTTGAACCCCTCCAACATTATTGTGTAGAGGTTGGTGATTGGTATTATTTAAATCTAACAGTCTCCATAAATTAATTAACATGCCCTCTTGTCCCCAAGAACACTCTTTCCTTTTCAAAGTTCAAGTGGCCAACAAGTGGATTGTCGTTTGCAATCAGATATACTGCAGCTTCATCAATTGAAACACACAATGGTTAAGTGTAACAGAAAATGAAATTAAGAAATGAAAGAAGACTATGTTTACTGGATACTATTAACAGGTTTAATGAAACGGTGCAGTTTGAAGTAGGCGATTTATTTCATAAACAAAGGTTATGACTTTCCTCTTCGACCTCAAAAGATCAAATGTAGAGGTTTCTCAATTTCTAACTGAATATATTAAAAAAAATTCTCAAATCATTTCTAACAATTCATTTTAAAAATTCTGACTGAATATATTAAAAAAAATTAATATTACTGAAAAAAGCCTTATATTTCTAACGAAGTGCGCATGACATGATATCCGAAGCAGTTTCTCATGATGAGAAAATGGATTAATATTAATGACTGGCAATGAGCTCGATGCCATGCAAATGGCACTGTTGATACGTCCACTCAACTGTGTTCTCCAATTAAATTAGCCTTTTAATTAATTAATTTCTTAATTGTAATTATCATTGCAATCTGTCCCACTTTTAACCACCCCGCAGCTAAACTAATCAACTGAGAGTGGTGGAAATTGGTTTTAATCCACCATTTTCAAATCAAATGTGCTGTAAATTTTATTAAGTATTATTAGCGGCTTCCACAAATCATAAGCTGCCGTATAAAACAGAGGATATAATAAAAAAGTTACAAAGCCAAACCTAAACGTCTTTCCGTATTGATTAGAAGATTAATTTATAATTAATTTATTCTTTCAATTTAATTTTGGGGGCATCGAGAGCAGTTAAGTTGGGGTGGCATTATTATGGGTGGACGTGGGTCCTCAGTGCACATTTGAGAGGAGAGAGGTCTACATGTTGGTGCCTATGTGCGACAGAAGAGAGAGACTGAAAGTGATTAATGATTATAATTAAGAATTAATTAATCTTAATTCTACTGTATTGCTCGACAAACTGTGACCTGCTGTACTTCAACAAATCTAGGAGTATCCTGCAGAAATCCTCTCTCTGTCTTCTATACTGTGCCTCTCTTTATCAAGTGTTCTATTCCAGTGTCACTATCTTTTGTTTCATTCAGTTTTCGAATATATGCTTTTTTTTCTTCTTGGTTTTTTGTTCCTTTACACTCATCATTTGTATATTGGACTATATATCTGTTTATTTTATATATATATGTATATTTCAAAATTCATATTGGTTTCTTAAATAACTTTTATATATATATATATATATGTATGTATCTTGTCAGCGTATCTGTATGAAGAAGTGTGTGAATTGTTAATTAAATGAACTTGACTATTTGTTATTATAACTAGATTTCAGAAATGACGTACATGGCAGAGTTAGCTACTTTTAACTAACTGATCTACCTTAACCTGCAGCCTTAGCTTGATTGGTATATTTTAAGTAATGATGAGGCATATGTTAAGATTTTCCAACCTGCCTGTGTGAAAGCGTTCTTCACATGTAACCTGTTGGAAGGTCCTGCTAGGTCACCTATTGTTGTGGGTTTCTCAATTTTTAAATAGGCCAAAGGACAATTTCCCACCCATAGTTTGAGGCGGATTATAAAGTCTCACCCGCAAGTTTTCAAAAGCCCGGTCTCCCACCCTTGGACCAAAATTCAAACTTATTTTATAATTTTTCAAATGAAATGACTAAAATATCATTTAATAAATAAAAATTTAAAATAAAATTATAAATAATTTTTAAATATAAAAAAATTAAAAATTTTTAAAAATTTTAAAAATTGATAAAATTT